>CM022543.1:10627357-11124940 GCA_012273795.1 Dendrolimus punctatus
AATCAAGGTAACCGTCATAGTTCGCTAAATTAGCAAGTTGGAGTGGTAGTGGGCCGGTCACATTTGTCACAGGACCAATGGACGATGGAGCAGATGAGTCTTGGAGATCAGACCGCGTTTCGGTAAACGTAGTAACGGACGCCCTCCAGCCCGATTGACTCACGACCTGCGCTAGGTCACCGGTACGCGCTCGATGATGAAGGCAGAGGACCGTGATGAGTGGCGTCGATTTCCGGAGGCCTACGTGCAGCAGTGGATGGCGATTGGCTAACGAAGACTTTATCTTGTTTCCAAAATTAAAAAAGGAAATTCGTGGAACTAAATTTCACGATGATGACGCGATTATGGCTGCCGTAGAGGAGTTTTTCGAGACTCAACAAAAAAGTTTTTTTCGCATTGAATAAGGAAGTTAGAAAAGCATTATTCTAAATGCATTGTATTGGAGATTCATTCTCGCATAATGATTGAAATGAACGTGTTGTATTTTATTACATTTTCACGACTAGTAGGACACATAATGTAGCGGTTTTAAACGCGGCATGTAATTTGATTTTTATTTCGACCGATTCAGATTTATTTTGGTCACTTTTTAGTACCTAGCCACGGATAACAAAGATGTCAAGTGTCAATGAGCAAAGTTAAAGTTATTATTTAGCTTACCGCCAACTGTTATATTTTATATTTAGCTTTAATGATAAAACTACGTTTTAACGGTTTTAAGCGAGGTAATTTATTTGATTTTGGTTTATCCGACGTTTCGGCCGCTTTTCAGTGGCCGTGGTCACCTTAAAACCGTTAAAACGTAATTTTATTATGTATACAAGTCGCGAATACTTAAGAAAATATTAGTTTTAATGTTTGCTTATGGTTATTATTTACTCAACAATCAAATAAAATCAAAATTCAAATAAAATGCCACACTTAAAACCGTCAAACCGTAGTTTTAATTATGAAAATCATTCTCGTATCTTTCTATTTGTTAATTGGCTACGTCTATTATATTAATTAGGTAAATGGTTTTAAATGGATCCAAATTAGTTTTAAACTCTTGGTTGAGCTACTAAAGAGTGCAAATAACCAAAGCAGGTTTAAAGCAATAAGTCATAATTAGCTCGAGTCTGCGGAAAGCGGTCTCCTGAAAGTTGAGGACATAAATTAACCCTCGAGCCATTAGGTGCTTAAATATTAAAATGGCTGGGATTCACTGGTTACATTCATAACTACCTGTGTCTGTGACTTTATTCGTACGGGGCTTGGATGGTTGCGGTATGTTGGTATTGATACCGCTAGAAGGCAGTCATATCGAATTTAATATGATTTTTTTACTGAGCGATAGCAAATTTAATGCTTAAAAATAGCTTAATCCGACAGAGCTTTCAATAAAAGGGTAGCTTACAATCTTTTTCAAATGCTGAAGTATTTTGTTTTCCGGGAATCACGCGGGCATATCCTAGTTACAATATAAAATTGAGTAGATATCCGATTATCTGTGCAGGAACGGAGAAAGGATACGATTTCCTGCGGCCGGGCGGCCTGCTGAGGCGACGAAACAACCCGCAACCAGATGGTAGGGCATTTGCCCGTCTGGATAGCTATCACTCCTGGTCTAAAGCATACCGCCGTAACAACCTTGAGTTATGTTCCGGCTTTAGTGTCCAGGTACCAATCACCCTTTAGAGAGCGGCAGGACATTGGCGGAACCTTTGGTATTACAAATGTCAGTCCATAGGCGATGGTAACCGCTTTTCATCAAATGGGCCGTCTGTTTGTTTACTGAATTCACGCAATAAAGAAATGATAGGTGTTTGACAGTTTATTTACAATGAATGGCTCCGGTTGATAAACCGCGACTGTTAAATCACTTGGCTGAGGATCTATATAACCAAATACCCGGGTATTTGGTTATATATGTGAGTGTACCAGCTTGCTTGCTCTCGCCAAACGCATCGATGCCGGAGGGCGTATCTAAACTTTCGGCCACCATGAACTTCGCTGGGAAAGGATTCTTACCCGCCATTAATGCCGCCGAGATGGAAGTGCAAGTGGGGTGGGTTATAGACCGCCCCACGTCAAAGAGAGATATTAAGTCACCGGGGTCTTGGTGGAAGAGGGCTGCCGCCTGCCAGGGCCTGCGAAATGGCTAAGCCAAATACTTGTGCCCCTGGCATAAAGGTACACGACGCAACACACAGAGGTTTTTCTGGATATCTACGACCGTGGTGTGGCAGTAGCACTTCTTGCGAATCCCATACCCTTCACTGCATTTCCCGCGCGGTGGATAGTGCTCAAAGGGATTTTCTCCCGTTAAAAAAAAAGGTCCATACAACCGTATCCCAAAAGTAATCAACGAGAATTATTTATAATAACCCACATTTCATTGAAAGTAATTTTACAAGCTCGGCAATCTCAATTTTTCAGAAGGCGCTGTTTTTTCAATGACCAGATAAAAAATATTCATTGGATAAAATACAACATGAACAAATTAAATTTACAATTACATGAATGAAACAATCAAACTGTTTTGCTTTTATATTCAGTCAGGTTATAATTTAATCTAAGGATAAATATTAGCAGTTAGAGTAAGCCCTAGTGACCACAGGTCTGGGGGTAACTACGTTCTAAGTCTCAGGCCTTTCCTACCCGTAAGCTGGGGCACATGGGAGGAGGGTGGTTTTAGTGGGTATTAGTCATTGGCCGTCCAATGATCTCGAGTTGACATGAGAGTTCACATGCTGGTCAATTATGGACGGATTACCTTTAAGGGAATCCCTCCATATGCGACAACGGTCTTCTTTTAGAGCCTTTAAGGTAAAGAAACTACTCTAACTCAGTATGAATAGGTAGTTGTTAGTCACGCTCAACTTCGCAGCGGTTCTCTAGAACGTTTATGCCGCGTTCAGTGACTACTTGGAGGGAACTTCCTGGTGCGGTTTTCCCTCTGCGCTACGACATGGGATCATTAAATCCGTTATAAAATTTATTTGAGGCTGGCAACGCGTTGGCAGCAACCTCGATGTTGCAGCTGTTACTATTTTTCATTAGTTGGGCCTTTTGCCTGTTGACCAATTTATAGCAATAAAAAAACTAATAAAAAAACCTTTTATAGTTAAGATTCATTATTACAATAACACTATAATTTGACTACGTTCTAACTTAACACTTAATCAGAGCAGGGGTATACTGGGAGCCGATCCCATTTTCACAAAATGGCACAATCAAGCCTTTGCTACTCTATCGCTAGCCATCAGAGCAATTAATCGAAAACTTTAGTTTACATATCGGGGTAGCGTTGAATAAACATTTGTGGCGGCAATCCGACGAATCCTAAATCTACTCAACGTGCACATAGACATTTCAGTGGGCAAATAATTAAGGTGTGGTTGGTTCGGAAATTAAAGCACAGGTGTACAACAAAATGGAACCATGCAGTCTAGGAGGTAATGGTGGAAGGTAATAGCATGAAACAAGTATTACATTATTGTACTATTTTACAAAGTTTATTTACTTACTACTACTTTGCTCGTTCTGTCATCGCTCAAATATAAAAGCGTGTGGACGGAACGACGAATCAAAACTTCCACTCCGGCTTTGGTTGGATGCAGTCTCACTCCAACTTCTGCGATGCACCTGTAATGAATAGTAGCGCTCTTGGATATCTAATTATTGTGGAAAAAATGAGACCTTATTACATCGGCTATTAGATGTATATTAATAATAATTATAATGGCCAAGCAAAAAACGTAACACTAAAAATGTCCTAAATCCCATATGACTAGAGTCATTTATTTTTTGGAATGTTGTAAACTTGTAAGAAAATCTTTGATCCCATCCGTGATCAAAATGTACCTAGCGTATTTGTTCTGCGAATCAGCATTGCCATACAGTGTAGCAATGCAGCCAGCCCCCTGGACACGCTTCCCTCTGGTAGCGATTTTTACATAGTCTATAATAACTTATTTATAACTATAATAATAATTATTTATTTATTTGAAACTTTTACATTGATACACAGTTGACTTATTTACAACTTGACTTATTTTTAGTATGTAAACGAAGGCTTTTATTATTTACTCAACAATCAAAAATAAACTCTCAATTAGAATCAATTCTTCAATCATTATTATAATTATGAAAGATATACACACATTTAATAAATTATATGACCTGAATTAGTGTAATCGTGAAACAATTTGATCATTTTATTAACGAAATTTTATTTTTTCATGTTCTATGTAATGCTACTCGTGACATCTAATTATTTAAAAATCAGCTCCTAGTCTATTAAAATGTGTTATAAAAATAAATAACGTCAAAAACCAGAGAAAAAAGACTCCATCTATAAAGTCCACTATATAGATATATAGTTCATCTATATTGCTACAATTACCACGTGCTAACAACGGTGAAGGAAAACATCGTGATACAACATGCACATCGAGATAACCGATGCGTCAAACCTGCCAAGCTGCCTTGGACAAGCGTGGCGGGTATACTGTCCGTTCCCCCTATAATGGGAGGCCCGAGTAGCAGTGGGACATTTATGGGCTGATATTATATTTATAATGTTATATATCTATATAGTCATGTTCCTACATGACTTTATTACTTTGTAATCTTTCCTGAGTTAAGTTTCTTGCTGTGAGATTTTCATAGCAAATAATTATCTTTAATGACAAAGGGGTTAGATAATTTGACTCGTATAATTTGACACTAGTTCTCACAAAATTTGTCTTTGACAATAAAGATCTGTGAGAAAACATCTAGTGATATGGTAAAACAAAACATAACAAAAGAAGATTTTGCCACTGCGGATTATGCATCGTCAATGTTGTAACGGGGAAGCGTGATAATACATGATATAGGTAGGTATATTTGTTATACGGGTACGCTTCCGAACACGACGTGTTAAAAGATGCCATCTGTACACATATCACGAACTGGGAGGAATGTTGCGTTATAAAGGAAATTGAACTACTTTTTCCCGCAACTCCTTCCACGTTTGATTCAAAACTTCCTCATCTTTCTCTAATATTTAATTTTTACTTCTTTAACATAATAGTGTTTCAAAAACTTTAAAGTATCTTAAAATGGAAATACTTTGTTTACCACAAATATTTGTTACGAGTTAGCGGGACTCGAATTACAACTATACAAACTATAACACAGGTACAAATATAATCAAACACAATAAATCCAAACGTAATGCAGGTCGTAATTCTTGAAACGCGCAATATCCGTCACTATTAGATTCCCGAATGTACACACGTCACGCCCGTATCGTAGTTGTAGCTCAACTGCCCACTCTCTCCATCAGGCTGTCGTTTTATACTTCACAAATACAAATGTGTCCGCCCGGCAACGTCGAAACAATCAGTTTGTAATCGTAATCCGCAACACCTGGCTAATGATGCAGCCGCAAGCGGGGGTAATCGAGTACAATAGAACAATAGGCTGTTCTCTACAATAACTAAAAACGTATGTCAGTAAATAAGTGAACAAAAGAAGCCGAAAATCATCAAAGGATTACAACATTTACAACTGGTTCAAATTCCGAGAGGCAATAAATGTGCTTTTAGAGATCTATACGCGGAATTTGTCTTTGTCGGGGCCTAGGTAGTATTGATATAAATAAAATAAAATAAATCTAGGTTCTTAAGAACATTTATTCTAATATATTGAACGCAGGTTTCGGTGGAAATTTGAAGGAATATTTTTTAATTATTAAGGGCCAATTTTTCAATATTTATATATTATTTCACATAAAAGTTATTTACAGAATAAAACACAATATGCTCAAATTAAAAATGACAGTTGCGTTAATAAAACAGTTCAATTGTTTGACTTTTGAATTCAATCAGGTTATAATTCGATCCATTGATAACTTTTATCTAATAATAGAGAAATCAGCCCTTAGTTAAAAAAACATCTTTTACAAACTCTATATAAGAATTTTAATTTCAAGTTGTGAAATAGATACCTATTTACCAAATTTCAAGAAAATCAGAACATTATGATAGCTGTAAAGACAAACAAACATAAATAATCAAACCTGCATATTAATATTCATGGAAAATATTTTGTTTAATGCTAATATCCAAACGAAATATTTTTTTTATTAGTATGGGTATTGGTACTATAGCTTTCAATATGGATTACCTTTTTTTAGCCAGGGGAAATCCGTTTGAGGCCTAAGCCGCGATAGGCACAGAAGCCCGGGAGGATGACTCGCGACCCGTGTGTGGGATCTGCCAGATCGGGAGTGCCACTAGCGCGCCCAGTCAGAACTAGTGCCATGCCCCAATTGGGACACCCAATAAAAACCCTGGGTGTTCCGTTCTGCACATTATGGTCGGGCTACAGGTAAATTAGAATCCCAGCTCCGCGTGCCGTGCCAGGCGTGGGCCTTACACACAGGCCTCTTCCTTGTCGGGGGACTTCTTTTGTCCTCCGCAAAATATGGATTAGCTGGCGCAAGCTTCTGTAACTTGTTCCACTGAAATTTTAAATTATTTGGGATCAATAATATGGGTATTATTGATCCCAAATGCAGTGTTCCAAGTCTCTACTTTAATAACATTTTAAGAAAATCAAGTTCCAAACACGTGAATATAGTAAAGAACAAACTGGCTTTTACAATTTATATATTTTCCTCATTAACGAAAACATCTACTACATTTACCGTTTCATGAAATGTGTAGTGGGTAATTGAAAGTGACTTATTAAGAGTTTCCATTGACTAATTGCGTGTAAGAACATTGGTTGAAATATTTATTATGGTTTTACATCAAACAACGGGTGGAAAATGATTTGTTCCGCTCTCTGATCAGTAGCAGAAATAAAACAGTAGATAGAAATCATAGCAGGAATCTTTGATAATATTACTTATGGTGGGGCTGCTGAGATAATGTTACAGATAAGTATATACACTTAAGGCCATTTACGCAGATATGGCTATGGGCTTAATGCTTTAATAACTTTAATATTCACAGATAAAGTATGTTACATATACTTACTTACTATATATACTAATGTGGCTATTCGTTACGGGAGTTATTTTTTAACATTGTAAATAACACGCATTCGCCCATAGTCTTACAGTCTTATTCATATTGGTTTAGATTAAGTTTTTAGGTTACTTAAAGAACCCTAAAGAAGAACTAACTTCCTCTAACTCAATATGAATAAGACCGTACAGATTTTTAACGCTGACGCAGATGAAGCTAACAACATTTTTCTAGTACTATATGTTTTTTCATGGCTGTTACATGATGATGAACGCCGAGGATCCACTGCAGCCGCGTAGGCTCGCTGAAAGCTGTGAGCGGGCGGGCTACCGCGGCGCGGCGACCGGCGGCGCTGCTACGTGAGCCAGGGTTGCGCGGCGGGCTCTCCCGGGCCACTCCGTTAGTAGCGCGGCATTCGTCACGCTGTGTACAACATTAACGCACAAACCGCAGCCCGCACAACTTCCCGTAATTTTCCACGCACGTCTTGGTGACGATATCCGCGCGTCTTTGACGTTGCTACGCACTCGCACGCATTTGTGTGTCCAATCGTGAATCTGTGAATGAATGTGTAACGGGGATGTTTTGTGAATATTTTAACGAAAATTAACTTGTAATTTTAATGATGCAGCCCACTTAGTAAGTGTTTGATTATTTTTATCCTTTTTTATCATATCTATCTTGGAAAACATAGGTCATTTGAATTTGCTTTATTTATAGTATTTATAATAAAAGGTAACGTTCGTCTGCACAAAAAGGTTCCGTATAAATTGCAAACCTTTGTTTGGATTCTTTTGATATTGATTGTATGACTACTTTATCGAATTAATAAATGCTTTACTCAAACAGTAGAGAAATTAAAAAGAGAGTTATAATTATTAAAGCACTAGTGCTTTAAATGTTAATGGATACTGTAGCACTTAAAGCGATGTCATTATTTAATTTTTATATGTAAACATGTTATATTAGAGGTAATGTAAGGTATTTTTAATAATATGATAGAACTACACTAAGTTTAAAAAATACAGTTATTTACTAAGAAAATAAACTAAGTTATAAATTAATTAATATATACTACGTAAAAAACCGCTGCCAGAGGGAAGCGTGCACAGAAAGTTAGCTGCATTGCCACGCTGTATGACAATACAAACCAACCTTCTGATCACGGGTGGCATCAAGGTATTACAAGTTTCTTTAAAGAAACCCTTTGCCGATGACCCTACGAAGCTAGTGTCTACCCAAACGGCAAAAATATGTAATCCCTTCATAGGGTTCCATAATTGCGCCGTTTGAGAGCTTGAGTTGTTGAAGCAGCGTTGCCAGCCTCTGACTTAGTCATTGGAAAATATGATGGTGCCAATAATTAAATAGTCACACTATTAAAAATAAGTAGGTAATTATTACTTTATTAAGCAAATGATTATTTAGAAGACAATGTAAAAAATGTCGTAGTAACGTAATGGCTGGCACACGCGTCCAAATCTCAAAGGCGTGGGTTCGATCCTAGCCAGAACGCATGCACCACTTAGTCACTTTTCTAATCTAATATGCATATTGTTACAATTACTACGTGCTAACAATTGTTAAGGAAAATATCGTGATGCAACCTGCACATCGAGATAAATGATGTGTCAAACCTGCCTAGTCGCCTTGGACAAGCGTGGCGGGTATACTACCCGTTCCCCCTATAATGGGAGATTCGAGCCCAGCAATGGCACATTTATGGCTGATATTATATATATATAGATAATGTTACATGTAACATCAATATTCCAACCATTAATTACTATCATTGTGACCAATTATGATTGTTATCAAAAAGTGTTTTGTAATAACACAACTACCAATATACCCGATTGGAATTAAGGCATAAATCTTAGTTAATGAGATTTCGGAGCCTCAAAGAGGCTCACCGCGCCGCCAACGCCAGTTAAATCAAACCACTAATTATTTCATCCAACACCTTCTCATTAACGAACTATTATTATAACTTTGATAGAACAGAATATTGTTTGTTAGTAAGATATGCCCGCAACTTCGTCCACGCTTGACTTGAAATTCCCGCGGGATTCCCGAACACAAAGATAATGTAAAAAGAACGTGCCGGAAAGTGAAACTGTTCGGAATAAGCAAATTTTTATGCATCCGAAAAACTACAAACCGCTCCCGGGAAAATTCCCGGAATAAAAATATTACACATTTTATTATATAGCTATCGATTATTACAAAAAACACATTGGGTATGGTTTTTTTAATCTAGCCATTTCAAATAATTCCCAGAAAAATTCCCGCGGGATTTCCAGGACCAGGATTAAAAGTAGCATAGAGTTTAACCGGGGAGTCCAGTCTTGTTGCATTTCAAATTTAAATAGGTTGTATATGTACGCTAACTTCAATTTACTAGAAATTATTAGTCATAAAGGTTTAGCTAGTTCTCTTAGGAATTTCAAAGATCAAAAGAATAATCTAATAAAAGTACACATCATTAAGTTCTTTATGAAATGAATCAAATAACTAAAACAAACCAGAACTACTACTTCCTCTGTTTTATTACAAATTTGTATTTTAGTTAACATTTATAACGCCGTATAAACAAGTAATGCTGTATTATTTAACTTTCCGAAAATAAGTCATTGATTAACCACTAAAGTAATAAACTATACAAGCACTTAAATATTTTAAAAACCAACAAGAATAAAGTTACACAAAAAGCTTGCCCAATTAAACAATTAACACGGAACATTTGTTTACTTAAATAATTAAAATCCTAACAAATTAAAACAAACACGGGTAGTAAAGGGTAAAAAACCGCAACGTAAATAACGCAACATCAAAACTGTCTGTCTACCTTTTTCAATATTTGAACCCACTGTTGTCAGCTACACTGTTTTTTACTTAAAAGGGTATTTCAGAACCGTGCTTAGATTATATTTTTAGATATCTATATGCCATTCTCTTTCTTGCTAAATGTAACACCCCTTTGTTAAATTATGCTTACTTTAAGACAACAAGTAGTAAAATGGTGAATATCGTCCTCATGCTGTCCACTTTAATCAGTACTTTCCTGCTTGCTGCCATATCATGTCCATATAATACCATATGTGTCCAAGTTATAGAATGAGCTCCTCTCCCACAGTTTTGCTCAGAGCGCTACAATATGGGGCTCTTCAAAAAGGGTGTGAACAGATAATTCAAGTCTCAATGCGGTAAACAACGCATCGAATACTGGTACTGGAGGGAGTTCGGAAACTAACTACTACATAACGCAGGTGCTAATTGGCCATGGCTGCTTCCAGGAAGTAGTTCTGGGATAATTGGGAAAGTAGATACAGAAATATGCCCATACTGCGAAAATTTTAGAATGCGAAAAATGGGAAGAGGCGCGAAGAACAGCCCATACAAATGTAGGTTCCAAATAACAGCAAGTACAATTTTGGACATAATGCTACAAAATGAAGAAAATTGGAACAATATTAACAATATGATAACCGAGATTATGTCTAAAAAGGCTCGTGACGAAACTGAAAGGAAAAAAATATCCCTCTCTTCCCTGCTGCAGTAAAGTTATGTCTAACGGAATACCACTGCAGTGCGAGGTTAAAAAAAAAGACAACGCATCGGCTCATGAAGAAAGTACTGTAAAGAAGAAGTCAGTATAACAGAAATGAGGGGTACTTATAGATAGACATCTCTATTTTCTCCACTTAAACAAATAACACCAATCATTATGGGAATCCATTGGTTATACTTATGTAGACAAAAAATACTTAGGTAAAACTACTAAGTTGATTAAGAGTTGACCTGTTATAATAAACCAAATTTGGTATCTACTAAATGAATTTTATAATCTTCCGTACAAAATGTCTAAAAATTCTATAGAAGATATTTTAATTATAAAACGTATCAGAATCTAATAATGTAAAAGTTAGGAGCACTTTAGAGTTACACCTTTCAGTCTTTCATATAAGGGAAAGCAGATTCAAAGGATTATATATAAATAGAGAACATTAAAAAAAAGAGATTATAGAGATCTTGCGAATCATCTATTTTTTCACATATCACATTTTTTTATCATATTGTTTTTCTTACTTTTAATCAATATGTCCACAATTTGCTTGCGATAAGTGTGTCGCGGTCGATCGGAGAAAATATAACATGTTAATATTATACAACCAAAATTAAATGTAGGTCAGTAAAAATATTTTTATTCACATTAAGTACATATAGACAGCATTTACATAATAGATGTTACAGTCAGTTCTGAATAGTATGTAGGGAAGCGTAAAAAGTAACAATTTTTAAGGGTAACTGAAGCACGGTTTCGTGTCTATTGAATTTGAACTGCGATTGGATCTTTTGTTGACATAGTTGTAACAGCTTGCTTAAATGGATTTAATTTTTGTCGTAGAGAAAGGAAATAAAGGCAGATGAGGTTCGGGAAAAGCTTTTACCTTTCCTCATGTTTTCGTAGAGATGTATTTTGTGTATATCACAGTGTCACTAACAGGGGTTGAGATCAAGAGAGTGTGAATGACACAATGTGGCATATTATGTATGAGTTGCTCTCCTCTTCGTGGAAATATGTCTTATTTCCATAAAATATACAAAGTTGTTTCGCCATGTTTATAGATCTTTATGTATTGTTAAGACAAGTCTTCCTGTTGATAGTAAACACCTGCCTTTAAATTAAATAATGCATATGTATTTACTTTGGTAACAAGGAAATTTCAATTTTGCTTTAGCTATTTTAACTACAAATGTTTTATATTGATAACATACACAGTGACATTTAAGTACGATGGAAAAATTATAAATATTCCGTGTTCACAGCTACTGAAAAGTGGCCGAAACGTCGGAATAATAACTAAATAAAATACCCGCCTAAAACCCTTAAAACGCGTAGTTGTATTATATTGTATTAGATTGTCATTTGCAATGGTCATCACAAATTCAATAACCCAACTGTGGGTGGGTTTTAGTTTAGGTTTTTATAAAGGGTATTTATTTTTAAGTTGTTTGGACACTTGACTTAAAATTCCCTCGGGATTCCCAGGACACAAAATACTGCAGCTTTTGAAAAATTCATAATTTTAATATTAGATACCACAGAAGACTGCGTATAGTATATAATCTTGTATGAGAACGCTTAAATAAACCTAATTGAAACTATATTTTAACGGTTTTTATTTCGACATTTTGGCCACTTTTCATTAGCGGTGATAATATTCCGAAATTAGTATTTCTGTATTCTGCAGTGCGTTTCCTCTTTGATCATGATCTGAAGACAGTGGATAATGGATGATCAAAATTGTGACAACATTTATATAGTCTGCCCAAAACTTTATTACCGCTCCTAAAATAACAACAGATGGCCGCCCGTTAGATGATTTGTCCTATAAAATCAAGCATTGTGCAGCGTTTTACAGCTAAGCTGGATCGATCCGGTGCTTGCCAAGGGCTATAAGTATTAAAATGCTTAAAAGGAGTCGAGGATCAATTTAAAGGAACATTGAAATTTATAATCAAATTTACAACTGTGAAATTGGAATTTAACAGAATTTAACCAGTTTAGAGTTAGTAAAGTTCGTTCCGACTCAGAATTTGGTCGTGTTTTTGACATTCTATCAATTTTCGTGAATTATTTTCAAACATTAAAGAATTTCATTAATTTATAAATTTATGTTATTTATTTCATTGTTGCTACAGTTATTTTATACATGTATATGTGTTATTTAATCATTGCCTTTTATATATATTATTTTTTGAGTCTGCAATTAATTTAATTTTATCAAACTGCATTATACCATATGTATTGTTGTTGTTATATGTGTTGTATTGTCCACCGTGACTACACTTTATGGTCCCAGACGAAAAACAGCCCTAGTCTTTGTTGGCAAGCTTTGTGCTGAGACTGAGTGCAATGTAGGACATATTTTGTTTCTTTTTCTAGTTATATAACAGTTTTTTTTCTAAATAAAATATTTTCTTTCTTTTAAGAAAGTGGATGAAATTATCTGCGATAATATTCCTCTGCGCTGCGGCGGTATGGCATTATTTAAGAAAGGCATCATCTAATTTATTCGAGGCCAGTAACGCATTTACAAAGCACCTACATTGCAAATATCTATAGATTGCGATGACCACTTCCCATCCTTTTGGAGTGAGAATTCGTTAGAATCGTTGTGATTTGACACTAAAAAGGAATAAACACATAAATTTATAGCACTGAACCTCCGAGAGAATCAGAATCTGACATTGTGCAGCACGGGTTGGATGGTCAATAAGACCGATGGTTAAACATAGGTTCAATTCGGACCGAAATAAAAATGATAATAATAATTATTCGACTACAACAGCGAAAAATTTAAAGTGTAGTGGTGATATAGAGAGGCGAGCTTAACCCTTAAAAGATTTTTTTCAAGCAATCCTGAGTCTAGCGAGAGTAGAAAAACAAGAGGCAGGGTTGTGTACATTTAAATTTATATGCTTAAGTATTGTGGCGCGCCCAGCGGCTCGAGCTCGGCACGGATCTTCAAATCAAAGAACTGGTTCATGGAACATTTTCTTTTAATTCTCCACCAAGAAGCTGATACATCTGTTCAGTCTGCGGCCCGATACAATATGATTTCGATTGTTTTTTGAGGCATTCGATATTCTAATTCAAAAATATTATATTTCTTAATATATAAACAACGACTAAAAAGGTTTTAGTCGTTACAGTATATAGGTCCTTATACCTAAATGTGCATTAAATTTACCTATAAATAGATTTTACATAATAAACCGCTTACAGATATACATACATAAACTTACATACACATATATCTATCTCTCTATACATACCTTCTGCCTAGTGGTCTAGTTTTAGCAATGACTAAAAGTTATTCACCTCTATTTAACGCTAATGAATCATTATACGACTCTGTGTGCCGATAAATCTATGCAGTTACTTACAAAATTGTACTGCGATTATTTTGGTAAAGTGCGGATTTTGTTTGGTATACATATATGTATCAGACACAAATTTATGACTCAATTCGCTGATAAGTATACATCAGCATGCTTGATTAAGGCGAGGGTTCCGATTTATATCTTGCCGGATTCAAACCGACCCTATTACTTGCGGTTTTACCTTCTCGAGCTTCGGGAACTAACCACATAATAGTGTTTATCCCTTACTAAGATTGACAGTGGATTTTCTGCTACTCAAACGAGTCCAGTAAAATCAGAGGTTACTTGTCGAGTTTTTCATTCAAGGTCAGTACCGATGTGAATAATATAGAGTCGTATATTGGTGAAAAATGACAATTCTTTTGTCTGTTGTGACTTTTGGACTTGTTACTGGAACTGTATTATATAAAGTGAATTAATTACTAGAGTTTGGATAAGCTGAGTTTTGAGGAATTATTTTTCAATTTCGTATTTTTCATGTTTGTCAGATTTGTGTAAAAAAGTGATTTTTTAACAACCTAAAAAATTTATAATGGCTGTTTTAACTACTATAGCAATTATAATAATCATTTATAAAAATATTATATTGTATTATATACACTAGGTTTGTTTCGAGATATTTTAATTCCTATAGCAATTAAAAACCAGAGGTGAAACCGTGTAATTTCTGCTTCATTACGACTTTCAATTTAAAACTACATTAAAACTTAGAAGTATGTTAAAATGTTGATTGTGCAAGTTGTAATTGAGATTTCCATGCCGTTTACTAAATAAATAATATTCAAAATGTGAGCCTGGATGTAACAAATTCTTAATACAAATACTGTTAGCTAGTCAGACTTCCCTTGAGGAAACCGACGTCCGCTGATAACCCGGTAAAGCGTAAAAGCATGTAAGTAAATACTTCTATAATATGAAATTTATAAAGCGAGGGTAGAATAAAAACTCTTTTATATTACCGTAATGTAAGTATTCAGATTTCCCTATAGATTTGTAATCTTGTTACTGCGCTTTCAATTTGAAAATTTGTTTCAATTCCGATAGCTTAGGGTTCGGAAATATGTTGGGAGAAGGAAAAATCTATTTATTATGTCATATTTCCCTTTATACAAACGAGGATTGTTTAAAGTTTGAAAGAAAAATATTATTATAGTACTAGGAATCACAATCTCTAAGTAAAAATCTAGCTCTGTGATTAAGTAAGCTAAGCTTTGTCTGGGCTCACTGAAATGCAAGGATTCCGGGTTTGATTTTAGCATGGTAAATTTTGTAAACACATTATCCGTTACTATGGTCTGTGCGTCTGGGATCGGCTCCAGAGCGATCCATTATATATTACCCATAACACATGCAATAGAAAGCCATATGCCAGAAACTACAATAAGTAATGCAGAGATAAAATATACCTTATAACAATATTATGGCTTGACATTAAAAGTCCAAAGAAAACACATTTGGCAATTTAGATACTTATTCCCACCCATGATTTCGTACAATCGCTTTGTGGATTGTAACACCCAATGGGAATAGTAATGTTCAAGTGTAGTTGTGTCCAAACGACAGGAATAATATTGTACTCAAAATAAATGAAAGGGCCGCAGGCATTTCTATATTCTTAAGGCTTTCGCCGCATGCCGCTGCTTGTAGAGATAACGACGGCGGCCTCGAGAGCCTATAAAAATGCTAATGGAATGGAGGTGATGTGTTTCAAAATGTAAACGGAGTTACATATTGGTAAAGTGCTACCTATTCCATCCACCTTTTAAAGCGGAACTCACAAAGCTCCTGTACATTTTCATAATATTGTTACGACCGACAAAGACCCATTCACACCTACAGTTTATTACCTTCTCGGCATTTGCACTTATTTTGTTTACTTTGTATTTAAAAATTGTAATTAGAAAAAAGTCCTATTGTTTATTGTAATCCTTTATGGTAGGCATTAGACAGGTGTGATTCTTGGAAATTATTGTTATGTGGTCGAGTATTGTGTCGAGACATATTGTATTTTACAGGATAAAATGAATTCCCGAACGGAGGGGTGACGCAGTCAAAGCGATAACACAAGCGAGGTAAGACGTGTGTACATTTAGTGACGGACTTTGCGCTTGTTTTCACAATTCAATAGCATTACGTTTGGACTTATTGGGTCCGGTTACATTTGTACCTGTGTTATATGTGTTTGTACAGTTCTAATAAATTCTATCGTAATTCTAACGGCATTTTAATTCGAGTCCTGCAACTCGTAACAATTTTTAAAGCCTGTTCTTATATCTTACTATTCATTCTCTGGCATTTTAACCAATAGTATTAACATTATACCAATAGTAAGACAAATGAACGGTTGGTACGAAATAGGAACTTAATAGGTTGGTACGCAGAGCAAAATATTCTTAGAATCAATGCCTGTTTCACCACCAATCGCAATATTTAATAAAAAAAAATATTATTGTTTTTTTATTGCGAAGCTGTCAATCAGGCAGATGGCCCACTTAATGGAAAGTGGTTGCTGTCGCCATAAAGACATTTGCAATAACAGGGGCGATGTCAACCTTTAGGATGGGTTAGGGAGGACGTAATAGGAGGAATTGTATAGGAGGAAATGGGATAGATGAGATAAAATAGGTAGAGGGGTAAGTGGGTCATCAGAAATGGGTAAATGTTTCGCTGTCCCCACAAAGGTCCCGTAGAGGTGACAAACATTCGTAATTTATTTACAGAACGAAAAAAGTAGTATTCAACTGAAAGTAATCTCATATGTAAAAAAGTATTCGAACGAAATTTCGATGGGATTATTGATTTTTTCCAGAATTTTCCACTTAGAGGCCCAGGGAGTGACACAATATTAAAAACTTTGACTGCTAATATCTCGCTATCAATTGAATATATTACAAAAAAAAAGAAATGTGGTTATGTTTTTTTTTACATCTGACTTACGACACGCTTCACGACTATACCGAAAATAATTCAACCCTTTTCACACCCATCCACATTCTGGCCACCCCTAATTTTTGTCATTTTGACACTTCACTACAAAAGTTTATAGGACTATAGGTACAGATAACACATAATAAAACTACGTTATAACGGTTTTTAGCTCGGTAATTTATTATTCCGACGTGATTACGGAAGACGAAGATATCAAGTGTCAATGGATATTATTAAAGTTTTATCTAGCCTACCGCCAACTTGTGCATTATAATTATTTAGTTGTTCATTTTAATACCCAAGCAGCTGGGACTCCTAAACCGGTCCAAGTAATACTTCACTCCGCGCCTGGTACTTTATAAGGCCCATGAGGCCGCATATGGAGTACTGCGCACACTTATGGGTGTCGCACACCCGCATACAAACCAAATCCCCTGGACAGTATTCAACCCTGAGCCGTTCGCATTGTCGACGATTCCATACTCACAGACGGTTTAGATGCGCTTGGCCTTCGGAAAGACTAAACGTCTTTCATATTCTACTGTCTGTATAGTGGAAAGTGATCAGACTGTTCACAATGTTGTCTATGTCTTTTTTAACTACCGCTCGCAATCGGCTGGGTGTTCATCCTCACTTCCTCGAGCCGCGTCGCTCATATAAGCAGCGTTTCTCAAGAACGTTTCCTTTGCACACCGTGGGGTTTGGAATCGGCTTCCACCTGATATTTTCCCACGGTGCTATGATATGAGGTTTTCAAAAACGGTGTCATAATATCTCTTTGAGGACGGCAGCGCCTTGTTGGTATATCTGGTGTTACGAATGTCCATAGGCGACGGCAACCGCTTTCCATCAAGTGGGCCAGCTTTCTTTTTTTTATGAGTTCAGCAGATAGCCAGATGGTCCACTTTATGGAAAACAGTTACCATCGCCTATAGACATTTGAGACTTCAAAGGTGCTACAAATGTGTTACTGCTTTCTTAAGGGAGACTGGAACCTGGTTACTAATTCCGGAACACAAATCAAGTTTGTTATGGCGGCATACTCTAGACCAGGGGTGGTAGCCATTCAGTCGGGCAAATACCCTACCACCTGGCTGTGGGATGTTTTGTCGTCTCTTACGACAGGCCGCCCGGCCGCAGGAAATTGTATTCTTTCTCCGTTCCTACACGGATAAAACCGTCTGTCTGTTGTAATCTAGCAATAAAACAAAACTACAAACACCTAGAAGTTTAGTTGTAGAACAAAGATAGACGGACAGGCGGATTTCATACCGATTCTGTCTTTGCTATAATGGCCACGAAACCCTACAAGTGATTTAACCTTCCACTTATAAAGCAATTTAGTTATTAAATAATATTGGTAAGCTGTCAAGGTGCTTAGCAAACAAAAATTATCCAATCCAATACAATATATATAAATCGGATAAGGTGCCGAACAAATCCATTGGGCAATGTGAATTTGGTTTAGGTAGCCAACTGGAAATGAGAGATAAAGTGAAACGTACATAACCGATGAGATTTATACAGTCACACCAAAAGATAGCCATCGGCGGATCAATCACCAAATAAAGGTGTCTCAGCACGTTGCTTTTTGCTCACTCTGTCAGCTTATCGTTAACGATAATTCTTTTTATACTAAATGCTTTGAAGGTATATTTTCCGCTATTTCATTTGCTCATATAGGTACTTATTGATATTGAAATATTCCTAAACATCTACATTCGTAAGTGTTGTGTATTTATATGTAAATGAAACAAGCTCATTAGAACTTTCAAATAAAGTAGGATTTAAATAATAAAAAGGTTGAAACTTTTAATTGATATTTTTTATTAACAAAAACAAAACCGATTTCAATGTAAAAAGCGACAAATAAATATTGTCTACACAACCTGAAGTCGGTGCAATTTACAATTTTGCTGTTGTATTTCACATTTTACTTGGCACTGACTACGAGATATTGTAGAAAATAATTTGTTGGTGTAGTTTTCTACACCTAGGTGTTTTGTAGTTGTTCTAAAAAAAACTACATTTCTTACAGAAATACTTAATAGCTTTAGAACTAATATATAAAGCGCCTGTAGAACTTGCACTTTTACTACTAGCACGCATATACGCGTGTACACGTTTAACTTTCAAAGAGTGTAGGCGCGTAGTGTCCTTCAACAAGGGTTGATCTTGATTTCCCTGGAATCTACTCATCAGATCCTGACTTGGTGACAATAATACCACCTTAAGAGTATGCTCTCCTTCGAGTTCAAAAAAAAATATTTGAAAGTCGGTCTACAATTGACGGAGAAATCGCGTAACAAACATACATAAAAAGTCCTAAAAAACCTCCTCCCTTTGAAAGTCGGTTAGCAAAAAAAGCGGACCAACTGATATTGTAAGTCATATATTTTTTGCTGAGCGATTGCTATTCTTAGTTCTTATTTGCTCGACTTTTCTTTCAATGTAAAAACATGCCAAAAGTAACAAACATGTTAGGGCAGAAAACTACCTAATTTGTGCATGCTTTCCAGTGAGAATTCGAACCTCTGCCCTTTGAGTTTGGGATGCGAATGCACTAACAATTGATGGCTGGTTCCTATATGTTACTATTCATCCACTTGCCTTAGTAATGGTTGAATTTTGACACTACTTGTATCTTGTATGGAACTTGCTGACCGTTTATTTGATCTGTAAGATATAGAAGATGGGCCGCAAGCTACCGCGAGGGCTTATACGATTAGGAGTACACAAATAATTTATACAGTATCTTTTAATCATGTAAATGATGTGGCTCCAGAGCAATGAAAGTGAAACAGCGCTTGATGTATGATTTCACGAAGTACCCATTTAACTCGTTAAACAAGTTTAGGACTTTCATAAAATAAATCTACAGTAACTCCTCAGACACACACGTCCTCCTTTTATTATCATTCATTTTATTTTCCCTTTAAGCCCCTGGGAATCCCATGGCCTTGACAAGTGCGGAACCAAAAGTAAAGGACCATGTCCATTCATATCACTGTATTTATTTTCAAATGCATATTAATAAATTAAATTAAAATGTTGTGTCCATAATCCCTATGAATATTATAAAAGCGAAAGTAACTCTGTCTGTTACACGTTCACGGAAAATTACTGGATCGATTTGGCGGAAACTCAGAATAAACATATTATTATATTCGACACCGAGGATGAATATAGGATACTTTTTATCCCGAGAAATGAGATCGTTTCCGAGATGAAAATATATTTGTCTCGCTGTTTGTTATGCTTTTATGGAAATACTATTGGAACGATTTGGCTGAAATTTGGTACATATGTAATTTTAACACTCAGATTAGCTAAGGGATACTTTAAATTCTGGATAATGGGATAGATTTTGGAAGAAATATATGTAAAGGTTATCCCAGATAATTGGATAGGTTTTGTGATTTTGTCTATTTTGATCAATTTGTTCATTTCGTCCATGTTGTCTATTTTGGTCCATTTTGTGTATTTTGTCATTTTTGCTATTTTTGTTAAGTTTTATCTTTTATGTTTTGTATTGTGTTTAGTAATTTGCAGATAGACTGGTGATGGAATACTTTTCGATATAAAACGAAGTGAATCTTCCAGGGGTAAATAAATACATAAAAAGTTAATACAATGTACCTTGTACCGTCTGCTCTTTAAACAAGAGGTATGCACTAGAGGTTGACCCGCAACGTAGTCGCTTTTTAGGAATCATCGAAAATTAATTTAATATTTTCAGTAACATGGCATAACAAGTACTTTATAAATTGGTTACAAAACTTCGTATTTTTCGTGAACCAAACACATTGGAGTGGTTTTTTGCTATCTCATTTTTGATGTAATAGTGGCCAGAAGATAAGTCTAGCCAATTCACATGAGACATCAAAAGAAAAATATATAGTCCTTCTTTAATAGGCGTTCCTCAGCAATTTTGCAATAAATGCTCACTGTGCTTAACTCGGATACGGAATGTTCAGGAGCTGACGGCACTTTTGGTTATTCCCAGTTTAAATAGACGGATCTAATGGACGTAAGTGGTTCCTTTCAAAGCCGGCAATAATTTTGCGTCACAAAAGTTTAGTTCAGCGTTTCTTTTTGCACGGGGTTTGAGTGTATTAAGATTTTTAGTCTATTTTATTATACCTAGAATAGAATATACTTTATTGCATAATATTAAGTATAATTTAAGAAGTTAAAATACAGAAGACAATGGGCGATCTTATCCTAAAAGCAATTTCTTCCAGACAACCTTACGATGGATTAGAGAAAAGTTATGTAACATGTGGGTATTGCAATATAACTAGAATAAAATTCCATATATTATTTTGAAATGGTAAGTATAATAGATCTAGAAATGAGACAAAAATATACTTATATTGATTTATATATAAATCTAAAATAATATATATAAAATAAATCTAAAAAATAATAATAAATACGTCTTGCTTATAGCGTTAAAAATAACGCCGTTAATGATTTGCTACAATAGAGTAAAAATAAAAACGGTATCTGACAATGTTTAACGCATTTCAGACATTCAGTTTGAATTTCGCTCTAAGGCCTCAGTTTTAATACAAGGTTTTGATATAATAATAATAATTATACAAAGTAAAAATATTTAACAACAATTTTTTTATGGTATTTAAATTGTTGTTGTTGTTGTGTCATCAGTTATTTTGTTAAAAAAATATCGAACTTTTAAATATATGGGCGGTGCAGTTTTTCGATTTGAATGTGGTAAACATACAAAGTTAAATTCATTTTTGTATTATTTCAATCCTCTCATCCAAGTTGCGCTGTACTTAATTGGTGTAACCCAATGTTCGATATTAATTTAGCATTACCCTTTATTTATTACTGTTAACATTAAAAACTTTTCTGCAACTTAGTTGAGTTCTTGTAGCATTGAACTCAACGCTGTTTATCGCAAATGATGTTTGAAACATGAATTGTGTTTTAAGCTCGCAACTAAGTTTACCAAAGACTACACCACAATTTCCTGCAAGTCTTGAACAATCCGGAACAAAGATGGTTACGAAAGGAAATTCTGCGCAAACACAATAAAACCTTTCGGAAACTTTCACTTACAGCTCGAACTTTAAGTAAGTTTCTTATTTGTATGCAGGAGATTATCTGATTCAAACCTAATCTAGTTTCATTAACTTATGATTGCAAAAATAATCGACGTTCATATTGGAAAAATCCCGCAAAAGTTTCACTTACGTTGTTCTTTAAGTCATAACTTTAATAGTCTAGATATATTATAAGCTGCTATAAGATATTATAATGCTATGAATTACAATTTAATTAATTTAGATATCAGAAAAGTGTTTACAGTGGATATTAGCGAATTGTCGTTGTTTGACATAATTAATATTAAGTACATAATTTTATCAACGTTAGAGGAAGTTAGTGCCAATGGATAAAACCTCCATGTTACGCACACTATATATATTAGAAGATGAAAATGGGTATATTTTTTATATAATTTTACAAAAAGTTCAAATATCTGAAGTCGATATTAGAGTATTCACTTCTGTCCTTCAATCTGGATGATTGAAATAAAGTCATTCATTCATCTATAATTCTATGTATACTATATGAATATTTTACAAAAAGGGAACATTTGTATTATTATGTCTGTAACGAATACACTCATAAATTACTGCACCGATTTCTAAAATTCATATTGAACCATTCGAATGCTACATTTGCTCTAATTAATATAGGCTATATAAAAATTAGGGATCCCTACTATAAACTTTAATAATGTAACCCACAATCTAAACAAAGTACTTGGCGCTGGAATCGGGTTCTAAATGTTTTTAGGACAGGACAACATCTGCCGAGACCACTACTATAAACATAAGCTTGACTCATTCAATGTCATTGAGAGCCATCTTGTACTTCCAGCCCTGTGCCTTTCAACCACATTGATTCAATTTGGGTATCCCTCTAATATCAGCAGCAGCATTTAGCCAGGTGGTAGGGCATTCGCTGGACTGGATGGCTACCACCCCTGGTCTAAATTATGTCGCATAACAACCTTGAGTTGTGTTTCGACATTAGTGACCAGGTTCCAGTCTCCCTTAAGAGAGCAGCAGCGCATTTGTAGCAGCTTTGGTGTTGTAAATGTTCATAGGTGATGGTAACCGCTTTCCATCAAGTGGGCTATCTGCCTGTCTGCTAAACTCCTGCAATAATAAAAGAATATGCAAATACAACTAAATATGAAGCCGACAGAAATGAAATATTTTTATTTTATTAATTAATTAGTTTAATAAAATCAATTACAGACAAATACCCAGTTACATTAAGACATTCAAGTTTAGTATTTTTTAACAAATCTTTTTATTTATTATTGTAATATTTATATTTTATGTTTGTCTTTAGATTTATTATTTATAATATAAATTTTATATGTATGTGAGGATTAAGCCCGGGCCAGTCAGAATGGTATTTATATATAACTCGGCTTTAATTTTGTCTATTTATATATATAACCTTTAAAATATATCTATTAATATTATACGACTGTATGGGATATGAATAAACCCTTGCTGTTTTGCATAGCAGCTAAGTACCATAATATACGTATATATGTCGGTATTTTTAAAATATTTGGGCTTCAAACTCTATGTTTATCTTTCGAAATCTAATATTGAGATAGTAGCGAGCTGTTATACAAACTGTTTGATACATAAAGCTCTATTCACAATAGTTTGAAGCAGCCATTTACAGCACAATGTTCTCGTTGGATGGGGATGGGATATGTACTCACTAAATGACTGTGGAGTGGGGAGCCAAAACGGTGGATAAACGAACGTATTGTGCTAGAACTACAGTACAGAACACACTTAACCCCAGTTCGCAGGTTGCTTGTTGCATCTGGGTAAACATGTCATATATATTTGCTTATTTTATACTTAGAACAGTTCTCATCTCACATGTTTGGATATTAATCCAGTTTATACTTAAGCCACATTTTTTTAACATACCCATGAGCGACATTGAAAAATCAAAATTAAACAAATAATTACGTACATAATACGTACATATAGGAAACTATACCGTGAAAATGAAGCCCTATTATTTTATGCAAAACATTAAGAAATGTTAATATCTTTTTGATTTTGTAACCATATAATGATATTATTATTATATGTCAACAAGACTGAAAATATTTAGATTATTATTTAATTTTTAATATATTGAATAAATTACTAGGTACCAGTCATTGTGTGGAATACCAACAATGGTATAGTTTACCCTGTACCGAGTTTCCATAGTAACAGCAACAGCAGTTATGGCTAAAGCTCCGTAATTGTAATGTTATATACGACATACATTGGTATGTATAAGTACAATTGTCGCTGCGCTATCCTCCCGCTTCCACTCTTTTCACCGCTCACCGCAGCACTGCCTAATAATATATTAGAAAAACTACTTCCCTCGTTCTGCAGAGAGGTTTTATCTACACAAGAAATTCTCATACCGATGGCTTAATAATATCAATCTTAGTAAAAAGTGTTTGTTTCAAAAAAACATATTTTAATCTCACAACAATGTGTTATACATTTATCAAGTTATTCTAAAATAGATACAAAATCTTTTGAATTTGAATCTTCTGTATTTTATTTGTTTGGCTATGACGCCAATTTATCTATAAATAACACAATATTTATATGTAACTCCTGAAATTTCTCCGAGAAGTAAGTAAGTACCTAACAATCTTCCATCAAAGGTTGAGTTACAATTAAAAATATCTGTTTGACATAAGTTACGTATATGATAGATTAAATATTGTTACATAGATATGAACTTAACATGCATCATAATATATAAATAATTAATCCATTTATATAAAATTTGCAGCGAAATCACCTAATAACGTTATCGCTTTGTCAAAAATCCAATCATGAAATGGATCAGAAAAGGATTATTTCACTTTCCTAAGATATCTGTAGCTGAAATCTCTCACCAGGCATCTTTCACCATACATATAATGGGTAGCTAAATAAACCACTTCAGGCCACAATGATCAATCTTATTCACAACCCCTAGTTCCACACGTCCATAGAATACATTCACGAATGAGGCCTGGTTTGACGCTTTAGTACATTACGTTAACACTTCAGCTGCGTCATTATTGCTATAATAACATATCATGATCATTTGTAGCGAGAAACGATGTTTATTACCTTCTCTATATTAAGGGCCGTTTGCATAACGTTCCTTAAATTTATTTAAGAAACACTAAACGCATTTCACCCTCTTAAATGCGATTAGCGTTTTTTACACAACGCAAAATTTGTCGCTAAATATGTTTAAAGAACTGTCAATACATTTTATGTAAAACGTATTTAGGCAGTTTAATATGATTAACTAATTTTGTTCGATCGTTATGCAAGCGTGACCCTTCTGTTTTGTTTAAAGGTATTCACATGACATAGTATCATCTTTATTGAACTCATCATTGAAATTATTATGTAGTATTAAAATAATAAAGTTATAAACGCTGTTTGACCTTTACAACTTTTTATTACTTAGACTTTTCTGAGGTTTCACCCACGTATATTTTTGCTCGGTATTTCTTGAGAATACTTTAATTATCTGAAACAAAAAATAATCTATGCTCAAAGAACAAATAAAACAAAATTGATTGAAATCGATCTAACGTACCTTACAGTGTAGTAAAGTAAACAATTAAATGAATTCTCTATTGATGTCACTACACATCAAACTGATAAATTGTTATGAATACACTAACTACATATCTGATGAAAATTATACATATAAGATTTATTGATGGCTTTAAATCATTTTATATCCCTTATAGCGCGGCAAGAGCATTCATGCGCGGGGGGGCCTCACATTTCCTTTGTCCCTTCAGGCCGTGCGGGAAGTACAAGACGTGAGGGTCTCCGTGTAACCACAGCAGCTCCCTTACATCCCCGAAGTTCGGCTCGCATATCGCGGCCTCCCGCCATGCTAGTAGACTATGAGACCTCATAATGAATGCTCATATATAGAGCATACGCGTTGGCTGCGCGCCAGGTGTTATATAACCGATATAACCGTTTGTCGTTTAAGTATGTGAAAGCGTAAAATAAATTTAATATCACCTTAACACTCATAAACCAAATAATTGTACTTCCAAACAAGTCTTGCATTATTAAACGTGCCGCTATACCCTGTATTTAATATATCGAAATAAGAACATTTTTCTGTGATAAGTGCTACTTAGTCGACCTCGTTGGGAATAAGCACTTAAATGCTTGCCGAGTCTTTTGTGAGTCGGGGCCTTGAATCTTCGCTGTGATCGTGCGAGGCAAACTCTGAAGAGCCCTCTTAACTCTCCAAAGACATATTGTTTGACGAAGTTATCTTTGCACTACGAGATTTTACGTCTAGTAAGCAGTGAAACAATGTAATGAAAGGAAATTGTATTAATAGAGACAGGCATAGTATATATTTGGATTTTAAAAAATACTTCATTTTCATTACTTACGTTCTCTTGAATTGGTAATATTTGGAGAAAACTAAGCTAATTGATTTTTAAATAGTACCTTGGCTATGCATGATGTTTTTGATTCTTCCGTTGCATCAGTTAACAGAATAGGTAATGTGTCACTTTAAATCAAACTTGTAGACCTACTAAGGAAAGAAGTATGTCTACACTCCGAGGAAAGTTACAGCATCACAAGGGCCTGCGGATTGGTCACGCTGCTTTCCCGTGGCCTTCATATTAAACGAAGAAAAGAATACCGACGGGTTTTAAGGGTAACCCCGACTTGGGTAGGCATAACATTTCTTGAGGGATGCTATTACTACCCCGATATGGTAAATTGCACATCCTCTACCACGATTCCTCGTGAACTGTCATCATCTAGTTATAAAAACTTGTGTGCATCCTATACCAAATTGCGTTAGTTCACTCACAAAACAACACGAATATTGCTAGTACACAGTGACGTTTAAAATCCTTTGAATTTAGCACGCATGACTAAAATCTGTATCGAGTGTGAAAACCCGAGCGGTTAGATGATTCATTGTTTTCGTAAGCGCTCCATGGATTTCAATTAAAAATAAAACAATGCCAATACGGGGGTGGAGAGATTCGACAGCCGAAATTAGAGCGCGCCGGTCCGATAACAGATTCCTGTCAAAATATCGCTTTATTCCCTTCCCAATATATATTTTCTGGTGTACCTACTGTTGTAATAAACATTTGGCACGGTTCATTTGAGCTTTATTAAGTGGAAACGTAGTTCGATGGCGCGTCCAACCGTCCGGCGGTGGGTATCACGCTTCACAATCAAAGATTCTATCTCACTTTTTATGGGGCAAAAGATTTCGCGCTACGAGCCCACCAGTGGCGGTAAACGCTCATTGATATTGGACAGGTGATTTCGCTATCCACCTGTCCTGTCGTCTATTTAAACGACAGGGTCTAATTCACCGTTCGGAATATGTAATGCGTGTTCACCCGTGCTACATTAAACCACCCACGCGTATGTAAGGGACACATTGTATACTGTCCCAATTGAAACAGAATTGTTACATGTTCAATTAATATTAAGCTATCAGTCTATATCTACTAGTGTGATAGGCACAAAAACGTTTGTTGTAAGTCTACTTTGAGGGTAATATTTCAAAGTTCAGCACATGAAACCTTATAGTGTTGTTTGAACACGCTGATCTCAGCAACTACGTGTTTGCTTTGCAAATTATTTTTGGCGTAAATCAGCGTTATTTTCGTAGGTTCAAGTTTTTAATGATGATAAAACAATGATGATAATGAAACTTGAAAGATCACAACAGAACATTTTATAGGTAAGCACACTTTGGTGGGTCGAAGGTTATCAAAAACAACGGGGGCAAAATTACAGTAAATTAATAAAATATATTATCAGTTGATATACGATCCAGTGCTAGAGCCGAATCTCTTCATCCTTTAGCAAACCAAACAACATTACCCGCACTTATCCATGGTGAATTAGAAGCTTATACGTGCAGATTAGGTCTAGATATATCTTTATTTGATTCTCTTGCACTGACCAGAATTCGAATTTGCGTCTGTTATGAATAGCGGTTGTCTTAACAACTTACATAATAAAATAAATTATTCAAATCTAAATTTCATTTTACCAAAATCTAGTCTGATCCACAAATCTTACGTAAAATTGCGGTTAAAAGAATATGAAGTATAATAACACAAAATGAGATGTATTAGGAACATTACGAATCAAGGAAAAGCTCTATTCGTCGAAAAGCCAAATACTTTATAGTCACATAGTTGTAAGAGGCGATAAAATTGCGATTATATCGCCGAGCAGATTGGAACGGTGCCCAGTACGCATAAAATGTAGTACTATGAGTTCTCAGTCAAGATATTCGAGTTCCGACATTAATAGGCGTACAAAAACACTTGTCACAGTTAGTGATCTCATTTTTAAGTAATTAGTCACAGTTTTACGGTTTGTAAACATCAATTAATTACACGAAAACATTTAATCATTCATATGTTCATTCATTATTAATATGTTGAAAAATTTCATCTCCTAATTCAAAAGTTAGAGGATAGATGGATGGAGGATACAGTTTTTACAACTTTGGAAGATAATAACTCCCCCTTCTATTGATTTAAACAAAAAGTTATTAACGACCGTCGTTATGATTTTTAAGATCTGACTAACAAGAAAAATATACGTGCGCTGAATTAAAAAAAAACAAAAAGTAAAAACGAATAAACAAACTCGATTTCTCACAAAGAATGAAAAGTGCTAACAAATATTAAATTCACCTTACGAATGCAATGAAATAAACACAATATGGGACCTTTTCCAGTTGAGAGCATTTAATATTTAGAGACATTTGAATGGGATCAGAGGTAGGCTAATATTACGTGCTACATGTATGTTGGATACGATTCATTGGAGACCATGACACACACATCAGCGACGCGATACACGTTCCTACACACGCGTTGATTGATACAGATTGGTTTGATACATGTGTACCAAAAAGGAAATTGAACCAATGGTCCTATCCGTTGACGCATGATATATTAACTTGAAATTGCTTATACCGACAAAAACATCTTTATGTTGGCCTGTGTGAAATTCACACCTTTGAAATGTGGTGTTGTAGCAAATACGTACTATACTTGCAGCCCACAGTGATCAATACATCTATAGTGAGTAAATAAAAAACATTTATTTTAGTGCTGGAATACAGTATACAGGCTAACGATCCAGCTGATGGAAAGTGGTGACCTTCGCAAGATTTAGTGGTCCAGATAATAATATATTTTTAAATTCAAAATGATATGACAATTTAAATACACTGTTAAGCGTATTCTAACAAAATTGTACAAGTATTGTATTTTTTTTCAAATTGCTTCGCACTTTAACGTTTGTTCATCCATCATGTATTCGTAATTCCTGTAATGACATTTATTGTCACTAACCGACATGAAGAGAAGAACCAAATTATATTGCAAAATAAATAAAATTGTGCCCTCTGGAAGAACGCTTTTTACTAACTCTATATATTAATACATGAAGTAAAAAACTTTGTACCACTTTTTACGAAAATTGCGCGGACGGAGGAGTGTGTAATTTCGCAAACTTATAGTTTATATAGATAAAAGGCGATGAATGCTAATATCTAATATATAAAATTCTCGTGTCACAGTTTTCGTTGCCATACTCCTCCGAAACGGCTTGACCGATTTTGATGAAATTTTTTGTGCTTATCCGGTATCTATGAGAATCGGCCAACATCTATTTTTCATCCCCCTAAATGTTAGGGGTAGTCCACCCCTAATTTTTTTATTTATTTTTTAGACAAAATTTTTAATTTCTATTTTTTTATGATACAACATACAAAAATACATACAACCCTAGATTTTCAACCCTCTACGATCAACCCCTATTTTTTACCGGGCAGGACGACGTCTGCCGGGACAGCTAGATTTATATAAAATCAATAAAAAAAAACATACACTACCATGTATTTGACACACACGCATATATACTCTTTTGTTTATTGTTCAAATCAAATTAACAATATAGCCTTGTATAGTCTTTGACATTAATTATTATGGTCAAATTTCGACCACGGGCGACCATTAGTTTATATTGTTTCCATAGCAATATAATATGACAGGTCAAAATTATTAATAATGATTTAGTTTATTATTTTGGTTTACTTTATTTACGATCGAATTAGTTTTTATTGAGTTAAACCAACAAATATTTTTTAATTCTTCTTGAAATGTCTCCTTTGACACCGGGTTGCCTGGAACAGATCTCTATAAGCGACAAGGCCGCCCATTGTTCTTTGTGTTTATATTAAATGTCTAAGTTTAAATTATGATGAACAATAAAGAGTTTTCATTCATTCATTCACAATTGTGACAGTAACATATTAATTAAATTTACAAAACAGAGATCCCATTACGGCTTAATACATTATCTTGTTTCGTTCTAAGCCGCTTTAGGACCGATTTGAGTGAGTGAATAATTGTGGGTGAGATTAAGAAGCAAACCTTTTGGGAGATATATGTTCCCCACGCCGGGTTAAACCTGTTTAATTTAATATACCTAGTTAGCAGTTATGTTTAAGCAAAGTTATGTAACAGCTAAGTAATCTTGAAGTAGAATTCAGGTAAATGTTACAAACATTGACATTTCAAACTCTGCGTAAATTAATAAACACACTATACATGTTAATAAGTCAAAAATGGCTCATAGAATGCATAAGTAGTGAATATATACGGTATGTACTTACCGTGTATGAAATAGAAGACTTTCTATGATATTTTTTATATTTCCTTAAGTTGAGACATTAGGATGAAAAAACCATTATATTAAGTTTTCCACGAAATGTCACTTGAAACATTAGCCTCTCAGTCCTGACATACATGTATGTGACATTAATCTATTTAGAATGTTAAAAACGATAATGCTATTTTGTAATTGCATTCTCGAAACATACATACATACATAACTTCACGCCAGGTCCCTTGCGGGGTAGGCACGAACAACAGATGCCATTTAGGCTTATTCTTACACACCTCACTAATAGTATAGCATAATAGTAATAATACTTGGAAAATACTATATTTTACTTTCAAAATATATACAAAAGATTAATACGATCAACAGTAACTCGCTCATAAAAAATATTGTATTTTCATAATTTTATTTTATTTCTACGATGACAACAACTAAAAAAGCTTAAAAACAGTGCGTCTCGGGACGCCCGACAGAAGTGATAACTAATAACAGACTGGCACCATAACGCGTTACGTAACGAAGTGGTTTACCCTCCCATAAGAAATTATCACTTCAAAAAAAATTGTTTTCAAACAATGTGACGTAAATTATGAATATTATATATACATTTTCATGTACTTACTTGATTATATCTCAGTTATATGAATAGACAGATATTTCGGGTAATGTTATTACGCAGTGTTAGATAATCTGATTGATTCCGTACAATTCGTCAAATCGATTGTATTACGGCACGTTGATCAACACACCAACAACAATATCCAATTTGGTACATTAAACACGTAGGGATATATCCGGCAATAAATTCCTATGAATATTATGCGAAAGTAACTCTGGACTGAGGCTGAAACTCAGTACATATATATATTTTCGATGCTGAGGATGAACATAGGATACTTTTCATCCCGAAAAGTGAGATATTTTCCAGGACAAAATTAAATTTGTATCTCTGTTTGTTATGCTTTTACGGAAAAACTATTGGACTGCTTTGGTTGAAATTCGGTATAGTTTCATTGTAATACCGACAGTGCACAAGGGATACTTTTATCTCGGGTAATGGGATAGATTTATTTAAAGGTTATGCCAGAAAATAGTTTTTTAATAATAATAATATTTTTTGTAATGTTATTTTCGACATTTGGTCATTTTGGACATTTTCGTAATTTTCATCATTTTCGTAGTTTTCATATTAGATTATATACAAGAGCGGATTGAAATAGAGGATGACGGTTAGTATGGAAGCCTAATATTTTATCAAGTTTATAAATATAATACTTCATCATCTACAAAAAGATTCGATAGTGACTCAGTCTTTCTATGTGTTAAGTTGTAAGTTGTTAAGCTTACACGGAAAAACTACTGGAGTACTGAATCGGTTTTGCTATGTTTTTGTACACATCTAGTTTTAAAACCTGTAATGGACACAGATAATTTCCATTCCGGGAGATGGGATAGTTTGCGATATAAAATGAAATTATTCTTCCGGGAGTAAATAGCACTAACATTAAAATTTAATACAATGTATTAATGTCCTTAAATATGATGCAAGTCCTAGTACGTATTTGAATCGCGGCGCAGCCACGGGGAAAACTCTCGTTTTATTGTAAACATGATTCTTAGGGAAACGAGATGAATAATAATGATTTTCTTGAAATATGTACTCATAATACTGCCGCACATGCCACTGACGCATGTCAATCAATTATCTACTGTCAGACGTGCCTCATATAGGAAGAAGCAGGCACCGACTAAGGATCTTCACTAACAAAAACTTTGGAGTACATTGTATTTTTTGCACAAACATAGTATGTTAGGAGCGATGACAGAGAGAGAGACATAGACAGATATTAAACGAATACACATAGGTACTGCTTCGAGGTCAAAGAATAGAATGAGATAATATTTTATCCGTGCAAGAACGGAGAAAGAATACAATTTCCTGCGGCCGGGCGGCCTGTCGTAAGAGGAGACAAAACAACCCACAGCCAGGTGGTAGGGCATTTTCCCGACTGGATCGCTAGCACCCCTGGTCTAAACAGGTTCCAGTCTCCTTAAGAAAGTAGCAGCGCGTTTGTAGCACCTTTGGTGTTGGAAATGTCATAGGCGATGGTAACAGCTTTCCATCGAGTGGGCCATCTGCATGTCTACTGAACTCAAGCAATAAATAAAAATAGAAAAAGAATGTTAAAAGTTGTACGAGACCAGACTTTTTTATTGCGAAGCTGGCAATCAGGTAGACTTGCAATCTAATGGAATGTGGTTACTGTGCCTATAGACGTTTCTAACACCAGGAACGTAGCCAACGCGTTGCTAGCCTTCAGGATGGGATAGAGGTATCCAACAAGAGATATGGGATAGAGGGGATGGAATAGTTAGTCATCGGATCTTTCACTTATAGTGATAGAGAGAGAGATAAAACTTTATTGCACAGCAAAATATACAATAACAGACCATATTTACAATATTTTCTAGACAACTCAATAAGCGGCCTTAGCGCTGAAAGTGATCTGTTCCAGGCAACCTAAATCAAACAAATTTGAATCAAGCGATGTAGGTGGTGCAGGAAAAAGGCAATACATACTCAACTAATTTAAGAATGAAATATACAAAAAAATACATATATGCATAGTAATATATATCCACATATACAGTAATATATTTCAAAGTATGTAAGTTATTATAATAAATGTATTACTAGCATAATTATATTGTGTTAATCAGGCACAGCTATTTGTGGAAAATAGTGTTTTCCGAGTAAATTTCTAAATGTTAGTCAGGATTTGGCCTCTCTGACGGTAAGTATTTCTAAGTTTGACAGGGACAGCCTACACTGTAAAAGAATTATCATAATAGGATGTAACTAAAAAAACGATTCCAGCATAGCTCTATCACGTCGTAAAGTCAAATTTAATTAAGGTACTTTTACATGCCGTCAAAGATAAACGCACAGCTGCCTGTCGTAAAGCGCAGTTTATTGCCTTTCCGGATTAAGGAATTCTTTTCTTTACTTTGTGGTTAGAATTTGTAATTAAGAAAAACATGCTATTGTTTTTCTACTTGTTTTATGGCCGTCATTAGTCTCGAACTAATCCTTATTGTTATTGTTTTCGACTTTGTTGGCCGTTCGCAGGTGTGCAAATTATATTTTCTTGGAAGAACCCAGCCCACGCAATCGATTGTGTATTGTACAGTTTACTATAAAACCATGCCCGAACGGAGGGGTGGGGAAGTTGAGCGAGGATTACGATACGAGTAACACGTGCATTTTATAAGCGTAGTGACGTTATAGACTTTGCGCGTATTATTGAATCATGCAGTTTATACTAGTGTATCTAGTGATATTTGTACCTGTTTTATGCGTGTTTGTACAGTTCTAATAAACTCTATAGTAATTCCAACGGCATTTTAATTCGAGTCCTGTGTAGCTCGTAACAGTACGTTTCATTCTAGTTAAATCTTAGATGATATAAAAAGAAAAGCCCTAGAATTTAATAAATACGAACCTACTTTATCCTATAATCCATGTACTGGTGGCTCTGCCTGTTATACAACTTTCCCACAAAACGTAACAAGATAGGCTACTTTACATAGCAATTCTCTATTTTAGCTTGTCACCTTTGTTGTAACCATAGCTTTACAAATAGCTGCGGAATATTATCATCACCCTCTTAAGGAGAGTTAATTAACAAAAGTAATTTGACGAAATATGTGGAATTAAACTGCTACGCGTTGTGTGTATGTAATGAGAATAAAATATATTAGGTAACTAAAACGAATAGTTGTGTTACACGTGGCAGTTAATATAACATTTTATGCAATATTCTAATTTTCAATAAGATTATCGATATTTATAAAAAATACCAATTGGGATTGTTCACTTTTATTCAATCTAGCTATTTCAAAAACTATTTCGAGGAATTGCGTCTCTAATCATTTCTGTCTAGTTAAAATTCCAAAAAACGTACGATCTTCTTGTATTTAGTAAGAAATGTGTTTGACCTTGATTTGACCTCTCTAAATCCAATCAGGTGGGCCGTTTGGCTGCTTCAGTTGTGAAAAAAGTTCTAACTGTACATTATTTGATTTAAGTTCTGTAACACGGATTTTTCCCTAAGGATCACTTAAAAAAAATTAACGATAACTATAGAAAATAATAATGGTTGGACACGATAAATTATTAGCCTAGCGACAAAAAACACAAAGATGATCACGATACGTAATAACTAATGACAGTGACATTTAAAGAGTAGTAGTACACATTACTATGATTAGTAAGTTTTATTATTTTTGTTTTCTAGGCAAAGAAATCAATGTAAACTTGTCCCTTATGACGTCATCGGAGAAATAATTTTAAAATCGAATTATAAAAAAACTAACGCTTAAAATGCAAAATTATTCAAATTAGTATCTTAAAATACCCTATTTAACGTAATAAAAATATAAAATCAGAGGTTTTTTTTTGTGAACAATCCCCATTGCGTATCGCCGTGTGCTAAAATTAACCAAATGGATCTTATTGAAACTTTCAGATCAGACAGTGACAATACGCGAACGTACACAAATGAAAAAAAAATCCGTTGAAATTATTTTTGAGGTCTACCTTATTTTTTTCTAGCATTTTTACTACTTACGTCATGTACCTATATCAACAGTTACCAAGAAGGCTCGATCAGTGTGATACTACGTTCTTACAGACTATCGGCGTTAAATGGTTAACCTTGAACTAATCGTGTTTTATACGGTGAGTGAGAGTTATAATGGTCCATTTCCCCGTCACCTTATCCCATGATCCCATATCCCCTTTTTCTTTTTCGAAGTGTAATCTTCATGGAAACCCCATCGCTCGGGGAGATCGTAGTAGGGTAGTATTATACTCCTGATGGCACACATGGACCTACCAACTAAACCAACCGTGTGATCCATGTCATCATCGTGTGTCAGGACTTTGGGAGCCAGAGATTCCGACAACCCATCCCATCTCCATGACACATCCTTCCTACTGCACCCGCCTAAGCCATCCCTGTATTTTATCATCCTTTATCATCCTATTTTACGGTTAGAGTTTTACGGACGACCTCTGTGATTCCGCGGGCTGTTTTACCCGGCCAAACTCGCTGAAACGCAGAAGCTCCGGGTTCGATTCAAAGCATGGTAAATATCGGAAATGAATTTTTTGTTATTTACTAAGGTCTGGGTGACTGAGATCAGCCCCAGAGTGGTCCGTTATTTATTACCCATAACACACGCGTAACTTGTTTAGCTTGGGGATATGTTTATCTGCCGATTATTTATTATATGTTTTGACTGCTGGCAACACGTTGTCATCGCCCCTGGTATATTAAACTTCGATATGCTATGTCAAAGTTTTTCCATCTGATCTAAGACTTTATAAATGTTCAGATTTTGACAACATAACTGCGGAATATCAAAACACGAAAACGTAAATAAACGCCATAGAAACGTAAAACTAGTATTTTGTTCTTAATATATATCTCTAACAAATAATAGGAAGTACTTAAAATTTAATTACATCCGGAAAGTGCCATTTCTTCAATAACGAATGCCGGAAAATGTGTAATGTAAATCAAAGTTGAATAAGTTTGGGAACGAATGGCTGATGGTCGTGATAAGACAGTGTTAATTAATTTACTTATCTGATATATAAAAAGGGGACAGTTGTGTCTTATTCAAATGATCCGACTGATTCATTTAGATGTTCCGATTTAATTTTATAATATAAGATAATATTTATGGAGATAATTTTAGATGATTGAAATAATTTCAGATTTGAATTCCCTAATTAGGGGTCGAGAAATGACGGACCCCGGTCTGCATCCGGCCGCCGGTCTATTTTGCGCGGACCGCGAAAAAATTACATTTCTCTCATTGATATGTAAAAAATACCTTTGTTGTTTCCGTTATTACATTTGTTTAATTTTTTTATTGCAGGAATTCAGTAGACAGGCAGATGGACATTTGGACCTATGGACATTTGCAACACCAAAGGTGCTACAATTGCTACAAGTGCGCTGCTGCTCTCTTAGGAGAGACTGGAACCTGGTCACTAATGTCGAACGAACAACCTTGAGTTGTAGGTTGTTGTGGCGGCATACTTTAGACCAGGGGTGGTAGCCATACAGTCGGCAAATACCCTACCACCTGACTTTGGGTTATTTTGTCGCTTCTTACGACAGGCCGCCCGGCCGCAGGAAACTGTATACTTTCTCCGTTCCTGCACTATTAAATATGTTTTTCTAGAAAATGTTGTGGATCGCGATGGTCATGTCATTTAATAAAACGGATCCCGAGCGAAACTAATTGGGAGGCCCTGCCTAAATAAATGTTAGTAGATAGATTTGTGAAACCCGTACGATCAAAGGAGAATACAAAATATAAAAAACATTTACTCTAACCAAATCGCAATACAGGTCGCTTTTTCTCTCCTTTTATTTTGAAAGTTTAAGAAAGCCTCATTTCATTTAACTTTTTTAATTAATTTTGTCTTTGTAACTTGTTCTAAAATATCTTTAGTAAATAACGATTGAAAAATAATAATCTCTATACACCGCTATCAATGCATATATAGGATAATACAAGAAACAGCTAGAGATAAACATATGCATATTTCATTATTATTTATTGCATGTCTTTAAAGACCACGGGCCATAATAATGCCCCGGACTTTTGGAGAGCCCCTTTTGCGTGGGGCCATGGGAAGGCCATCATTTTAATTTAAATTAATTAAAAATTAAATTGTAGTATAACATAAAACTAGAACCCTTTCTAAGAGTGGCCGGACTATAGGTATATTATCAGCCTTGTTGCATTTTTTACTTGGCGATTATCATTCCTTTAATTTTTTTTTATTCACAATGCAATCTTTTTTCAATTTTCCATTATGTAAAAAACGGAACCTTTATGAAATCGTTATATCCATCCATTCATGTCTGACACAGCCAGTTTTTTCGCATCTACTGCGTCCACATAGAGAGGTTTCACTGTGTATGAACTAGATATTTAGAAAGCCTATTCTGACTTTCTGATAGAATAATTAATATACTTTTAATACGAGCATTTTTTTTTTATTGCAGGAGATCAGCAGACAGGCAGACGGTCCACTTGATGGACAGCGGTTACCATCGCCTATGGACATTTGCAACACCAAAGGTGCTACGAATGCGCTGCTGCTCTCTTTAGGGAGCCTGGAACCTGGTCACTAATGCCGGAACACAACACAAGGTTGTTATGGCGACATACTCTAGACCAGGGGTGGTAGCCATCCAGTCGGGCAAATGCCCTACCACCTGGCTGTGGGTTGTTTTGTCGCCTCTTACGACAGGCCGCCGGGCCGCAGGAAATTGTATTCTTTCTCCGTATTTTGATGTACATAAGTATATTATGTATGTCTCAAGATAATTAATTATTCTATTTAAATTTATAACACGTACTGGTAAGAGCAGTTTGCTCCGTTGACGAGTAGACACTGGCATGCGTATTCAGTAATTACAACTCTCTAGTCTAGGTTAATTGAGCGTTGCAGCACAGTGCATGTAACGTGTACTGTAGGACAGACGTTATGTTAATGAATCAAGATTCATTCATTTCTTGAGACATCCGGGCATATTTTGAGGAGTGCATTAGACAGCACAAAATACATCAACCACCGAGTATAGATACGAATAAGGTGTGTACTCTACAAGGAATTTAGAACAAAATGTTTAGGTACCTAAGCCTTTTATTAAAGGGACTGCCGTATATGAAAGACGCCTCCTTGGAGGACTGTTTGTGGCCTCCTTGGAGGACTGTTTGTGGCCTCCCCACTAAAATATGTTGATTTATATTGTGGCTGTAGAGGTAATATTTTGAATAATTCCGAATAGCAAATAATTGACTACATACTGCACTTAATATTTTCTTAAGTTTTCGCAACTTGTATACATGCAACTTATTTTTTCTTCCACCCATTTTAATATTAGATAAATTCATTAGAGCTAGGCATGTTTGCTGAAGAGTTTCTTGCGTCGCTTCTTCTCTTTAAGCCACAACATGTTGCGAATCAGTAGTAAAATAGATTAGGCTCCCATAGAGTAAATAATTACCATAAACAAAATTGTAACTAAATAATTAAAATGAACAAATTGGCGGTAGGCTAAATAAAACTTTAACAATACTAATTGACACTTGATATCTTTGTCTTCCGTGATCACGGCCACTGAAAAGTGGCCGAAACGTCGGAATAACAAAAATCAAATAAATTACATCCCTCATTATTCTTTAATTTTTTTTACTGTATACTTTCCATTAACCTCATTTAAAATGTATTGTAATGTATTCTAAGCATTGCCTTACTTTAGTTTAGAAGGTCGTGGCATTTAGAGAAAAAAAATATTTTACTAGCTGACACTGCAAACTTCGTACCGCCTCAGAATCAATAAATAAAAAATCTGAATGATAATTGCAGAATGTTTCAACTTTAGTAAAAAATGTGGTCACAACTTAACCGTAACGAACATCAAACGTTTAATATGCAAAACCAAAAAAATGAAAAAAAACTTCACTTTTAAATTTAATTTGATTTCTTAACGACTTTTAAGGCTGGTGTGCACCGACATTTTACCCGATGGTTAAAATAAAATAATCGCCAATAGTGTATGGAAAACAGTGATTGTTTTTGGTAAACCGTCAGTTAAAAGTCGGTGTACATCAGCCTAAATTTAATTGATTTCTAAACGACGGGCCAAACATCAAATGTTTGACTCGTAGGAATAGTTTCTAAGGGAAAGCAAAATTATTGTTATTACTATATTCCATTATTTTTTTTTTTCATATTTATTCACATTTTCAACCTTCCCTGGACTTCCACGTATAATTCAAAACCAAAATTAGCCAAATCAGTCCAGCCGTTCTCGAGTTTTAGCAAGAGTAACGAACAGCAATTGATTTCAATATATATAGATTTTGTGCCAGAATAATACACGTTCAGCCGCCGAAATTCCTAGAACAGTTTTAAATTTCTGACCTAGTCATCTCTTGGTAAATAATGTCAAGGAACAGCACATTTCATTTTAATAAACGTTGTATACCAGCCGTGTTTATTGCCATTATCCATTTCGCACGTAGTAGAAGTGGGCGAATTTATAGTCTACTCCCTACCTCCTCCAGGGAATATCTTTGTTCTTTCAACAGGAGCGTTGTAAAGCCAACAATGAATCCATCTATTCCCATGAACTTAATAACCGTTGTTAATTAAAAAAACAACTTTAATAATGTTTTTCATTAATGCATACATTTTTTTTTTATTTGGCATTATTAAAAAGATTTTGAAACTCATGTAGTGTAGCGGCTAAGGTGGGTTCTAATTACCATGGAAAAAGGATACGTAACTACGTAAATTTCTTGAAGTTGAAACAGAGTTTAATTACTTTTTTTTTATTAAGAATTATACTATAGAGAATAGAAATATAGAGAATTACGATATATTTATTAAGAATTATACTATGATTAAAGTATGTGTCACAATCCTTCATATTCCATGAACACCTTTAAGCTAAAGAGTGTGTTCGATTAGTCACTTTTTAAGCTAGCAATATATTTATACTACCGAAGAATCCGAACAAGGATTTCAATTTAGGACTGATTTAAGTACAAAAATATGTTTTTAATTTAATTAAATCAAAAGATTGATTGAAACTATTTGATGAAATCTATATAAATAAAAACGCAGAAATGTATACACGCACATAACTAGAGAACGACTTTATCAATTATAATGAAGTTTTGTGTGTGTGCTGGAATCTGGTTGCTAAATTCTAATCTCCTAAACCGGTTTTGATGATTTTTTGTATGTGTTTGACTGAGTCCCGGATGGTTTAGATACACAATTAGAACCGGTAGAAGGCATTGGAATCGGGTCCTTGGTTTGTATTTTTTCAGTAACAAAGGACAGGTGGTGCCACCTGCGTTATAAACGTTTGTTACGAGTTGCGTTTTTTAAAACGCGATTGTCTTCTTCGTGTTTTTGTTCCTTATTCAAATATTTTCCTCCAGTCTTTATTCTACCAGGAGAAGAACACGCCGAAATATAAATAACTTTTATAATACCTTGTTGAACAAAACCTTCAGAAATAAAGGGCTAATGAAGTTCCACGGTGCATTAACGTCGGAGTTTTATTACTCTTTGATTGGGCGAATGAAATACCCAAAGGCAAAAGTGACTTTATTAAACTTTAAAATTATCAATTTAATTTCGTAGCATGAAAATTTCATTTCAAACCCTGTCGTGGGGTTTATTTAGGACGTAGAAATACAATGAGTCAATTTTCAAGATTGAAATTATATAAATTATATAAAGTGTGTATGACTCCATGTTCAGTGAGGTTTTTCGTAATGCGATATTATACGGATCAATAAAATTGAATGGATTTGGTTGAAAGGCGCAGAACTGATAGGACGGCGACGGTAATCAATAACATTGAATTATTCAAGTTTGTCTTTATATCGATCAATTTGGTTGAAATGAACTGTAATATCGGTTTCAATATGACAAAATTCGATTAAAAATACTCACTTTCACTTTATTCATTTCAATATAAAAAAATTGAGTAGGTACAACGTAGAATGTACTTTCAATGAAAATTGGTATGAAAACGATCTGTTTTTAGATATGCGGCATTCGCGGTTAAACAAAGAAAATAATGGATATTTTACTCCTGTACCGAATCTTTCATGATACGTGGATTGATATGTAGGTGCCCGGTTTCCATTTTATTTAAAACTTCCTTCAAGGCTTCCGGTCAAATATTCTTTCATTAAACAAGAAAGAATCAGAGAATTCTCAGTATCCTATCGCTCCATTTTCTATCCGATATCGCTTCGGTAACTATTCATCGAAAAGAATATTTGACTGAAGCAATATTGGACCTGTCAATACTTATACGGACAGTGTGAATACGCTTTTGTTTTAATTCTAGACTAGTAATATAGACACAGCGATATTTGGTCTACCTGAGACCAGAGCGAGATTGAACAGTAAACGCCATTATAGTGTGTAAAGAGCCTTATTAGTCAACACATAAACAGTATTTTAAAATATTGCTGCTGCAAGTTTTTTTTGTTTATTCAGTAGAAGTTAACGTTTATTTTATAACTTAGTCCGACATTTACATAAAGCTCTCAATCGTTAACACAATATCAGCTATTAAACGATGGGACATCAAAAGCTAAATAAAACTGATGCTTTGAAACAATCTAAATCGTGTCATGGCTCCTTGGGATATTTCAGAATTTCCTGATGATAAAAATATATTTAGTTGACCTTTTCCATTTATTTGATATCTTAATGGAAAATGAGGGTAGCTGTAAATTAGGCTGACATTTATTTAAGACTCCGACATATTTAAATAGCGTCAAATTCATGTTTTGAAAGATATAAAAGGTCAACATATTAGAAATAACTTTCCACAAATAACGTTACGCCTATTTTATTTTTAAATTAATGTCATCCTACGCTACAAATACGTTAATATCTGATGATGTGGCTTTGGTTCCAAAGAATCAACCTTAAACTTCACATAATATTATCATCGAACGGTCTTTTATATCTTTTGGAGATTTTTTTATTATATAGGTTCGCGTTTGATCGACATTGCACCTGACGTCAGGTGAAAATGCAGTCTAAGATGGAGCACGCTTCCCTAAATAATACTAGTTCACGCGAGACTGGAATACAATCAATTTTATGTTTAGGAGAAACAGACGACGGTAAAGAGTTTTATTCCTCAGCGGTACGTATTGTTACACGCTGTCAAAAGTAAACCTGCAGTTTACCTTTTCGGCATTTTGACTTCTTTTGTTTACTTTGTGTTAACATTTGTAATTATAAAAACAGCCTATTGTTTATTGTAATCCTTTATGGTAGGCATTAACCAGGTGTGATTCGTGGAAATTATTGTTATGCAGTCGAGTATTGTGTCGAGACATTGTATTTGTATAGGATAAAAGGAATGCCCAAACGGACGGGTGAGGCAGTCACACGACGATTACGATACGAGGAAGAAGCTTGTACATTCGAAAAGCTATATAGTGACGGTCTTAGCGCGTGTTATTGAATCGTTCATCACGTTTGTACTGGTTGCGTCCAGTTATATTTGTACCTGTGTTATACGTGTTTGTATAGTTCTAATAAATTCTATAGTCATTCCAACGGCATTTTAAATCGAGTCCCGTAACTCATAACAGTATTATAAAAGTGGAAGTTTAGTACTGCATCTGCGTGGTTGGTATTTCCGCAATATATGATACATCCGGTAGTAAAAAGGAAGGAATTTTGAATACGGACTGTCTTTCAAAGGCATCTAAAAAGTTTCATATAATAAACATTAACGGATGTTTGAGCACAGTAAGCAAGAATAATAAACAAACTCACTGAATATTAGAATAACGAGGATGTCAATGAGGACAGACAAATATTTAATGACGATTCGCGTTGTATAGTAAAAAATATTATATACATAATATTATCAATCAATGTAAAAGTATTGTCTAATCCTGGGCCCGAGCTGCTCTATGGTAGGAGAACTAAAAACATACCTCTCACGCTTGCATTTAAAAGAAAATACCCACTAGTCAACGATGAAAATCTACCTTCATTGTAAGTATTTTTGAACCTCAAACCCTTCAGTTTTTGCCACTTCATAATTCAAAGGTTGCAGAAAGGAAAGTCTTTATAAATAAAATAGCCATAAGATACCCTATGGATATTGAACTCATTTTTTTCATATTCTTAATTGTTTCGCGGTTTTTTTACACCATTATGTAGCGCCATATATATACCACGCCTTCCTGTCAGGTTTTACCTGACAACTAGGCATAATATAGTTAATAGCTTCTGAGAAAGTGTCTGTGGCATACAAAACAGATGAACATACTGTCAAAAGGCTAGACATATGGACAGACAAGATGAAACATAATAGTCCCGTTTTTGCCGATATATACATACATACTTAACTTCACGCCAGGTCTCTTGCGGTGTAGGCACGAACAACAGAGCGCCATTCAGGCTTATTCTTACACACCTCACTTGCTTCTTTGACATTCATAGCTCTTGTCATACACGCTCGTCTGTTCTTAAGGCTCCTCACATCACGTATCATAATAATAAAAGAATTCGAAAGTTAAATTATCATCTGAATTCAAAAATGTTTTGATCGTTATATAGTGCTACTTGTTGCAATTAAAATAATTTTGAATGGGCTAAAAGCAGATGCGTAGGAGTTGTTTGTGCTGTATCTGGGTGCATTGTACACCAAATGGGAGGAGTCGGCCACACCCGCCATTCAAATGGCACTTATTGTTGATTTTTATTAGAGCAATCTTAGCATTGTCATTACATTTTCTCATAGTGCTGCGTAATGACAAGCGCATGATATTGTGATAAATTTTATGTTGATCCGGCTTGCCCAATAATATGTCACTGCATAATAAAATTAAACGACTGGATTTTTTTTAAATTTCAGTTAGTAGATATTCGCTTTGAAATAATGGGTCGTAGCTGCCTCTATCTTGGGCTTAGGGTGGTTAAAGTCTGAAAAATTTTAATTGGCATAGGTAAAAAAGATTTTTGTATGAAAATGAATTGATGTTTTGGATATAGGTTTGTTTATCCATCCACCGAGTATAGGTACTTTCGATTAATTGGTTTTTCAGGTTTTTGTAGCTAAATGATTTTTCATTTCTGCAGAACCCTTCACTGGGTTTGGTTTGACCATGCGTTGCACATGTTGTTCATGTACAACGCATTTGTCTTATTCCTCTAACTTTAGGCTTGTATTAAAAAATATTAGAAATTTCGCATAGCTCTTCGTGAATATCGAAGTATCTACTGCACAATTGATGAGGTATTCGGTTTACATACTTTGCAGCGTTATGTAATACCGATTTTACAAAAAGACATGCTCAAACTCAGCGCCTCTTTATATGTTCATCTTTAAAGTAATGTCGTAAGCATTTTCAATTCAGTCTATTTACCTACTGTAAAAGCTCGAGAACTACATGGAAGTTTTTCAGATTCAGACAGCAAGTGCTGAACTTGTTTCATGTTTCTTTGAATGTAATTCTACAAACTACAACCAAACGAGAGCGTAGTTTTGTATTTGATTTAGGTTTAATGTTTAAAGAATATGTTAGCGTTGTCTTTATTAAGTTTGGATATAATGAAATACATTATATAAAGGTTACATAATAAACAAACATATTGTATATGCTTACACTACGAAACTCTTATGTCATATTATACAACAGACAACTGCGGGGCCGGTCCCAGACACCCAGACCTGACTAAATAACGGAAGATCGATTATGAAATTTACTATCCTTATCAAAAATATTTCAAAGTATTTCAAAAATTTTAAAAAAAACGCCTAGTCGACAAAACAGAGGCCGGAAGGCTGGGCCTTACCTCGCTCAAAGGATTAGCGTTTGGATCCAGCGAGGTAATGCTGCCAGCCTTCTAGGTACACTGCCCAGCGACAGTGGTCTGGTGGGGCTGGACGGGCTTTAATATAGGTTCCTATTTTAATTTTAGCTTTTTTACTATTGTATATATATTTATAAGTTAGGTTTATTTATAGGATATTTTAGTATTTGTTAATAGTTGTTAGATACAGATAATTATTTATTGTATCGACATCGATATTTAAATATTATCAAAGTTCAAATTAATTTTATACAGGTTACAATTCTTCATAGCGGTATTCAGACATGTAATAAAATTCACTAATTGTGCCACACATATCTACGCAAAAAATCAGAGCGGTCATTCCGTCTGGAAGTTACATCGTCACGTTCAAAGCAGTTCGGCTCCACTAAAGCCGACTTAACTGACATAATTATGGACTATAGGTCTCCTTGTTGTGCCGCCTAAACGTAAACAATGCTTAACAAGACTACCGTCCTTAATAATCATAAATCTGAGCAACATATAACAGCCCATATTAGACATTTGAGTGTTTTCATACGTTCATTATCTGCTTGAGAGCCGAGAAGGGCACAATATGGTTTATATCTGAGATTTGTTTAATGTGCACATAACTTCAAAAGACAATACGTGAGTCTGTTATGGAGCTCTTGGCATCATTGTATATTAATGCCACGCTTACAGTCAGAAAATGTACCATTAATCTTAAATAATGTCATTTAAAATTAACGAATCTCATTTCAATTGGAATCACCATAATAAAATGATTATGTTTGAAAGCTGGTTGTGAAATCTCGAATAGCGGGATCGTGCTTGGAGCGGGCTGAACACAAAAAATACTAATGTAACTAGAGAACGAAACTTGCTAATTAAACGAATCGAAATCGTGGTAGCGTAATGTCTAGCGCACGCGTCCTAATCTCAGAGGTCGCGGGTTCGATTCTGGCCGGAACGCATGCACCACTTAGGGTGTTTTCTGACCTAATGTGCATATTGTTACAATTACCACGTGCTAACAACGATGAAGGAAAACATCGTGATGCAACCTGCACATCGAGATAACCGATTTGTCAAACCTGTCAAGCCGCCTTGGACAAGCGTGACGGGTATACCGTCCATTCCCTTATCGTGGGAGGCCCGGGCCCAGCAGTGGGACCGTTATGGGCTGTTGTTATTAAACGAATCTTAAATGTCTATTTATGGAATCTTCTTATGTAATCAAGTAGTAATCACATAATTGAACTGATCGAAAACGTTATAGAGTCATTAGACAATTTTTCATTCAATATGAAGCAATTTTGCCAGGTGGTAGGGCATTTGCCCAATTGGATGGCTACCACCTCTGGTCTTGAGTATGCCGCCATAACAACCTTGAGTTGTGTTCCGGCATTAGTGACTAGGTTTAGTGCAGGAGTTCAGCAGACAGGCAGACGGCCGCTTGAGAGAAAGCGGTTACCATAGTCTATGGACATTTGCAACACTAAAAGTGCTACAAATGCGCTGCTGCTCTCTTAAGGGAGACTGGAACCTGGTCACTAATGCCGGAACACAACTCAAAGTTGTTATGGCAACATGCTTTAGACCAGGGGCGGTAGCCATCCAGTCGGGCAAATACCATACCACCAGGCCGTGGGTTGTTTTGTCGCTTCTTACGACAGGCTGCCCGACCGCAGGAAATTGTATTCTTTCTCCGTTCCTACACGTATAAAAAGTGAAGAAATCTTCGTGCGGTACCCAACACTACGAGATAATCGATATCTGAAATTCACCAGTAGCTCTTGGAAGAGCGTGGTAATGTAATGCACGTTCCCAAAGTTATTTAGTAGTAAGCCGTACTTAATACTATCAAAATGAAAGTAATGGTTACTTTTTTACGACTAAAAGACTGAGAAATCTAAACAAAATTGGTTAAGGGACGTATTTTATAACGGGGACGCATAAAGGCTTCATTTTCTCTAAAAACAATCTAGATAGGGTTGTAATATTAAGTCCACATTTCATTTGAATGGACAACCAGTAATATCACATGTTAGAAATATAAACATTACATTTAGGCTTCTGGTAAGAAATAAAGAATTGCGAGTTTCAGTTTTATAGTTGCGCCTTTACTTAATTTTTATCGTATGAAATCAACGCATTATGATTAGCGATGTGTGATACCAGCCAATTCCTCTCAACCAATATATTTTTTCCTCTCATATGCCAAGGCCTGAACTCACTTTAGGATGATCATAGATATTTTTACCAATAAAAATGTTCACTGTTTTCGACGAATAACAATTTAATTATATAAAACTTTACACAATATATAAAAGCTTAATGTTATAACTGCTAGTTATTCTATATTACGAAAAGTTCTATAATAAGTATTCTGCTTGTAATAATAAAATCATAAATAACAAGGGAATTTTGCTCACAATTTCGTTAAGTAGGTACTATTTATTCGTCGCCTCGCTCTGCTGTCATTTTGAGTTATAAGATAAGCGAAAGAATTAACTCGAGTTACTACTATCACCTGAGTCTCACTAAGTACCCAGACTTATAAACTAATTTAAAGTTTGCATTAAATAACAATTAGACTTAGTTATGCTAACAACATTAAATTGATTTCGAGAAAATAATGTTTTAAGTTTGAGTTTTAATTACTCATGGTCCACCTAACTACGTTTTTTTTTATAAATGCTGAGCCGTGCTCTTGACTTAAGCGCTGTGATAGAAGTTTAATTTGTTTCTGTATTTCTTTAGGATTTTGTAATAAATTGAATATTAATTATTATTTAAAAAAAACCCAATTTTGACACATTCTTAATTGGTGCTCCACTTCTATTGGTCTTAGCGTGATGAGATCAATGAGTGAAGAGAGTCAATAGCCTTCTTCGATAAATGGGCTATCTAGCACTGAACGAATTTTCAAATCAGACCAGTAGTTCCCGAGATTAGCGCGTTCAAGCAAACAAACAAACTCTTCAGCTTTTTATATTAGTATAAGATGGTTAGGCTTTCTAAGATCACTTACTTGTAGTCTTGATCAATAAAAAGTGGCGGTGCCAAGGGTAAAATTTGAGGTCGTTCTTTAACCTTCCCTATAGCACACCACATGGCGACGGTTGTAAATTAATTTCCCTACCTCCTGGTCTGGTGCGGCCTTCGATAATATAGCTCAACTGTGGACGGCAGGTTTTGTCACAGACAATGGCGATTAAATTATTAAAAGCTAGCTCATATGGCTACGGAGCGGATCGGTCATGCGCGCGCGGTCAGATAGATGATATTCGACCTATATTAAAATATTGGGATGGTGGTGCCGTTTTGTCCCTCCAGTCTCATTGCGTGACGACTTTACATCGTTTGCCAATGAGCCTTCTTAGAAGGGCACAGATCGGAAGATGTCGGCATGACTGACTTCATTGTGATCACATAGTCAAAGAAATGAACCAATCGAAATAATTGGCCTAAACAAAATGAGTATAAGATACTTATTTATAGAATATAATATTATAGTTTCCGTGAGATATACGTTCGAATTTAAGTATGTAAGCCCTTAGTAGAACCTGGTCATTAACTTACATATTTCAGTGCGAAAAATATAGTGTAGTTAAGTTTAGGTGTTATACCTGCTTTTTACAATCGGCCATGATCGTTACTCGTTGATTGTCTGTCATTGGCAAGGTAATCGTCACGATAATCGTACAAGCATCCACACGATCGTCCATGTGGGCACGTGCTCGCAACTACACGCGAATTCTCTTTGATGCGTACCCGAAAAACCGACAAGTCACCGATCACCGCGATCACGATGGCGATTAAGGACGATGATGGGCGACTACAGACGACTAGCCCTCTACACGATCGTACTCGCGTGTAATCGTCTGTGATCGCCGATTGTGAAGAGGAGGCATTACATGATATTTTTAAACAAAAAGAGGAATGGTATGCCAGTTACCGAATAAAATATGGAGTCTTTTGTTTTTGACATCGCGCTTATTTATTATACCGGTCGCCATTGCAGTAGCAAACTTTTTGTAGGGTAGTCCACAGAGACATTTTCACAACTACAAAAACTTACGACGAGCTGTGTAAAAAAAGTCAGTGATTATTCATCAAGATAACTGACACTTCGTTTGCTGAATGTTATTGTCTCAAGTGGGTCTTGCTAGCAATTTGTCTAACGGATTACGGGTGCAGATAACGTTCACAAATCATATGGCTTATTAAGGTTAACGAGATAAATATCCGTATGAATCATGTAGCCAATCATTTAAGAGACTGGTAGTAGCAAGCAGCTAAGCGCGTAGAATGGTTTGCGTGACGTCATTGGCGCCCGCCCTGCGGTGAATAATGGTCATAATAAATTAACCGTGCGTCCAGATGTCTCGAACCGAAACCTGCAGGCATTCTACACCGATAAATTGTTTTTGTACATACTAAAGCAAATTAATAAAAACAACTAAAAACGTTTTCAGTTGCTACGTTTACATTGGTGTACACATGAAGAGACTTTTTAATGATTTGAAACATGTTTTTAATTCGATTTTTCATTTTTAGTCTGACATTTTGAATACTCATCGGTAGGTGCAACCATAAATGACTTGACATTCAATAATAGAGAGGTATAAAATGATCATTTATTAAGTTTCAAAGTAGTTGAAATATATTTAAAACTTTTACAAAGTCATGTATGTACGTTTATCTTCTCACGACCATTTCAATCGAAAATTATTGGGTTTATATGGAGGAGTATTGGCGTGTTCTATGTATATGCCAATATACAATAAAATTGTGTAAAAAAAATAAAACCTTACAAGTGAGGAAAATTCTGTAATCAAGGGATTTTGTTCATAGGTGATTTGAATAAGATCCGTTCAATCATTTGTAATTAATGGCCTATTGTAGATAATTTATCTAAATGTTGTTTTAGGTTTGTTATCTGTATACGCAATAGGTCTATTTTTCATTATTAATTACTACAAATCATTATCATTATTATCAAAATAAATCTTTCACAATCGACTGTATAAGATTTCCCAATGGATACCTTTTTCAAGCTTGATATTTCAAGAAAAATCCAATTACAGTAAATGGTTATTTAAAATACTAAAGAAAATCGGAGCTTGTGAGACAATTTAGCAAAATTGCTCGAATATGACTGAAAATTGTTCTAAAATGTTTATTTTATTTTCTTAAATCTTATTACAATTTGTATCATTATTAGATATCATGGAATATCACCAAAAGCTGGCGAAGGTACGTCACCGAGGAACATAATAAGATCAATCCACTAATATGATGAATATAACGTACTATTATGAGCTAGTCATCATCATCATTGTCTTAGCAATTCACGGTTGTAATCCAATATAAATGTGAATATGAATACTACTGGATGTTTGTTGAAATCAAATATTCACATTGACATTATGTCTTTGACTAAGAACTGATTAAGGTTACAACACTAACTGAGAGCTATTTCATTGTTTGTTGTTAAGAAGCTTGGGTCGTGGGATTCAAAAGCCTTAATTAAGCCTTTATAACCATAAGTTTTCATTATTTTTTAATCTGCAAGCACGACACTGGCAATACTTTCGCAGGAAAAAGGGAAGAGGGGTCACGAAGGAGGATTATCGCCCTCAAATTACTCAACATTCGCCGGCCGCAGATGGACTTTGGGATGTTCATTATCCGCATCAAGCTGAGAAGCAGTCCCGTTAACCCCAGCTTGCCCAAGGCCAATCTGTACTAAAGCTGGATATATTCGCTGCAGCTTTAACACAGCTTAGTTGCACCGACTACGTACCGATACTTTTGTATTCGAGAGGTCTGCCTGCTTCTGGGTGAATGATAAGAAATAACTCTTGCGAGGGTCCAGGGGTTGCTAAAACTGTTATTTGTCAAGCCTGGCTTGAGTAATGTGGGGAACAATGGGGTGGTTTTATCGGATATACGATAGAGTCGCAAGTTCTCATTAATATCCCTGAAGCGATACTTCACTGATATCCTTGATAAATGGTACATATTTTAAAGTACATAGAGCATTTCTATCTCGAGAACAAAGGTACCTTTGTTTTCTTTTTTTTATAAGTAAATACTTTCGATGACCGTTAACCCCACGAGGCGGAAAAGTCGCGGCCAGTGTGTGAGATTCTCAGGTCGGGGTGGCACTAGTACCACACGTCTGAGATGCTAGTGCCACGTCGTGGTTAGGGATAGCCACTAAAACCCCTGTACAATCCTTGAGAGTCCTTCGTGCGGGCTGCGGTCTCGCTCGCGCATTCACCACCAGCCCGGACGAACGACGGCCGGCCCCTTTGCAGGCTGGCCACACCGTTTATTAGCCGGAGATCTGGGTCTCACCTCGAAGTGAGAGGGGGCACGCGGATCGGGTCAGGTTCCTCCTCTCCGGTCTTTATGTGTGGGTGTAGTCTACGGCGGCTGGAGGTTGTCATGGACGAGCCTCCGTCGCCGCTGCTAGCTCTGGCGGGATGGAGGTGTGGCAGACTACTCCCTCTCCTAATCCGCCACCTCCTTCGCGGACATGACGGTCTCACAGAAGGAAGCACCCGGCGCTCCAGACCATGGACTTCACCACGGCCGGAGGAACAGATCCGCCCTGATCAATCCCAGAATAAAGGTACCCACGCAAAAAATGGCCAAGTACGCTCTACCAATAAAGCTTGAGGTGATTTATTTATTTCCTTTTCCACGAACATAAAAGTAACAAGAATGAATTATCTTCACAGTAAGATTTATTTAATTACGCAATACATATCCAACTCAATTAAGGTAATTAAAATACTGAATGCTCAGGTTGTCTCTTGAAATACTCCGAGATAATCCGCACGAAGTATCCGCAGAATTTTCAAGGTAAGGAGCGTTATCACTTCTTAATTTAATTGTCACTCTATTTTGCAACGCCTGCTGCATAGCTAATGTCAACGTTTTCCCTCGGAAAATTTACCTAAGCAATTTTATTAATTTTATTCCGTGCATATTTTTAAACTTTTTCACTTAACATAAAAAGCGTACGGACTAGGCACTTTTCAACTTTTAACTGGGTACTTTGAACACCGAATCGGAATCATTGAAATTTTAATTCGCCTACATAATGCAAGCAGCCTCTGAGGTGTTCGTGATTTCATATCAATCTCTTACCGAAGGTCGGATTAGAAATGGAAATAAGTGAGAGCATTGGCTTTGTCCGATTAGCACTGTGCCTCCGTTCTTCCAACTCAACATACAATGATATAAAATAAGATCTTTTTCTATGTGTTATCTTATTTTCTTTGATACAAAGAAATACGTTTCTAGTTCTTGTGGGATATACTCTGGTTTTACAATACTCCATGTGCCATGTGCAATGATAGTTATCAGGTTAAATTTATTTATACTATCAAAGTTAATTCGGGTATAAATATTTCACACAATTATATTACGCTTTATGGCCGGTTCCTATATCTTATTATTCATTCACTCGCCTTATCATTGGTTGAATTTTGACATTACTCGGTACATTATATTTAATCAAATTTATAAGGAATTACAATTTAATAATATGAAGAATGTAAGAAAATTGTTACAAAGTGGTTATTACTGAAAACATCACACAAACACTTAGTCACATACACACACACACACACACACACACACACAACTCAACACCGATCTAAGTACTCAACACATAAAAATAATAGTATAAGTATTATTATTGTAATAAAAAAAAACAATATTTATATTGTTTAAATTATTTGAGAGGGATCCTTCTGACATTCTATATTAGTCATGAAAATTTGTTTTATACTTTCAATCTAATGTACCAGTTTGGAATACTTTTCAGTGAGAAATATATTTTAATACTAAACAAATTTCATTCAAAGTATTCTTCCTTATTCCTTATTATATTGTATAGTTTGCTATCATGGCATAAAATAGAGACGTCGTTAAAGTATGGCATGCAATATAGGAGTTCTTTGCTGTGATGCTCGTATTTCTAATATGTCCCACGTTGCATGCAAACTCATCTTGCAATATTTGCCTCGTAATGGCTCAAGTGCTACTTACGTGCCAGATGCACCGTACATTAAACGACATTTTTTAAACGTGATAGAATATGTTTCAACGTAATGTAAATGCATTTTAACTCCGCAAATTGATAATATACATAAAAGTCCGACTTATTGGCATAAACAAAGGAGACAGAGATTTTTAGGCCAAACAAATACTTTTCTACTACGAAATGGAGAACATTAGCTTAAATTCTATCTGGAAGACGAGAAATCTTAAAAGTAGGGTCATGAATAAGTTATCGATTAACATAATCGATTTACGTGAATGAATTTTAAGAATTAGGTAATATTAATATGAAAACACTTACACCACACGATTAATTCATTCAGAAAAATTCAGAAAAACCCACTAGAATTATAAAAATATGAACAAAAGATATCTTAAAATCAATCTCAACTTTTTAGAATATGAGTCCAAGAATGTACGAAAGCGTATCGGCAAATTCTAAAAAGTATTATATAAAAATACTTTTAAACGAAAATTTATTTCAACCTGTGAAAGGCTGTAAACTATCAAAAGTAAGTGTTTCGCAAGAAATTTTACAGAAGACCAAAGATAACATGTCACAAAATCTAAAGACGCAGGAAGCTGCTAGGTTTGGAATTTTTAATAACTTCTTTTGTAAATAATTTTTGCACTTGGTTAAACATATCGCCAAATGCCAAACAAGACCCTTAATGTATAAAAATTATTTTAAAAAATCAGATGCTGAATTTAGAAATCTGTTATATTTTTTTTATATAAGGTAGTTTTGTTTAAATACTCTCTATGGGTCTGTGGTTAAAAGATAAAAAAACAGCCGACGTTTGTACCGAACCCTTTGATGTAGAACAAAGTATCCAAAATCTTGATCTATGTACAGTTTGATTAACCTATTTTATATATAGTTACTATGCAACACATATAAAGTTACCATACAAAAATTTATTAAATTTGATGAACTTTTGGGTCGTGCGTCGTCGAACTTTAACACTTAACTCGGAAGGTTACACAGGCCTCAGGTTCAATTCCTAGTTGCCTACATCTCAAAATCAACCTTTCATTATGTACTCCTGTTGAACATTTCTCAGGTCAGATTCGGGTTTCCGTTGTAACACAATCGTTTAACTCGAGATAATGTAATGTATGTTTTCATTTGATTAAAAGAGTCTGCTATAAATTCTATTCGATATGAGATTTTATCGACACTAAAGGAAACATCTTAAATATCCACTGGCTATGAAACCCCAAGATAGTATTTTTTTATTAAATTGTAAATAAGACTTTCATACGAATAATTATCAATGTCGTTTACACATTTCCGCCGAGAAAAATAGCAATTAAGATTGTAAAATGTATTCTTCTATTAAAATGTAATTCTTAAAGTTCCGGTTGTCTTGCCTCGTTAAAATCATTCATTGTACAACTTGTTAAAAATAAATGGTTTACATAAGTATTTTAACAAAAAAACATATTATTTTATTTTTATTAAAATCAATGTAATGTAAACAATTTATTATATTACCGGTGCAGCGGTTAGCCACAATGGTAATAAAGTTACTGGATTTGTGGCATCACGCCAAACTAAATGTAGTTATCAATACCATCTGTATTGCATAGCTATTTTAGCCACAGATAAATAGATAGATTCATGGGTTTGATAGAAGGAAACAATTTCTTCCCTATTGGGAATATAATACTATTATCTATCTAATATATAAAATTCTCGTGTCACAGTTTTCGTTGCCATACTCCTCCGAAACGGCTTGACCGATTTTGATGAATTTTTTGTGCTATCCGGTATCTATGAGAATCGGCCAACATCTATTTTCATCCCCTAAATGTTAGGGTAGTCCATCCCTAAATTTTATTTTTATTTTTCAGACAAAATTTTTAATTTCTATTTTTTTATGATACAACATTAAAAGATACATACAACCCTAAATTTTCAACCCTCTACGATCAACCCCTATTTTTTACCGGGCAGGACGACGTCTGCCGGGACAGCTAGTTTATTTATAGATTTATAGTGCTAAAAGACTTCGGTTGAAACAGCTGAAACATACACAGATAGACAAACAAAATAATGAAAGATATGTCGATATTGAACAAAATCCAAATTGGTTGTAAAGGAAAGAAATCACAAAGTATAATTTAAATAATACCCTCTGTGTAACCTAATTTAAAATACTATTTATTAAAGTCTATTATAAATAGGACGATATTGTTGACATATCCATAAATCGTATTTTGTAGCGTATGTACTCGTATGTATGTATCTATCACAAACTTTCCTATGAAATTAATATTAATTAAAATTATGAAAAATATACTTAATTTAGTTATTAAATAAGATTATTAATAAATAATAATCTTATACTTACAATCACGATGTGATTGTGAGACTCTGAGAGATACCGTAAATAGAGAAATCTCTATTCACGTAATTTCTCTCATACCTGCCCACTTGAAACAGAACAGACTTCAGCTACTTTGACGTTCCTAGGTGGGGCATATAATGATATATAAAAAAATGCTATAAGCTGCTACACAATGATGTAGTGAAAAGATAAAGATTATGGGTGACCGCCCTACATATAAAAGAGTATTTGATTTTTATTCAATACATATTATACACTCATATTGGGTAACATTAGCCACATCTTACAGATTTTTAATATTTCTTAATAGCATATTATTTCCTCGGTAGGTGCGAGATACCTCTTTCCAAAACCGTTAAAATTAAATTCCTTATCTCTGTCTTTTGAGCCAGGTATAAATAAAGAAAATTTTCCATTTAAAAAAAATTGGTTCGTATTGCTTAAAAAATCTTTGAACAAAAATTGATTTGTCCATTAAAATATTTATTTTAGGGTTCCGTACCCAAATGATACAATAGTGGAGATTCATATCCTTTAAACATTTGTTAAAATTTTATCTATAAAGGTATAGTCGGATAAAAATTCAAACTGTACAAAGTACGAAGCGACAAGACAAAACTTAAAACAGAATACTGTATCAGCAATTTCTGCTTCACGAGGTGTGAAAAGTGGTTCCGGCCGCCTAACATTTTTAAGCCCAATCTAAATAGCTAAGCGAGCTGCCCCATTCATCACATTGCCTCGCAGGTCCAGTGGAATTTCGCAAATGCTCGTCTCGGCTGGCAAGGGATACAAAAGGATTATATTTGGGAATTCAACGATCAAATATCTAAAAGCTTGCAATCCTTCACAAGACCTTTATCAGAACAAAATTATTTATAAATGTAGTTTTGTTAGTTATCGATTTTTATTCTGGCGTATGGTTCTATACGAAATTTTTACTTTTGTGTACCTTTTCATTAATGAAATCATCATCATCAAAGCGTTAAATGCCGATTGCATTTCAAGCATTTGCTGCGAAGACCAGGGAACGGTTGTCTACTTTTTTTTCTCCATTGCGCGCTATCTTTCCACGTCCCGTTTTGAGACTATTGGTACATGTTGCAAATTTCAATTGTTATATTTCAACTATTATATTACTTGTCTGCGGTAATTTTGTCTATTATCTGTCTGTACTCTTAGTCAAATAATATAAACTACCTCTAGTTATGGATCTTTGTTCGAACTTTACAAGAACTTTGAAATACTAACCGTATTTATCTAAATAATTATTACAGAGGGTTTATTACAATGTGTCTCTTTGCTTTAAGTTTGACCTTTAACCTTGCTAAAACGAATCTTAGATCAAACTAACCTCTATATAAAAACCTCATGTAACAACTTTCTTGGTACCTATAATGAATATTTTCTAATCTCCTTTAGATTTGTTATGTCAAGGTTACACTGTATATATAGGATATGATTCTAAATGAAATGCTTCTCTACGTGTCACCAATAAAACGAAAATTTTCAAACCTTTTTTTTTGTTCCAGATATTTGCGTAAGAAATGCAGAGCTTGAGATCGAAAAGATATTAGTTATAAAGTGGTATTATCAAACGCCTGAGGATGCGGAGGCGAAACATGCATTGGACTCATAACGGATGGTAGATAGTGAGAGTGTGAGGCGAAGTTGAAATATAAGTGCACTAGAAAATGCGAATGTCGACCGTATAAAGTTCCGCGGTGTCGTGTCAGTTGTAGCGGATGCGAGAGGATGTGCTTTGGACGAGTGTGACACCGCGCGGCCATAGGGCGGCCAGAGGGTGCGGGCGGTGGCCGACCGGCGGATGCGGCGGCCTAGCGTCTACAGCGTGTGCGAAGGTTTGGAGCGGTGCACCTGTACTAGGCAAGTATATCCATATTCATTTTATATATTTATTTTGTGACACCTTATGATATCAACAAATCAACACATATTAAAAAAGAGGAGGAAATTAAACAAAGATTATATTCATAGATATAACTAATCTAATCTTTAAGCATATTTTGACATTTGAACATTGACCATGTTTTTTTATTCCAGTTTATTTTTTTTTCGATATCGGAAACGTCTGTAGGCGGCGATAAACACTTTTCATTAGGTGAGCCGTTTGCCTCTTTCACAGTTTCTGGCAAGAAAAAAGCTGAATTTTGAAAGCAAGTCTTATAGACGTGTTTTTTCCACATACGTGTGACATTATATAATCACATTTATACAAACATAATTTAATTTATCTAAAAGAGATAAGAGACAAGGAGGTAGGGCAGCCATACTGTATATTTCTGCACAAGTTTAACGTGTGATTTGAATAGTTTTAACACTAAATAATATTTTGCATAAATCGTTTGACGAAAATAACTTGTTTTATGCTAACGCCAGTCTGTGTTTAACAACTTCTAATTTCATTTAAATTTATTTCAGGTTGAGAATTAAATTAAATTAATTGTTAATACCATCTGCCCTATCAGTGAATTCATGAATATGACCCATTTTTCAACTATAACAGTAACTTAACATCATAATAATATAATTTAGACCGTAAACAATTTTGATGAGAATAATTAAAACGTAAAACAGAAGGGAACGCTTTTAATAGACAAGGTTTAATGTGAATTGCGCTACCCCTAACACGTATAAGCTTTTATCTCAACTTTTCAATTCAGATAATGCAGTTCATCCAGCAATCCGTATCTTAATTACAATTTATCCCGAACGCTCTAATTATCCGGTTGCTACGTGTCGAATAATTAAGAACACTTCGCTGCGATTAAAGCTTCTATTGAAATAAAAGTAATAACTTTAATGACGCCAAAGAAACTTGGCATAAATCAAACAGATATTTGGAACGTTACGCCCTGCTCCATGTTGGCCTTTCAAAGTATTTCAAAAATTTAAATGATTTAATTAAAATACATACATATGTTTCATATTATACATCACATAGCAGAGCGTCAAGTATTAAGCTTAAATGGAAGCTATAAATTTAGCCAAATTGCTCCCAGATGAAGAACATTTCTTTTGTGATAAGTTAAAGAATTCAAAATCACACAGTAATCTTAAATTCTTCTACAGGGTCCAATTTCAAGACTAAGCTATAATATTATAAAATTCTTAACATGCCGTATTTGTTAATTAAAACTATTTACAAAAAACAACTGGAATAGACTATATAAACGACGGAGAACACTGCAATTTTTTTCTAGATTTCTTGTCTGTTTGCTCGGGATTTACGTAAAAAATCATGGGTCGATTTCAATGCGGTTTTTGCTGATCGATAGTTAATTGTTAAACTTAAATTCTACGCTACATTTCATCCTGGGAATCGCGCGGGAATTTTTCTGGGAAAGATTTAATATGGCCACTTAAAAAGAAACGAATTCCAATGTAATTTTTTACTGATCGATAGAAAATTTAATGTAATGAAATGTGTGATATTGTTTATCCTGGGTATCCCGCGGGTATTTACCCGGGAGCAGTTTGAAATTGTTCGGATGCATAAAAAATTAGCTTATCCGACACAGATTCCACTAAAACGATAGCTTACATTCTTTTTCTGAATGCTACGTACGATACTTTGTGTCCCAGGAATCCCGCGGGAAATTCAAGTCAAGCGTAGATGAATTCGCGGGCATTGGCAAAATCAATGCTAAGTGCGTTGGAGCCACAAGCTTTAAAAAGTGAACTGAAGTGAAGCTATAGCTTATAAACTAGCTGAACTCGTGACGTTCTTCACGTGAGACCAGAAATATTTAATCTCATATTTTGAAACCTCTGTAATGTCTTGTATCATCAAGAGAATCATATTCGAAAATTTAAGATATTTTCCTGTTTTGCCCTTAAGTTAGTTGAAATCCTTTGAGCCCTTTCAGACCCAAAAAAAAACAAGCCATAACGTCCAACTATTGGCCTCAGGAACCTGTAGGGGAACGGAAGTATATCCGCCACTCTTGTCCAAGGCGGCTTGGCAGGTTTGACACACCGGTTATTCCGATGTGCCGGTTTTATCACGATGTTTATCCTTCACTGTTGTTAGCACGTGATAATTGTAACAATTTACTATTTCGAATAATTGTAACTATTTCGGACCTTAATTTGATGCAAACTTTCCGAAGCATGGTCAATGATAATGTTACAATTAGCAAGACACGAATTAAAATGCCGTTGGAATTATTACAGAGTTTATTAGAACTACACAAACACGTATAACACACAAATACAAATACAACAGAACACAACAAGTCCAAACGTAATTTAGAGGGTCGTAATTCAATAAAACACGCAAACTCCGTCACTTAATAGATTCCTGATTGTAGTACACACGTCTGGCTTCGCTGGTGGTTCTCGCTCGACTGACTACAATGTTCCCGTATCTTAATCCGACACATCTGGCTAATGACTGCCACAAAAGATTACAATACAACAATGGCCTGTTTTATAATCACAAATTTTATACACAAAGTAAATAAAATAAGGCGACCATAAGTTCAAATGCCGAAAGACAATAAAAATGTATTTTTACAGATATGCAGGTGTGAATTTGTTTTTGTCGAGACCAGAGTCGTAACTGTCGGAATTTATCTAAAAAATATTCTTTAATGCAAAAAGAGTGATCAGTGGTAAAATCTCGTTTAGTTCAAATATTCTTCTAAGTTTTGTTTTTACTGAGTGATTTACTAACCACAATATAATTTCTACTATTACAGCACATTATCGTGCAGGAACGGAGAAAGAATACAATTCCTGCGCCCGGCCTGTCGTAAGAGGCGACAAACAACCCACAGCCAGGGTAGGCATTTGCCGACTGGATGCGACCACCCTGGTCTAGAGTATGCGCCATAATAACCTGTGTGTGTTCCGCATTAGTGACCAGGTTCCAGCTCCTAAGAGAGCAGCAGCGCATTCGTAGCACCTTTGTGTTGCAATGTCATAGCGATGGTAACGCTGTCCATCAGTGGCCGTCTGCCTGTCTGCTGATCTCTGCAATAAAAAAAAAAAAAAAAAAAACATGATAAACATTTCATTTATAATATTCGAGACACACGAGGAAGCACTCCAGCCTGTCAGGTATAGCGAGCCATTAATCTTGCTTTGTTCGATGTCGTCTGAAGATCTCGGCACAATGTGAATTGTGTAAATACAGACACAAGTATAGGCTCCTTTTGATCTATGGAGATTTAATTCGAACTCAATAAGCGATTGTAAGACGAGAAATCCCTTTTGTTCATAAATTGGAGAAAATATTGAAATTCCTCTAGATATAACCTGCTTCGATGGTTTCCCGGGTAAATTAAGTTGCTTAGTAAATTGAGTAAGTACGGTTCATATTAATGTACGATCTAACATACGTGAATTCTGAATTAAAGAAATTTAACCAGACATGTAATTAATATTTCAAAGTAATAATTTTATATTGGATGCAGTGTTTGAGTTGTCACACATTAAAATTATGTACTTTTTACCTATAATAACATTTACTCAAAAAATATGTTATACGTACGTATAATTTATAACTCGTAAACATATTTCATTCATCAAACAAAGAAAAATATAACAATCTAATTGCAGGTTTTCAAATTGAACAAATACATTAACAATCTGCCCGTAACACTTCAAGTTGAAATTTTGTTGCGATTCATTTTGTCACTTGTCAGTTGAAGATTTTCCACTTGTCCGTTGCGATTCGTTTTTCCACTTGTCTGTTGAAGTTTCACTTCTAATATGTGTCCCAGCACACATTTCGATGTTTTGACAAATAATAAAACTGCAGCAAACATAACTGAAGGCAGCGTATAGATACGTATCATTCAAGTACACAATCCGCAATTTCATTATCTTTCATCTTTGCCTTGTTTAACGTGCGAGCTGGTGTAAGCTAAGACTATAATAAGACACATGTGCAAGTTATGTTTACGGTAAAAGTAGTTGAAACGTCTGAGTAAACTGACAAGAACACTAAAATAACCAGCAACATGACCATATTAGCCTCACGTTTTATAAGATACTGTTGCTATGATAAGAAAGACTTGTTTGTCACAAAAATATTATACATGTTTATATATCTTATGAACATGCTTTCGTGTTTTTATCACTGTAAAATCTTCACACTGCCTTAAGCGTTGCTTTATCAGGAGCATTATAAATGCATAAAATATGTTGCGATATGCCAGATAGGTATTTGGAGTTTCGTACCATTTGAGTTAAAACGGAACCCTTGTAAAATCGTCATTTTCATCTGTCTAACCGACATTTAAAATATAGCTATTTTTATACAAAAAATTACTTAATCCAAAGATGAAATTTGGTAGATCTTTTTGTAGTTGCGAAAAAACAAAGATTAGAATGAGAACCTTTTTTTATTGTTTGAGTTCAGCAGACAGGCAGAGGGCCCACTTGATGGAAAGCGGTTACCATTGGCTATGGCATTGCAACACCAAAAGTGCTACAAATACGCTGCTGTTCTCTTAAGGGAGACTGAAAACTGGCCACTAATGCCTGAACACATCTCAAGGCTGTTATGGCGACATACACTAAACCAGGGGTGGTAGCCATCCAGACGGGCAAATGCCCTACCACGTCGCAAAGCTTTATGATATAACTGACAAAATTCATTGAAAATATATTTATTTATGAGACATTTTTAATTTAATTAATTGCAACTTTTGGGATGTATGTAAATAGATAACCAAATCATTTCCACCGAACATTAGACGTTCGTCATCTTTATGAAGCCCAGTGCCGGTTATAGATGTGGCGGCCCGACCGTCGCTCTCGATGCCAAGCAGCCTGCAGGTCACCGCGCGCCAGCTTAATTGCTCATGTATAAGCTATATTACTGTGAAGTTTCATCAAAGTCCGTTTTGTAGGTTTTTGGGGGAGAGTCACAGACATGAATCTATATCGAGCGCTTCATAACAAATGGCGTGCAGACAAAGTGCAGTTTTACACAATTGTGTATAAAACAAAACTAGTTGATTGTATTAGGCTGAAATTTGGAACCCTTCTATTTAGGTACACTTACATACTGGTAAAGCTTTCTAATTGTGACATGCATAGATTTTAATAAACAACAAAAAAATTGAATTTTTGCGTATACTCCCATTTGTTATGAAGCCCTCGATATATACTAACAAACTTTCATATTCGCGTCTTTTTTACTGCGAAAGTACATCAGGAAAATATTTTTTGTATGACATAAAAGGGCGTCAAATTAAGGCCCTAATGAAACGCTTCACTTCGTCTGGACTGACACATATTGGGGTGTTTATTTTATTTAGTATAGCACATACCACTTACTCAGTTTCTAAAATAATATTTTTGCATGAATTTACAATTTCATCGATTCGATAACGCTGCCAAGCGCAGCTTGTGTGTGTTAGGTACGTGACGTTTAAATGAAAATCTCGTATGTTTGCAGAGACTTGTTTCGGTGGAGCAAACCTATTATGAGCACCGCTTTTGTAGTGTGGTAACTTGTGGCGTAGACGGTTTACTAGGTTACTTAACCAACATAAACTTAACAAGAAGTTGTTAGTCTAAAGTTTGTTTAGTTTAATTTGTAAGTTATTAATTGCCAAATAAAGGAAAAACAGTTCACCTGATGAAAATTTGTATACATTTGCAAATTGTGCAATTTTTGCGACTAGTACTCATAATAAAACTACTTTTAACGGTTTTGAGCGCGGTACTTTATTTGACTTTAATTTCGAAGTTTCGGCGTCTTTTCAATCACCGTGATCAAAGAAGACAAAGATGTCAAGTATCATTAAGTATTAAAGTTATTAGTTAGTCTACCCCCAACTTGTACATTTTAATTATTATTTATGGTTAGGTTATTCTTTACTATATGAGAGCTTCATCTAATAAAATACTGGGCTTAAAACCGTGAACATATAGTTTTATATATGTATAGTGTATTTATCTATGATTTATAAGTCAAAGGATGATTCCAACGCGCTTCTAGCCTCGAACAAGTTTTATGGGACCTTTAAAATAACCCAGTATCGTTGTGCAAAAGGAAAACCTCATACGTAATAAGTAACATTTTAAAAGCATTACCTTCGTCAACTACTCTTGCTTCAAAGAAAAAACTTATATACGATATCCCCTTGAAAGCTGTAGCCGGACATACAAAAGCAAGACTTATAAAGAATATAATCTACTAAGAAAGCAGTCAACGTCTCAAGCGCTTATGGAACTGTGATAACACCCATTTCCTAAGTCTCACTTTTTGAAGTGTGAATATTCAAAACATTTTAGCCGAAATCAGACAAAATTTAAAACTAAATGTATTAAAACTATAATGAAAAAACGTGAGTTTTACAAACTACTTGTAACAAATCATCTTCAAAGGTTAATAAAACTCCGTATTAACGGTTCTAAGCGGGGTTATTTGTTTACTGAAGAGTTTCTTGCGCCGCTTCTTCTCTTCAAACCACAACATGTTGCGAAACGGTAGTAAATTAGATTAGGCATAGAGTAAGTTATAACCATAAACAAAATAATTATTAGAATGGACATGTTGGCGGTAGGCTAAATAAAACTTTAACAATACTTATTGACACTAGATATCTTTGCCTTCCGTGATCACGGCTACTGAAAAGTGGCCGAAACGTCGGAATAACAAAAATCAAATAAATCACCGCGCTGAAAACTGTTAAAACGTAGTTTTATTACGTATACTAGTCGCGAAAACTTAAGAAAATATTATCTTCAGGGCTCTTATTAGTTTGGTTTTTGTTTAGATATGTACGTAATACAATATTGATTAAAAAATATATTTTAGCAGTGATTAAAGTAATTGTATGATATTCTAAAAAGTTGTCAAGATACTGTGTACAATTCAGAAACACCAGTGTCACAACATTTTACTAATGTAGCTCCGCAGTTTTCCATTTCATTGTTCAGCTTTGATATATTGTTGCTGTATTTGTTACTTACTTTCCCTTTGTTATGATTTATTAATATTTGCCCTTTTGTGTGGTTTCTTTTAAATTACACTCAACCGGGAGAAAATTCGTTTATACTTACACCCTAAGTCACTCTTTGCGGAATAAATTTAGCTCTGTTGTGATACTATTTTATATGAAGCCTAAGTCATTGTTACCTTTAGAGGTAACTCCTTAGTATAGGATATAATGCATGTCGATACTTTAGAGCAGTTTAGCGGCTGCTCGTCTCCGAGACACAGCTGTGACCGCCACAGCAGTCATATATCACGAAGCTCTGAAACGCCGTAAAAATATATATATCCATTGTAAATAACACATATTTGTAGCTTTCCGGCGTGAAACCCTTGGGTTGTGGGAACCAAAAGGTCTGTGTATAGGAAAAAATGTATGGCATATATTTTATACAAAGGGTATGCCGGGTTTAGGAATCTGCCCCCGCGGCGTTTTCTATTATTACTATGGGGATCGTTTAGTTAACAAGTAAAAATAAGTTACCCTTTCCTTAATAAATTGTTCCGAAAATGATGTTTCGCTGGACGCCAACGCTAAATAACTAATTGGAATTCAAATATGGAATTGAGATTGCCTTTTCACGGTTTTGCATTTGAAATATCATCGTTCTATTTGGTATAGCTGAGTCTAGTGGATTTCCGTGGGATACGACACATTCAATACTAAAAAGGCCGCTGGGAAAATAGAGTACGTGACAGTAAATCAACTGAGACACTTTTTATCATCTTACCAAAACTATGACGTGATAATTTTGTAAAAATAAAAAGAGGCAAATAACGAATTAAATATTATAATTTGAACACTAACACAAGTTATTTCTATCATGATATATTAAATGTAAGATGATATTATTAACATAGTATTTTAACAACCGTTTTTATTATATAAATATTGTTATTATTAATTGTAACTTACATATATTTATTATTTATACAATTCTAGTCTTTAGTTTTTATGAACCTAATTTCATTATACGTACATACATTTAGTTAGTGTTAAGGCGTGTAAATAGCCCTAACATGTAGTATGAGGGCTACGATGATAAAAAGTTCGTGCCCAAAATTAAAATATGGTGATATACTGAAGTACGCGATGCCGGGCAATCAAGACAAAAAACCCATACGACAACCACTGGAGCGGCTAAAAAATATGCCCACTCACCTTATCAAAGTACGTCGTCAGCTCCGTGACCACCAACAGTTCACCACACCTTCAGATAAAGTTTTTCGAACAGTATTGAAAGATTATATACTGACGTGCGCGTGCGCCTGCTCAATTAATACAGCACCAATCACGGCGATACGAATGCGAATGTGACGTATTAAAAAGTTCAAAGTCTGAGCACCATCTTCACGCGAGTGGGCTGCCGCAGTGCCGTATGAGGTGAAGTTATCTGTGATCTACCCAACATCGCTAGGTGGCTTCACCATGCTCCCGCCTTTGAAAGGTCGAAAGACTTTCAAACCCAAAATTACGGTTTTATAGAAAGTAACACAAAATATATTACGTCACACCACTTAATTATGGTAAATTAAACAAATATTATGTATATACGATATTGATCTTATATATATATGATTATGAATATTACTTATAATAAGACAATGAATATATCTATAGTTAGTTGATATTATATTCCTGGGCATGCTATTGGCTAGGTAAAGGATAAAGTTTAGCTACAGGTCGCTTAAACGCTCCCAACCTAGTTTTGACAGTAGCAACCCTAACAACCCCATCGGAACCCGGAAATACTTCGGTGATAATTCCTAAGGGCCACGACAAAGGAGGAACATCATCCTGTCCAAGAATTACGACAGTTCCTATTTTAATGGAATGTTCATCCTTTTGCCACTTTTGCCTAACTTGCAAAGTGTGCAAATATTCAATTCGCCACTTCTTCCAATAAGAAGCAACGATATTATCAAGTAAATGTTTACGTCTGACCAAATTGACTGGCTCATTCGACAGATCGCATAACGGCAACTGTCTTAAAGGAGTGGTCATTAAAAAATGAGCTGGAGTTATAACTTCAGGGTAAGGGTCAGAAGTCACAACACTTAGAGGCCTAGAATTCATTACGCATTCGATCTGAATAAGTACTGTTTGTAACTCTTCATATGTTAAGAGTTGAGTTCCAATCACTCTAGATAAATGAGTTTTCAAACTCTTTATGTTCGACTCCCACGCTCCACCAAAGTGAGGCGTACGCGGTGGGATCATCTTCCATTCAATACGATATTTTTCGAGTTCCCTTTTCATTAAAGTATTATGTTCTGAGCTAATTAGTACATTATAAATTTCGTCTAGCTTTGAACGGGCACCAACAAAATTTGTTCCGTTGTCGGAGTAAAGACAAGACACAGGACCACGACGTGAAATGAAGCGCTTAAATGCTGCTAAGAAACAGTCGCTAGAGAGGTCAGTCACTAGTTCTATGTGAACTGCCTTGGTTACCAAACAGACAAACAAACAAATATATGCTTTCTGGGCATGTTGACCACGTCGACGCGTTAAAAGAATGCGTATGGCACCAGTGTAGTCCACAGCTGTATGAACGAAAGCCTTAGCCTCATGAATACGATATGAAGGCAAATCGGCCATTTTGGGCATTCGATTAGAAGGATGCACTCTGAAGCAAGTATTGCATTCCTTAATCCTACTTCTTATGACAGTTCTGGCATCTAGTATCCAGAACTTTTGTCTAATGATCGACATCAGAAGACCTGGACCAGTGTGGCAATTCATCACATGGAAATGTCTAATAATAAGATTGACTACATGTTCACGTTTTGGAAGAACAGCCGGGTGTTTAGCCTCAAACGGCAAATCTGATTTAGTCAGACGTCCTCCTACACGTAAAATTCCTTCAGTATCAATAAAAACTGAAAGATTTCTTAATTTTTTGCATGGTAAATTATTATTCTGAATTAACTTAAGATCATCAATAAAATGAATTTTCTGAATAGATTTGATTATATACTTTTCTGCAATAGCTAATTGCTTAATATTACTTATATAATATTTAATAATTTTTATAAAGCGTAGAATATAAACTGTTATTCGAAGAAGTTTATCCCAAGATGATATACGTTGAGATAAGTCATATAACACCGATGACTCAACGTTAACAGTCGCGGTCATAACATTAACTTTATGCTCAGGTAACTGATCAACATCCGAAGCAATAAACTTTTCAACAGGCCAATTAGAAGGCGTGCTATTAAGCCAACTAGGTCCATTCCACCACAAATCATGGGAGATTAACTGCGAAGGCAGCATTCCGCGGGAAACACAGTCACTGGGATTCTCAATTCCAGAGACGTGATAAAAATGACGAGAATCGAGATTCTCCTGACATTGTGCTACTCTATTTCCTACGAATATTGACCAGCGGTGTGGGGAAGAACATATCCAGGAAAGTGCAATCGTGGAATCCGAAAATGCATAAATATCATCAATCTGAATACGGCTACGATATGTATCAATGACTGTCTTAATTAATTTAGACATTAATAAAGCTGCACATAACTCTAAGCGTGCCAATGTAGTAATTTTTGTGGGTGAAACCTTAGATTTAGAACAAAGTAATTTTACTGATACGTCTCCTGCAACGTTGGTACAGTGTAAATATATAACACAACCGTAGCCGTCTAAACTCGCATCACAAAAGCCAACAATAATTACTCGGCTTGACGCTGTAACACCGACATGTCGCGGAAACTTCAATTCTGACAGCAATGAGAATTCTTTTAGGAGAACAGAATAACGACGAATTATGTGATCGGGTGGAACATCATCCCAACCAATATTCGCAAGCCACAATTCTTTGATGAGTAGTTTGGCATATAAAATTACCGGAGCCACTAAACCTAATACATCAAACAACCGAGCTACTACCGACAATATATTTCTTTTTGTACACTTCTCAGTAATGATAGCTGTCTTGAAGAAAAAAATATCTTCAGATGGATCCCAAGACAATCCCAATACTTTAGAACTATTGTTTCGATTATCAGCAAAATCGACTGAATTTTTATGTAAAGTTGGAAGATTTTTCGTCAGGCTGGAAGAATTACTTATCCATTTAACGAGTTTCATACCACAAGAATCAAACAAGGCGATGAGGTCGCTAGCTAAATGAACAGCTGTCTCCTCATCAGAAACGGCATGAACTAAATCGTCCATATAGAAATTATTTTCAGCAATGCGAGCGGCATCTGGAAAGCATGCGGCCATATCCAGAGCTAGCTGTCGCACGGTTCTCATAGCGAGAGAAGGGCTACACTTCAAACCGAAAGGTACACGGTTAAACTGAAATGTAAGAATCGTTTCATTAGTGTCGAAACGAAACAATATTTTTAAGTATTTACGATGGTCATCTATAACACCAATCTGTAAATACATCTGTTGTACGTCTGCTGTCATTGCAACAGGATACAATCTAAATCCCAATAAAAGGATGAATAAGTCGCCCTGTAAATTCGGGCCAGGGTGAAGCACATCATTAAGTGATAAACCCGTATGTGTTTTCGCACTAGCATCTAATACAATGCGCGGTAATGGCTTATCGTCGCGGATAACCGCATGGTGAGGGATGTAATAGCCATCACTGCCATCACCATCTAAATTTGTCTCCGAAAGTTCGGACAAATACCCTTTATTTAAATACTCATTAATAACAGTATTATATTTTTCTCTCAATCCAGGCACTTGCTTAAATTTCTTCTCTAATAATAAAAAACGACGATGAGCTGTATATCGAGAATTACCTAAATTCTGGGAGGAGGAACAGAACGGTAGAGAAACAGAATATCGACCGACACTATCACGAGAGACAGACGAGACGAACATGTTCTCACACTCAGTTTCTTCAGGGCTCATTATGATTTTTGATGGAATTTCTTCTAATTCCCAGAATCTTTGAATCGTCAATTCTAAATCATTCAAAGCTACAGCAGAGAAAGTGCACAGTTGCTGGGGAGAAAAATGATTTGTAAAATTATTTTCGTTAGGGAAATCACCCATTAAAACGTATCCGAAAGAAGTCAATAAAGCAGGGGGTGCATTGGACCCGGACTCAATTTTATGTCCTAAATATATTAAGGGGAATAATTGTGCTCCAAGTACCATATCGATATTACCTGGAATATTCCACGTTAAATCAGCCATAGAAATATTATCTAAATAAGCCATGTCACAATTATTAATAAACTGTGAGGGCAACTGATCTGTAATACAATCGACGACTAAAGCGCGTAATTTATATTTTTTATATGGAATGATACGCGATTCAATATCTAAATCCACGTAGCCATATATCGGTCGTGAAGACATCCCAACTCCAGTAATTACGGAGTTATGAAGAGGAATAATATTTAAATTTAATTTTTTACTGCAACTTAAAGTTATAAGATGGTTCTGTGATCCATTATCGATTAAACAACGAACTAATAATTTATTATTACAGTTAAATGGTTTCGCGTAAACTTGTGCAGTTGCTAACAATATAGTATTAACTGACTTAATATTCGTGCTTAATGATAACGAAGCTTTATTATCATTCGAAGTGCAAGCGCAGGCGCAGTCGCACGGCTTGCGTTGCGATGCCGCATCCACATTATTTTCACGCTCGGGCGCAGTGGCAGTCAGTCCTGGCTGCAAGCGCAGCGACGCATTGTGCGCCGAGCGGGCGGCGGCGGGGACGGAGGCGCGCGAGCCACTTCTCTTATTACAAGCAGAGATCTGACGGTTCGAGCTTCCATTATTATTATTTATATTATGTTCATTCTCGAAATGCAACAAAGTATGATGCTGTTTATTTTCGCAATATTTGCAATTCGCGGGTTCCGGACACGACGAGACAGTATGAGAAACGTTCAAACAGTTTACACAGCCTTGTCTTGATTTAATAAAATTAAATCTGTCTCTCGATGAATTCATATTGATGAAATGTGAACATTTAATTAGTTCAACATGATCGACCTTATTGCAAAGAACGCAAGGGTTAAATTTACTAGACTGTTCTGAACGATTGCCATTAGTAGGCATATTGTCATTACTCGTTAGAAACGCATGCGCACGAACTGCGGGGACTCCGTCAGCAGCGCGGGCGGCAGAGGGCCTTGTATTACGTTTACTTACATTAAAATTATTTCGTGAATTTGACGGTGAACTAAAATTTTTATCGATATGTGACCGTTGTAATATTTTTACTTGATTTTGTACAAATGAAATTAAATCGTTATAAGAAGGAATTTCTTTATCGCTTATAAACATTTCAAATGCTTGTACCGTCTGAGAATCGATTTTTCTAAGTGCACAATGCAACAGAATAAAATCCGATAAATCGGGTAATTTTAATTGTTGTAAAGCTAATATTGAAGCTGAATATTTTTCTATAAATGAGCTCAGACTATTGGCATTATGTTGACAATTTTTCAAATCAAAAATATTATTTAAATAATGAGTACCTAAAGAACGTTTATCTTGGTACTTCTTTTTTAAACTATCCCATATAATGTTATATGTATCACCAGTAGGTACGATACCTGCGAGAACCTTCCTCGCATTATGTGTGAGTTTGCCAACTAAATATTGCACACGTTGCGAGTCACACAACTGCTCATTTTCGTGTATGTTGGACTTAAATGACTCATAAAATAAGGGCCAATTTTCGGTGTCACCATCAAAACTAGGCAATTCAATAGGAGGTAGTTTCAAATTGTTCGAACAGAATGATTTTTTATTAACAGTATCGGAAATTGATGAATAAGATAATATTTTGTTTCTATTACGTTTTATTTTATTATATAACGTGTCAAAGGCAACTAGTTCTTGATAACAAGGTTCAAAATTTGGTTCCATTATCAACCTAATTTCATTAATTCGGTCAATAATTTCTTCAAAATCACGCCTATTTTCATCAATCATTTCCGACTCAGTCATGAAATTCTCATTCGATTTCGGATCAAAGTCCGACATATTTTTGTACATGTCAAAGACACAATTAATCTTCGCAAAAATCGACTCTTTTTTGCTTATTAACATTTTTAATTTTACTTCTAAAGTACCTTGTTTCAACGCCATAGTTAAACTTTATACTCTGACGTACGAACGAAATAACAAAGAAATATTATGAAAAGACCTTAGTAGGTATAAATATGTGTATTTAGGTATGTACCAATATTACGTACGTGCCCTAGAATATTAATTTGTGCAGTATTTATAATTACCAATAATACGTAAATATATTAGATATGTATGACAAATAAGTAAATATTGTACTAATAATTATGTACATAAAACGAAATACTACTTGAAAATTAATATTATATTTTCAAGAACCTACCCACATAAAAAATATGGTGGTGATATAACGCAATATAAATTGTATTTTGCTGGAAAAATCCGGCTCGAAGGACCATAAATAATGTTAAGGCGTGTAAATAGCCCTAACATGTAGTATGAGGGCTACGATGATAAAAAGTTCGTGCCCAAAATTAAAATATGGTGATATACTGAAGTACGCGATGCCGGGCAATCAAGACAAAAAACCCATACGACAACCACTGGAGCGGCTAAAAAATATGCCCACTCACCTTATCAAAGTACGTCGTCAGCTCCGTGACCACCAACAGTTCACCACACCTTCAGATAAAGTTTTTCGAACAGTATTGAAAGATTATATACTGACGTGCGCGTGCGCCTGCTCAATTAATACAGCACCAATCACGGCGATACGAATGCGAATGTGACGTATTAAAAAGTTCAAAGTCTGAGCACCATCTTCACGCGAGTGGGCTGCCGCAGTGCCGTATGAGGTGAAGTTATCTGTGATCTACCCAACATCGCTAGGTGGCTTCACCAGTTAGTGTACGAACGCAGAAACAGAATTATTATCTCCCTTTGGAGAGCGTCAGCGCATCGGTAGCAAGTTTGATCTTTCAAAGTCGATGGTAACCGCTTTCCATCAGGTGGGCCTTGTGCGTGTCTGCTGAGCTTATGCTTTAAAAAAAATATACGCAAGCTTTGCGTGTATTCGCAATATACAGAAAATACGATGTTTATTACACTTACTACCAAGAGGCAATATATGTAACTATTCAACAACGCTCACTGATTCTTGTCTATATGGTCATGTCATGTAGTATAGTCATAGTAATGGTGTTGATTTCCGATATTGAAGACTTATCTTATCGCCTCTATCAAGAACTACAACCAAAATCCCATACGCAAAACAATACACAAAATATCCTGTAAGGCAATTCTTTTACACTTACAACTAGGCTCATAAATTCTACATATTTTCAAACCTATTTTTCTTACTTATGCTATATTTTATACATAATAACACTTCCTTTACGTTTCTGGAGTTGTGCTGAAGTCTAGTCTCTATTTAATACTTGCTCTATGTGTTCGAAGTGCATTCTACTACTAACAAGGGTGTGTGCATGTTGTGCAGGTAGCGCGGGCGCGGGTGCGGGTGCGGATGTAGCCATGGCCGGCTGATGGACCCCGGCTGGTGGTCGCCGTCGCCGTCGGCCTCGCCGCCGCCGCCGCCCCGCGCCCCGCCGCCGCGCTGCCGCTGCCGACCGCAGCTCTCCACCAGCTACACTTGCTTGCCACACTACGGTAACCCTCTTACATTAACAAGCTTTTATTTCTTTTATCTCGGCTTATGTTTATCGTGTTTATCCAAAGATGGCCCGGTGCCAAAACTCGTCCGGCCCAACCACAGGAACTACGGGCGCCGAGGTCACCACGTGGTTAGAGACAGGTGCCGACACCGAACACGATAATATTTCCCTTGTGATAACTACCATGTATATTAATTAATTTACGAGAATACTTTACGTCAGTTAAATACAAAATATCTTCGTAGGTACTACCAATACGACAAAAGTAGGCAACTGTTACAATTTGTGCTGCCATGCCGTGATATTATAATGGACTAGCATTTGCCCGCGACTTTGTCCACGTTGGACAGGTAATGCAAAGATTACAGTTATTTTACTAAATATTAAATCAGAGGTTATTTTCAGCAGGTTAACGGATAATTTAGTATAAAAATAATGAATCCCGGAAATTCCCGTAAAAACTCAGGATAAGTAATCTTACTAAAGGGCATATACAACTTTATTTTTTTACTAAACATTCTACCGATCAGAGAAAGTTTCGCAGCGCAATCAATTTTTTTTCATCCTGGCCAGTTTAAACCTCTCCGAAGAAAATTCAGATAAAATTCTCATAATATGATTCTCGGGATAAAATGTATCGCAAACTTTAATTCTAAGAAGTTGCGATTAATCAGCGAATACCGCATCGAAATTGGCCCAATAATTTTTACGTAAATCCAAACAGACAAGAAACCAAAAAAAATAATATCGTGTTCTCTATCGTTTATATAGTCTATTTTTTTAAAAACTGATGTGTTTTTCAATAGCTTTAATGTACAGGCTTATTAATTGATATTATAATATTATAGATGTAGAATTTATAATATCTAGCATAACAATTGGAAAGAATTTGGTACTCAATTTTTGAGTACCTGACGAAAAAAGAGAAATTGACAGAGATGACCACTGGGCACGAGCACTGCAAAATTGCGTAAGTCGATTTACAGTTCAATAAATCTGCCTAACAGGGGTTTATGCCTAATTTCTTTGCCAAATATAATAACCTAAAGAACCTTCATAAGTATACGTAAATTACATAAAAAACATTGACTTAATAAATAAGGTAGATGCTCAGAGTACATTAATATAATATGAGAGGCAGACGTCTCTGAGTCAACTGTACTTAGTGTTGTTTACTTAACTTATTTGCCAATGTTATCTTAACATGGATAGAATATTCTAACTTTATTGCAAAATAGCTTTATGATTTCATTGGTATTATTTGGTTATAATTTGAATGTGATTTCCTTGGGGGGGAGGCTAGAGCTTTCTTCATAGCCTTGGAAAGGAACTGAATTTAGTAATCTGTTTACAATAGCGTGTATTTCTGCGGGAATGAGGATGGAAATCACTAGAAAATATGAGTAATAAGAAAAGGGACTCTGAAAAACTCCTAAATACTACAACCCCTACATATTTCTTTATTAGTGATCAAAATACATAGGGCCAGAAATCGTACTTCCCTCACTTTTCGATGTAGGTAGTATCATTATTTAAAACTTATTTTTGACATCAAAGTTGTCAAGAATTTATAGTTGTTGTAAGTTTCTCTTCACTTTTTTTCCTAGATAATTGACGTATTGACTCTTATCATGTCGCAATAAAAAATACATTACATATGGGTTTTTTATTGTCAAACGTCCTTAGGCAATGGTAACCGCTTTGCATCAGGTGGGCCGCCATCCTGTCTGTTGTACACAAGAAATAAGAAATAAATCGGTTTTTTGCGGTATAATAAAGTACTCGCAAGTAAATTGATTAAAGCTATTATCATGAATTTTATTATCTAAGGTTTTTATGCTGTTTGGCATTGAAACGTGGCCCATGGAATCCATCAGCAAAGAGTTTCTTTAAAGACATCTCTGTAAGAAACTCTATGACACTACCCGTAATCAGAAGGCTAGCTCATATTTTGCCCAACAGATAAGCATTACCATACAGAGTGGCTACGCGGCTAGCTTGCTAGGCACGCTCCCCGTTGGCATTGATTTGCTATATAATCTTCTATAAATTTAACTACTTAGGTTATGTTTATATTTTCTCTTATATTTAAATTTATCTGTACAACAAGATCATATGATATTTTTGAATAGTAAAATATTATGTATTCTATGGGATACGCATCCAAACTTAAACAAGCAAAGCCACGTGTAATATCTTCTAGAATTTTAGAAAATATCATAGTATCGAATGAATGAATTTTCTTCGCAAAACGTTTGAAATGCTCGTGTACTCTTGAATATTACAAATAAACTATGACAATGTCTTACAATTCGATGAAATGTCCAAGATGAATTTGTTATAATCCAATGTCTGACGAAGGCTTTTATTATTTCTCGGCGTAATGTGGCTTTATATTTTTTGAAGGAAATGTTATGATCGTTGCACAATCCCAATGATTTTGCTTGGCGGAATTTATAGGGGCGTTTTGTTTTAGTATTTCACTAAATAACGTTGACCTTGTTTAAATATAAATCAATCCAACTTTGATTGTACAAATTGATTGTGATTGTTAAATTGACATGTATAATTTTGAAGTAGTTTGAAGCATATAATTATGTACAATTTGCATGCCTGACCGGCAAAAACATGTAAAACCTAAAACAAATAAACATAAACATAATATGATCCATGTATACACCATGTTTTTGAGTAAATAAATGATTGATTGATTGATACAAAATTGTATTTCGGCTTTGTATCAAACAGTAACTTTTGAAATTTATAAGATAAAAGTCATTCATTATGTAATATTATGAAAAAGGGTTCACATCCAAAGTGCGTCCTGTCAGGGCTGTCCCTGTCCAATATGAGTTCCCTTTCCCTATGAATAAATTTCCAAACTATAATAATGGAGTAGTTGGAAGTCAAATCAATGGAGATACTTATTATCTTACAAACCGTCGAAACCGCATAGATTTTATACGAGCGTTGCAAGTTGTGGCGTCCAATGTTAAACGACTCAATAGTCTATTACTCTTCTTACTGTTCTACTAATTTTAATTACTGTTCAAAACATATTTTGAAGAGTAATTACAAGAATGTCTATAATGATATTTTTAGAGTTTGTTGATGATATCAAGGTATTTGAACGCCTAATTTTTTATATGAAATATTTTAAAAATAATTGTAACATGTGTCATTCACCCAATAGGGGAGCGGACAGTCCAATCAACTGAGCTAGTTTTTATTTGCAGCTTCATAGATTTTGTACGAGTGTACTTATTATAGTAACAAGTAAAAGGAATCAAATTATACTTTAAAAATTAATTATATTAGACGTCTCATTTTTTATAAATATATTAGATTTTATTGTAATTTTTTATATTTTTTTATTGCAGGAGTTCAGCAGTCGGCCCACTTGATGGAAAGTGGTTACCATCGCGTTTTAATATATAGATAATCATAAGAAATTAGAACATAATCATTACATTCACTAACAGGTCATCAGACAAAGCGACTGCTATAAATATAGCAACTCCTTAACCGGACACGAAAACTAAAATGTTAAGAGAGAATGTACATTTAAAAAATCCTTTTGCCTTTGTTTTGCTCCGTGAAAGATTTATAATGTACAGAAATGGAGCTGAGTCACGACAACTAAGACGAATCCTCGCAATAATAGTAAATCCGTGGATAAGTATCATAAAGGGAAATACCCAATCATTGTTTGATATAGATTTATAATAAAGCAGCCCAGAGAGTATATTAAGGGTTTATTTTGAGAATTCATTATATTTTTTCAAAGTCCATGTTTACGCTTGTATTGTGTTGACTCCTTCATTTTTATCTTTATTTATGTTCCTTAAATTTTTAGGTAGTAGCCTCTAGATACTGAGGTAGATGCATGTAATAGTAGCTTAACGAAGAAACACGCATCGCCTTTGTAATTTTTTCATCTGCAATTACGAGTACGTACTTATATTGTTACAATTACCACATGTACAATACACTGTGAAAGCTGCATATCAGGTTTCAATTCATTAATGAAACCCACCAATTCACCTTGAACAAGCTTGACGAGCATGCAGTCTTTTCCCGTAAAAAAACAGGGAGGTCTGAATTCAACAGTGGAACGTTTATGGGTTGATGTTACTTATTATCTGTGCAGGAACGGAGAATGAATACAATTTCCTGCTGCCAGAAGCCCTATTGTAAGGAACAAAAAAACAACGCACAGCTAGGTGGTAGGGTATTTGCTCATCTTGATGGCCCTAGACCAGGGTCGGCAACCTGCGGCTCGCGAGCCACATGTGGCTCTTTGGGTGAAAAGCTGCGGCTCTTTAGTTATACATCGAGGGCTTCATACCAAATTGGCCTACAGACAAAAGTGCAGTTTTACACAATGCACAAAATTGTCAATAAAACAAAACTAGTTCATCGTATAAGGCTGAAATCCGGAATACCCTTCTTCTTAGGGACACTTGCATACTTGTAAGACCTCCTAAATTGTAACATACATATTTTTTGTAAACAATAAAAAATGGCATTTTTGCGTATACCCCTATATGTTATGAAGCTCACGATATGTAAAAAAGACATGGCTTTCATTGAGTTTCTTTGTTATTGAAGAACAAGTTAGTCTTGTAATAATAAGTTAATAAGTAAATAATTTCATTTGTTTATTTCACAATAAGTAATTACCTAATAATGTCACATAAAATTATCTTTAGGTTGTGAAAAACACTACTTTAAATTAATAAATAGATTTGTTTGTTATTATCAAACAATTAATTTATGCAAGTAATATTTACTGTTGGCAAGAAAAAAATTGTGTCTCTTTAAAAACTTTGAAATTTTGTAAATTGTATTTTTGACTCTTCCGTCTCAAAAGGTTGCCGACCCCTGTCCTAGACCAGGGGGCGGTGGCACACCATAACGACCTTGAGTTGTGTTTCGGCCTTAGTGGCCAGGTTTCAGTCTCCCTTAAGAGAGCAGCAGCGCGTTGGTATCATTTTTAGTGTTGCAAATGTCCGTAGGCGATGGTGACATAATTCCATCAGGTAGGCCATCTGCCTGTTTCATTCAATAAAAAACTTATCTTATATAGATATATCTTTTAACCCTATTTTTGGTTTTTCAGGATACCACAATTGTACATATATAACATATTTATGGATTACGTAAAATATTTGTCATTTTTTTAATATTCAAAGTTATACGTTATGATTTTTTCAGACAAAAGGCTATCACAAATTATAAGTTTATAGACAAACAGACAGACAGACTTAACGATTTTAAACCTGCTATGAGTCCGTTGCTTCAGAATCACCACAAACATTTGAAATCCATTTATTTATACATTTTCAAGTTGTTTCGAGTAACATTTATAACAGGACCTTTGAAAAACGAGACTGAATTTTCTTAAGCAAAGGGTACTTCAAATTATATTATTATCTTCCCTCTTGTTTATCTTTAGGCGAATTTATTCCATTTCCTTTGTAAAATTAAATTATGAAGGCGGCATCGTGAACTAAATCATTCAGTGCCGATGGGCACTGAAATGCAAAACAAGGCCACCGCTTTCAAGTGGTTTATTCAGTTCAAAACAAATTTTTTTCACGGTTTGGTGCTAGGTCTTTTTGTTAACAATTACGTAAGTATTTACGAGCTTATTTTTATTTGCTTTTTTAACAAATTACGTAATATTACTTATAATTAAATAAGTTTATTTCTGCGATAATTCACTCATAATCAAAAATGTTTTTAGATAGTAATTTAAAAATAGCTTACACTCAATTATTTAGAATTACTTTATATACCATTATACTATATAATGTACGTACGTACTCGAAGTAAATTATCATTAACAACTTGCCTGTATTCAATTATATTTAGGCGAGATTAAATGTTTTCATGACAAATATTGTAAGACCTATCAACCGGACACTTCACAATCCTCTTCTGCAAAATAAATTCCCTCAAACCTAATTATGTATAAAATATATCTATAATCTTAAGATTTCCAAGAGTTTCATGCATTGAAATTAATCGCTTACCCAGAACCATATGATTAAAAAAATCCAAAAATAACAACAAGTAGATATAACAGCTTGATTGTTAAAAAGAGTAAGAATGTATATGTACATGCTATATTTATTACTTAAATATTGCAAATCTAGTTGATTCTGTGTTAAAAGGAGAAAGAAAAATACTTATTTCTTATAACAAAATGTTACTACATATCCTTGACTATGCGGATGTCTATTATCTTAATATCACCCAAGAGCAGCTCATCAAACTTGAGCGACTCCAAAATGTTTGTATTAGTTTCATATTTGAATTAAAAACATATACATCACATTTCTGAATATAGAAAAAAACTCAAGTGGCTGCCAATCTCCGGTAAGCTCATTCATTATACCCTATAGTCCTCCTTACCTTAAGGAATGTTTCAACTTCCTTCATACATCACACACCTTCGATTTGCGCTCCTCTAATAATCTCCTGTTAAAGGCACCTGCACATTCTTCAACATTTTACTCCAAATCCTTCGCTGTGCAGGCTGTCTACCTTTGGAACTCTTTACCCGTAGATATCAGAAAATCTAAATCACTTGCCATATTTAAAAAATCTGACAAAAACCATTACCTTAGTTTATAACAAGATATATATTTTACTATTCTTCTTTCTTAACTTAGCTGTTTACCGTCCACGTGTACTGTTCCTTCTTTTTATTTTACTTGTTTTTAATTTAATTATACTTAGACGTAAGTAGCTAATAATAAGTGTCCTCTCAGTCAGGTTGCCTGGAAGAGATTGCTTTAAGCGATAAGGCCGCCTTTTGTTTTGCCGTTAAATTATTATAATTATTTTTTCTCTAATTGTTTATTTTGGTGTACAATAAAGTGTATTCTATTCTAAAAAAAATATAACAAAGTGATAATAAGATAACAAAGTGTAGATAAAATTATACAGAAATTAGATCAAGGTATCTACCATCATCATCTTATCCCAATGATGTGGATCAATCTTGACAAATACTTTCCCATGGAATGATGGACCTAAGTACAGCAGTCCGAAATTTATGGTTAAATATTTTTATACGGTAGTTCGTAAGTGTAAAAACGAAGTATATCCCGTCCAGGTACCTAAGGACGGTGGTCAACGTTAAAACTTAAGCGATTAGGATTTACTGAAACTTAGAAACTAATTCAAGTTAAACAACGGTATAAGACCAAGTTTCATTCGTCTTATCCTCACAATGGGAGAACTTGAACTCTCGCAAATTGTGCAGCTTACCAACGTAATGTGAATTCGGTTATAACTTCAATATAATGCCAATGTGAAATAAATAACTTGATAAATCAAATTTCACGTTAACCAATATATTTCTTAAGCCATGAAGGTAGAACAAATAAACATATAAAGTAATACCCTATTAAATATGTATTAAAATAGTTTAACCGTAAGTATTAAAATTTACTATTTATTTCTTGACAAGATGTGTTATATGTTTTACTGCAGTATATTTTAGCAACAAAGTAAGGTAATTTCCTGCCATCAACTTAGTATTGCAGTCTGCATTGCAGCAGTATGTAATCTCCTTTAAGTTTGTTGCATTAAATACCAGTCTATGGTTATAAGCCAACTATAAATAATATTTTGAAATATATATATATATATATATATATATATATATATATATATATATATATATATATATATATAACAAGGAACTCTATAGCTTTCCGGTACACGAATTTTAAGTAGCGGGGTGGTGAAATGGGGAGGGGGAGAGGCATACTTACCTTTACTACAACCCCTAAGGTCCAGAACCTTGATTTTATTTTCATAAACATAATCTCACTTATTTTTTCACTAATATTGCACTTCTATCAATAAGTCCAAAGTTGAAAAATCTTTTCAAAGTCCAAAAAAGCCATTAATCAACATAAAAAGAACCAAAAACCAGCTTAATGGGATAAAAGGGAAGAGACACACAATAGATATTCAAAATGGCGACCATTAAAGACGATTTTTTACGTAATCGCATTTATTTATATATTACCAATATTAAATAAAAAATGTTCTGCAATGTACTCAAAAATTGATATCATTAATAAATTGATTTATTGTGATATTAAAAAAGCAACTTGCTAGTCCTCCACTATATTGATAAATAAAACAAATGTTTCATACGAGACTTTTAAGGCTTCGTACTGTTTGTGTGTATAAAATAAATAGTAAATGGTAACCAGTCGGTTCTGGCACAGCGGCCGGTGAATTATTTCTACATTAAAAACAGTTTTAGTTTTTCAAAAAGTTCTGGCGGTTAAATGTAATTGTGAGTACATTCATAAACTCAAATCACACTTTGTTATTATCAAAACTGACACAATTTTACAACAAAAATGAGTGAGGTTATGTCTATAATTAAAAAAAAATTAAAACCTCTGGACCTTAGGGGTTGTAGTGCGGGTACTGTATGCATCTCCCCTACCCACTACGTCCACCCACTACTTAAAATTTGTGTACCGGATTGTTAAGTCGCAGCCATATAACACTTTATTTCAGACCAAAATATATATTTGATTACAAAAAACATTTATCCAAAAAAAAATGTAATGTGGAAACTTATTGACATTATCTGTAAAATTAAATTACACTTGCTATTAGTTTTGTTGGTTTTATTCAAAGTTGCGTTCTATAGACAATCTTGTATGTGCAAAAACAGACAATATTTACAATATTTTCTAGCAATACAATAGGCGGCCTTATCGCTCAAAGCGATCTCTTCCAGGCAACCTAAATGAAAGAAATTTGAATCAGGCGAAATAGGTGGTACAGGAGATACAAAAATTCTCAAACTAATTTAAGAAACAAATGTACAAATACATGCATAGTCATAGTCATCATAGTCATAAGTTGTTATAATAAATGTATTAGCATGATTATATTCTGTTAATCAGACATGACAAAAGTTTTTTCTAAGCAAATTTGTAAATGTTGGTAAGGGTTTGGCCTCTATGATAGTAAGAGGCAGCATATTCCAAAGTTTGACAGCCTGCACCGTAAAGAATTATCATAATAGGATGATGTGTGCGCAGGTGTCATGAGTTTTCGATACGTATCAGAGCGCAAATTGTGGGCAGTGAATAGGCGAAGGAGTTTAAAACGTTCCTTAAGGTACTGGGTACTATTAGGAGGAAATAATATGTTATAATATAAAATTCTCGTGTCACAGTTTTCGTTGCCATACTCCTCCGAAACGGCTTGACCGATTTTGATGAAATTTTTTGTGCTTATCCGGTATCTATGAGAATCGGCCAACATCTATTTTTCATCCCCCTAAATGTTAGGGGTAGTCCACCCCTAAATTTTTTTATTTATTTTTTAGACAAAATTTTTAATTTCTATTTTTTTATGATACAACATACAAAAATACATACAATCCTCAATTTTCACCCTTCTACGATCAACCCTTATTTTGTACCGGGCAGGACGACGTCTGCCGGGACAGCTAGTATGTTATAAAAGAGAGTGATTATGTTAATATTTCGGCGATAGTTACTTAGTACATACAGTAAATGAATATTTTAAGGATATTTTTTTTATCTCCTGCTCTTTTAATATTAAGTATAACTTTACATGTTTTCCTTGGCATTTAGTTTATTATTTTAGTGCACCACTGACATAGAAAGAAGAGTATATTTGGGGACTAGTGTGAATGGAGCGTTAGGTAAACTTGTAGGCGCTAAGAACCTCAGTCAGAAGGCTCAGCTTACCATACACAACGCGGTTCTGGTACCTACGCTCACGTATGGAAGCGAGAGCTGGGTATGGAATAGAGAGCATGAAAGTAGAGTAAACGCGGTCGAGATGCGAGCACTGCGCAAAATCTGCGGAGTGACGCTCGCGGACCACGTTCGTAATACCGAAGTAAGAAAGAGAGTTGGTCTGAAAGAGAGTGTCGGGGTGAAGGTAAGGAAAGGAATGCTCCGGTGGTTCGGGCATGTGGAAAGAATGTATGATGAAAGAATGACTAAACAGATATACAATGCAAAAGTGGATGGATGCAGAAGTCGCGGAAGGCCACGACACACCTTCCATGATCAAATTGATCATGTGTTAGCAGAAGGTGATGTTAGGAGCCTTAAGAACAGACGAGCGTGCATGACAAGAGCTATGAATGTCAAAGAAGCAAGTGAGGTGTGTAAGAATGGGCCTGTGTGGCGCTCTGTTGTTCGTGCCTACCCCGCAAGGGACCTGGCGTGAAGTTATGTATGTATGTATGTATTTTAGTGCAATGATGTAGAATTATAAAGCGGCTTTGTACGAGTATACAACATCATAAATTCGATAATTTCTTAAGCTTCGTGCAGAATACTACTATTTATTACTCTTTTCATACGTACCTAAAATAATTTTGCGGACTAGAATCTCTATAAGGATACAACATTATCCGTCACAATACGTTTAGATTAAGTAGGTGCCTAATGTAAACGTATACTTTTTGTGTACATAAAAGTAAGTAGGTACTTACTTTTATTAATAAACGTAATATTCCGAGTTATAGAACTAGAGAGTATCATCATCATCAGGATCATAATAACTACTATTATGTGTATATTCAGCAGTACTTCTAACTTTATTTTAGAAATTACTTTGCCCGCTTTGTCGCTTGCGCTAATGGAATTTTATAGACAGAGTGCATGAACGGCCGCTGTGAGTAATACACGTCCTCTGTAAAAAAAAAACTATCTCACGGGAACCGTACATTTTATCGAGATAAAAAGTAGGCTATTTTAGCAAATAACCTACTTTCTTTCTTCTTTCGCTTTTACAATATTAATAAGTAAAACTACGTTTTAACGGTTTTAAGCGCGGTAATTTATTTGGTTTTGGTTTATCCGACGTTTCGGCCGCTTTTCAGTGGCCGTGGTTACGGAGGACAAAGGTGACATTTGTCCAACGAGTTTTGTTAAAGTTTTATTTAGCCTACCGCCTAAATTACATTAGTCTCCCGTAGAGTAAATAATAAAAATAAAACAAAATTAAAACTAAATAATTAAAATGAACAAGTTGGCGGTAGGTACTTGTATGCATACAAGTCGCGAAAACTTAAGAAAATAGTAATAAGATTTTTACATTATTTAATCAGATGGCTGGCCTGACGTCGAGGAAGAGTCTTCAGGCGGTGCTCTGCGAGAGCGCGAGCTACGCTCACTACATCGCACCGTCCCTGCACTGCGTCGCCGAGAGCTCGACACACGAGCTATCAAGCACCACTTCTACCCTGAAGGAGGCTGGGGGTACTAAGTTTAATGTCCCGCTTGCACCTTATCTAGTGTAGAAGAGTTCATTCGCTGCAAATTTTTATCTCAGCTTAGCTTTATCTCCTTATGTCGGCACTAACAGTTGTGGCCGAAGCATTATCGGAAAGTGAATATTTTGTTTATCTATGCAATAAATCAGCTTTATGACAGCTATTGTATACAATAGACAAAGGAAATTTATTTGTGTTATCGGATAGTATGCTATAGTGATAACAAATATTAATGGAGGGCAATATTTTTAGCCAAAAGGTATATACTAAATTTTATTTACAGCGTAATATTAACAATGTATATTTCATTCTTTGTAGAAAATGTGGTAAACAATATCTAAGTTTTCATTTGAAAAACATTCACCATCGCAGAAGAAAGATCAGCGCTGGTTGTGTAATCAGCATCATGCTGTACAAGAGCCTACTTCAGAGGCTTTTACTCATATATCTGCTCTAAAAGAAACCAATTTCTTTTTTTGTGTAATACAGTACGCACGTTCTTAATCTTCTAAGTTGTATGTAACTAGTTTATAAGCATAATAAAATAAGCTTATATTATTAGGCTATAAAAATTAATGAATACAAGAGAATATATGTATGCATTTGGTTCATTGAAGTTATACAAAAACTTATTTAATAAGTTTAACAAAACCTCAGTACCTAAACTTTGTGCATAAAAATAATGTATTATTTATGCAAGAACAAACTTAAGGCATATAAAACTCAATGTTCAAGATCGCAATTTCATCACGGGAAAAGATTAATGAAATACTTTTTTACTGTCTCTCTTTATGCACGGCTATTAAATTCGGCTTAATAGAGCAACGCTTTTTACTTGTAAACTACCTTGGTAATATTAAGAATACTACTTACTATTAATGAAAGAATATCCAAAGTCTTGCTCAGTCGACCAATAAAAGGGATTAGCGTGCACAAACGCAGATATAAGTTTTCTGTTATTATCATAAAATAGGGTAAAGTGGGGGAATGGCGGTCACTTAAGATCATCGAAATATTTTCTTATTTTAAGGACTTAGGGTAAAACTACATGATTCATTACATAGCTTATTTAGTGGTCTTAGGATAAATAAGACAGACATTAAAAATCTATTAAATGTTTCTTATATTTCAATAAATTTTCTAAACCCTTAGTTGACCGTCATTACCCGCAGGTTGCGGGTAATGGCAGTCAATTATTGGAGTTATACCAGCAATTTAAAATGACTCGATTCTTAATCAAAGTTACATGTTAAGACGCCTAAGAACTCTCTGTTTGCTCTCACAATAATCGCATAGATAATTTTCAGGGGAATCGGCACCACTGCAGTTTTCATGAGTCCACCGCCCACAACCTCGACATCTATACCATATTTCACTCTTTCCGAACTCTTTACAGATTGAACATGTTTCTTCTTTATTTTTTTGTAGAAATGTCATCGTTTTACAAATATTTTACACATCCTGTTCCTCTCTTGTGTTCGACGCAAGAGACTTTAATTTGGGTTTCTTTCCCTTGAAAGACAAAAATTCTTAATCTGAAAACCAAAATTTTAACTGGTTTTGCTCTCTCTTTCTTAGCTGGTTTTCTAGTATTTTTTCCATAGGCGTTGCTGTCAAAACAGCAGAATGCTGTTTATTGTTTGCTCGTTTAGTGTATGTTTTTGGAAGTGGAGATAATTAAATTCTTATTTGGTGTCACAATTGCAATGTTCTCGTCTGAAAGTCGATTTGTAATTTCAGATATATTTATAGTAGTTTGAACTGCAGAACTAGTACCAGACAGACTATTAACCGTTACTGCTTGATCTTGATCTATAGTGTTGTTTTGGTCCAAGGGATTATTTTTGATAGATTAATCCGTATGCGACGAATCCTATATAATTGCCAGCATTAACAGTTTCAATAGCCTTTTCTAATTGTTCTTTTGTCCATTTCGCTTTCGTCGTGCTTCTTTCTCTATGTTGCGGCATCTAAGTACAGAATAGAGTCAAAATGAAATACTATTTCAATAAACAAAATAATAGTAAATTGTCTTATAAATTCATGCGGGGAAATACCGGTCAGTGACCGTTATTACCCGCTTAGAATGATTGCCATTACCCCAAAACTCAAAAATGGTTACTTTTATTAATCACTGAAAACGTAAATCACTTTCATAAAATCCAACAAACCTATAGAGTACGCTAATATATATGCAATTATTGACTTATAGAAAGATATTGATTAGTATAAACCACTTTTAGCTTACCTTTTATCGAAGTTTTACTTTTTTACAACAAAACACGTCTTAACCTTTACACAGCTGTCAAACACACTGAGACATATTCAAAATGGTGCTACTTCGTAAATAAGTATACTTAGGTGTATACTAGATGCCAATATTACTAGCGTTAGCGAAATGTTTTTGGAAATGTTAAATTTCGATGTGACCGGCATTACCCGTTGACCGCCATTCCCCCATTTTACCCTATAACTAAATAATTATTTCATTCAACTTTTTACTTATTTTGAATTTAGAACATGTATAATATTTTAAAAACTTCCTTCGATATTGCGCCATTTCACATATTTTTTGGTGTTCATTATCAAATTACAATATGGAATGGGGTGTTTTAAGAAAATAGGATTGCAGTGATCGCCTTGCACAAAGTCGGTATGGAGCCGTTGGTCATATTCCAGACACTTCAAAAGCTTGGTATCAGCCGTATGTTCGTATATCGTACTATCAACAGATATGTTTATTACGTTATACTACGTTTAAATCAAATTATATGTCATTCTTAAAAAATTACAATTATGATGCGGTTTGATCTGGGATAATGTTACAGATATAGGCCGTTGCACACAGATATGGCGACAGGTTAAATGCGTTACTTGCGTTGCGACATTGTTAATGACATAAATATTGACAGATACCATACATTTAAACACAAATTCATTATACATTTGAGACGTTATTTTAGCGCTTTGAATATAGGCACTCCGCCATAGTTTAAATCTTTAACACCATAGCAGGTGCCGCAGCAGCATATAAAAATATATATTTATTACGCTAAACCACGTGAGTCACAAATAATATGTTCGTCTTTTGAGTTTTTGTTTTACGTCATTACAGTTAGACGTAATTGTGCCAACAGAAACCAGTTAGCAATTTCGACATATTTAAGTAGGTACACAAAACGCTATCATTTTTTTAAATATTTATGCTAAAAGGATTACACAACATGTTTCAGAAAAAGTCTTGGCCGTTCTTCACTGCTTTCTATCAGTATAATAGTTATCTCATGTTGTCATACTGTCAATGGTAATTTCCTCCACACTAAGGTTATGTGTCTGTACTAGACGCCAGAAAAAAGCATCAGCCAAATTGTAGGTCTTAGAATAAGGCCATCCTACGTATTAGTTCCGGTTTGCATAACTGCGTCGAATTATCTCTAAAAGCAAAATAACTTGAGCAGGGTCATTTATATCCTTTGTGGGTAACATTAACGTTGTATTTAGAGAATACCAGAATAAATGAACATTACTCGTTAGATACAAACGCAGTATGAGCCATAATAAAACGCGGTTCGGTCATAGATAAATGTCTGACATAGTTTTAACAAGCACATAGGCGTGAACACGAATCTCGAATTTCCCTCGTGGTTCACGCCGTGGCATGAGATGTATAATAATGTCATCACGCAACTTTGTTCGGAAAACGAGATAAAGATGTTACTTTTCATACAAAAATCCTGTACAGCTAGCGGGAAATTTATTAATCTGATTCCGACATTATTTGCTTATCAAAATCGCTTCTGCGTTGAACAAATTTATATATCGGATATTAAGTTACGTCACTTCGCTTGATGCTTCCCATTATATAATACGTATTTACAAAAATATTTACGCACACGATTATCGCAAAAAAAGATCATAAAAATTTGTGACGTGAATTGATCGACTTCAACCATTTTATTGAAGGTGAGAGAGTGTTCCTTGTAGCATCGTTTGCGTAAACTTTGAAACGTTATCAGGTAATCTTTAAATAAATTAATCGGGGCAGAGTACCACATACACGTTGTAATCCCAAGTTAAGCAATTCGCTTATAGGTAATATAAAATAGACAACTCTGAAACCGTTCCCAGACACCCTTCCGCAGAAAATGACAAAAAGTTCTTTTACTAAATTTATCATGCCTGGAATCATACCTGAGACCTCTGCATTCCCTTTGAGCGAGACAGCCTCACCCTTATGCTAGAAAACCAGAATCCGTCATTATATCACTTTTTCTTTAATAAAAGTATCCCATGTTCACCACCGTTATCGAAAATAATAACAAATCGGTTCATTCTCAGAGCTATGACCAATCAAGGAACAAAAATACAAAGTGATCATCACTTTTACATAAATTGTCTATGCTTAGTACAGTATATTTTGCAAATAAATGTAGTGCCTTCTGCAAAAAATCGAGTCTTAATTAAAAGTGACTCAGTCCCGTTTTTAATAACCTTGATGCAAATTAGAGCACAGCCTTGATTTACAAAATGAGTTTCCACCTCTATTTTAACGTCTAAAATTTGCATTTTGTCAATTAATTCAGCGACACTCTTAGCTGTACGAATATGTTATTAGGCAATTTTCATATTAGCACTTGTGAAATAGTTTTAACTAAGTTATATAACAACACTGAGAGCTTGGAAATCTTGAAGGAAAAACGGAATACAGGGCATTGGAGCGTATCATAACTAGTTCTACGAATCTGATTTGCATAAACCACAAGTCCCGCTTACACAGTCTCTTGGGTTACGCTCGAATCCACTGCCGACATAACCGTCATTAACAAGCCCCTACGTTATTAATAATTCAACATCCCTTAATTCTAATAAATGTGAGTCTCAAATTGCGATCTTAACTTACCATAGCACTTTTTCAGGTGGATTGTGTGCGGTGCAGCGTTTCTCGCACATTTGCTGTCACTGGCCTGCAGCTAGCCTACGGAGCACTACATGTGTACGCCTTAAGACATCTTGGCCCAAACGCTGATCATGCTGGTCTGTACAACTTGATTACAACATTTTCCATATTAGAGGTTTTTTTGTCGTGACTGTAAGTTAGACACTTCTCACTGCTCGAGGACGCACAGTTAAGCAATGTACTCTCGTATAAACTGCCAAACATAAATTTACTTAAATACCCCTTAACCTTCTATTACGCTACTATTACGCTTCTATTATCACGCAGAGGCGGTGGGACAATAGTGTAACCAGCGACCGATGCCCAGGTAGACGAAACTACCAGAGCTAGTGACGCGCACACGCTTCACTATAGTGGACGTCCATATTATCTTGGGGCGGGGTATAGAATGAAGCTGATAGTGAGTTTCCTGCCATAGTAATTTCCTATTGGGTCAACTTGACCGGTTTGATTTTTCCTGTCTAAACTCTGAAAGAACATCAATGTGGGTAATATAGTTATAAACAATAATATTCTTCTTTCCTCTTACTGTGTCTTTGTCTTACTGAATATACACTGTGTGCTACAACTCCATTAATCCTTCAAAAATTAATTATGTAACATACTTCTGCATAAAACTTATAAAAAAAGAACTTGCGATATAAATAAAATAAAAATATATAAAGAAAAACAATTTTTAGCTAGACGTGTTGCTGGGGAGTTTCTTGTCGCTTCTTCTCCTTATCAGCAATAACACGCTGCGAAGCGGTATACATAGAATTAGAAGTTAAATTAATCTTTAACTTATTTGTAGAACCTTCAAAAGGTGTTCTCCACTCCAGTAGAATTTATTTTGAATAAAAACTGTGCAAAAATACTCTTTGAATAAGTTTCTTATCAGAACTGAAGATAAATGTAGAGTAAAGTCAAGGAAGAAATAATAAAAATAGCTTCTATACGTCGTCATAAACAAATGTAAGATTGTAGATGAAAACAATTTTGAATGCGTAACAGACGACGAAAAAGCCGTAGCGAGCGGAAAAGTAATCTATCAACGGGAACCCTCCGGTAATACTTAAATAAACAGAGCACGGCGAATAAAACTTTTTTGTCATACAATGCAAGGTGAAAGTCTTATAGCAAATTATATAAGAGGAGCAAGCCCATCTATTCAACTTTTAATTATGAACTCATATTTATTAAGTAGCATTACTTGTTACTCATGTGTTAAGACTTTTAGGTTCATGTTTAACAAGGTGTTGGTATTAACAGTTTAATTTTTCAAAATGTGTCTATTTAACTAAGGTAATTTATGCAAACAACCAATTTCGTGTTTTGGTAACTTGAATTTAGGATCAAATATTAAGTAAATGAACTTTCCAAGTCCCCGCTATTTGGACCGGTCTGATTTATTGAATGAATTTTCCAAGATTTGTGTCCTGAGCTGAATATTAAGAGGTCGCTCTAATTTTAGTTATGAGCAAAGTCTTTTGTTTTGTGTGCTGTGGGCGGCACTTGCCAGCATAATTCTGCCAGCACAGCGTCGTCGACCGTCGTCTACGGCTTCCAAATTGAAATTTTAGGTACGCTGCAACTTGCTGGCATTTCATAAAGTGAGCGACACATCTACGTTATATATAAATCTTTCAGGAAAACTGCTCGCCACTTTGCTTTTAGTATTAGAACCACTTAAGTCCTGTCTTTATCAATGTACTTCACCACCTTGTGTCTAGGGTCTATATACTACAATACATACGGTATACATACTACAATGCTTATGTTATATAGTTTAAATTAAAAAACTATCCAAGAAGCTTACAAAAGGTGTACACTGTACAAAGCAAGGTTTTATAAATGTCAGTCGAGACTAATTCTTTTAGTACTACCTATAAACTAGCCGTAGCCCGCTAGTTGCCAAAAAAATCATCGAGTATAAGACTACGCACGGTAATAGTTCCTTTATAGCAAAAACTCCAACGTACTTATTCGCATGATGGTTACAAACTTATTATAAATACGACCACCTAGGTAATATTTCCTTTTATAGCTGATGAAACGTCAAACATAAAAAAAAAAACAGTCCATACAAAGTTTTCCATTTCGTTAACCAAAAACTAAAGGATTTAAAAACGCATAAACATGAATGTATAAAGATTTAAATGCTGAATTGATCGCAATATAAAAAAAAACATAAAAGTTTCTCAACCAAAAATAAAGAATTTAAAATTTGAAGCATAAGAATTAATGACTATAAAAAATCTACATAAATTTCTTAAAGTACTTCGACATCACATAATTAATACAAGTCGTTAATGGATAAAATACAGTTGTGCGTTAATGTAAGTGACAGTATCTTTAATACACAACGAGCATTTAATGTATACATTGCATTAAGTGAATCTCTGAAACGGCTGTTTGTTTCCCCAAATTGTGACAGTCTCGCATTAAGTTTAATGTGTTTTTCACAGGGATATCTCAGTGGAGAATCTATCAAAGCCGGTACCAATTACCTGTTAGCCGTAGAAGCTAAGTACGGGTAGCAGATAATGCTATATTTGATCTACATGCGGGAAATACAATGCATTTATTGTGAGCTCGAATATAATAATATACAACACACGTATACGTCACACGTTTGTCTTTCGGATTGTCTTGGCAGAAATACTTCTAAGGCTGCTTGTCATGGGAATTTCAATTCATTCAATAAATTTATCTCTTTAAAGACATGGTACACGTAACAAAATGTGTCCATATGTTTTTTTTTCTAACCGATATCCAAAATGTATGGTGCTTAAAATATTTTATTTCACATTTCTATATTTTCTTCAGCTCGGGTAATGGCGGGGAAGAAATCGCTTAAGCGACAAGTTGTTCAATCTCTATATAAATAGTTTTAAGAATCTAGTTATAAATGAATATTGAATAATAATTCATAGAGTCATGAGCAACTTTTGATGAATATGTAATGGGAACCAGTGTTATAAAGTGTTTAGTAAAATCTATAAAACTATTTTACCTCGGAAATTAAATTATATAATATTATTAATGAAATATAATTTACTTAAGTGTAATTATTGCTACGACAGGTACAAAAAGACATTGAAACTAAAATATACTATGTAGCAGATCACTGCCAACGAGGAGCGTGCCCAGAAGGCTGGCTGCATTACCACCGTATGCAATACTTATTTGTTGTGCAAAATATGAGCCAGCCTTCTGATCACGGGATATGTAATTCTAAATATGAGAATCATTTTAAGGTTTTGTAACCATAACAGAAGCTTTATATATAGTTTTGTAATATCCGTCTATATGTACAGGTATGACAGATAGATCTGGGAACTACTTGGCGTTATATATGCAACTAAATTTAAACGGATATTATCTTTGAAACGGTATACAATGGTGTAGAGAAATACATGAAAAACAGGGTTACCTTCCGACACAGCGCAGGCACGTAAAAAATATTCTAGTATGAGTATGTGCACTCACGTTACGTATCATACAGGTTGTAAAATATGATAGCATCCTTTTATCTGTGCAGGAACGAAGAAAGAATACAATTTCCTGCGGCCGGCCAGTCGTAAAAGACCAACAACACACACAATAAGCCACAGCTGGCGGGATGGCTTCCACCCCTGCTGTAGAGTATGCCGCCAGAACAGCCTTGAGTTGTGTTTCGACCAGGTTCCAGTCTCCCTTCAGAAAGCAGCATTTGTAGCACCTTTGTTGTTGCAAATGTCCATAAGCGATGGTGACCGCTTTCCATCAAGTGGGTCGTCTGCCAGTCTACTGAACTCTTACAATAAAATAAAAAAAGCAATATGTTTTTAATTATTTTCATAAATAGTATACCTACGCACTACTACGTCTGTCTTTTTGAACTGTTAAAAAATCCAAGTGGTAAATTTAAAAAATATTTAAACTTTAGTTACAATTAGTTTAGTTTAGTTTTAGTTTAGTGTTTTTTGTTATAAATACCAAAACAGTGGATAATCTTTAATCTGGAGGAACCATTCAATTTGCGTGACTTCACGTCCATCAACAAGTTTTCTCAGATTCAGGTCCGTTAAGTGACGGGATATTTGAGAACCTGTTGTCAAGAGAAATGCTTTTAAGAAAATGATATTAAAGGGTAGAAACCTATTTCTTGTTTATCGAATTATTGTCGACGTACATTACAATGGGATAACGATGTGCCTTTCTTAGCAGGCTTTTATCATTAGAGGTTGCGGGACAAATATATTATAATCATATTTATTAAGAAAATATTCCTAGATATTTTTCGAGGTTGAATTGGATTTCAAATAGTTATACATAAATATAACGTTTATTATATAATTCCAAATCAGTCTTGTCGTCCTTGGTAAGAACTTAAAAGTATGTTATAATAATATATAAAGCTGAAGAGTTTGTTTGTTTGCTTAAACGCGCTTATATCAGGAACTATTGATCTGATTTGGAAAATTCTTTCATTATTAGATAGCCCATTTATCGAGGAAGGCTATATGCTATATATCATCACGATAAAACCAATAGGAGCGGAGCGCCTTTACTGTTTTTTTTTAACTATTCCACGAGGACCAAGTCAAGGACAGAAGCTAGTATAAGATATAATGAAGCAAAGCCCTGAGTCTTATACTTTCCTAACGGCACACGTTGGTATAGCTAGTAACTAATATGATGCATGAACAATGAGAATTCAAGGAAAAAACGAACTGGTTACCGGAAATTAATTGCCTAGTCTCAAATACTTAATGTAGGATTTAAATAAGGTTATCACGGTATGAGCGTTTTATTTGTAGATGAAACATATTAATCTTTATACATATTATGTATATTATGAGGATATTATTTTATATATCTTAATAGAAAATATTCCTAACGTTAAATAATTATGGTGGTTACTCTACATTCATCACAGTGTGGGCCGGAGCTATTTGCGTAGGGGTGTCCCGCGCGGCAGGGGCTCTGGTCGCGGCCCGGAGAAGATCGCCACGCCTGGTGGCACTACTCGGTGGTCTGCTACTACCTTTAGCTTGCTTGTTCACCTCATTTGCGACACAATTGCATCAGACTTTGCTTAGCTATGGTAAGTTAAAAAAATAATAAATAATCCAACTGCAAAATTGTTCTCAAACATTCAGCGGCTGACCGACAGAGCTTTTAATCAAAATATCAGCGAAAATTTCAAACTTTTCTCCTGCCAAAGTTTAGATTAATCCTTTTCTTAGAAGCGGATTAAAGAGGTTATCTGCTTTGAGCGTTAATCTCATGATTTAAAGCGCTTTATTAAATTTTTAGGCGTAGTGCTCGGCGTAGGATGCGGTCTAGTTCGCGAAGCCGCGGGATTGATGCTCGGGGCGTACTTCAGGCGGAGGCGGCAGTTTGTGGAATTAGTAGCGCACGCTGGCGGCGGCGTCGGGATAGCACTTTTCAGCGTAGCCTACAAAGAAGCCGTCGGGTATGGAAACCAATTCCTCTGTTACCAATCGATGTCTCTTCGCTTTCCTCACACAGTCCCGCTATTTTGTACAGTACCTTGTACGGTACCCGGTCAGTCTGCTGGTTAAACTAACCACAATAATTAATTTGCACGAATTTTACAAACACAGTTTAGGGAGGGACGAAAAGTGTAGCAGACACTTTAAGCTACCAACCCAAGCATTTTGAGATTATAATCAATTCTAAATTTACCACGAATTGTATTTAAATTGAGTTTGTATTCGTAATTTAGTTTAATTTTAATGTCTAATATATACTTTGATAATATTGTAGGAAATTGGGCTGGCGCTTAGGCCTACAGGCAGTAACAGGAATTCTCGTGTTAGCATTTTTTCTGAGCGCTGTTTATCGTAGCGCCTCGCTCTATCATCCACAACGTCGTGCAATATTACATCTAAAAAATCAACGTCGAAAGGTAAATAGATTATTTTCTTTTTTAATATAGCTGTGCACGATTTATGTACGTTATCAGTGTCCAATAACCATGTATATTCAATTGTAGAATGATTTTCAAGCAAAATCCTCCACAAAATTGTAGGTGTTTGTCTGACGCCCAATTCAAATTAAAAACATTTCATAGCTTTTATTCTCCTGTAATTAAGTTAATATGAACATTAAAAAAAATATTTTCTAAAAATGTTTTGTTTTACAAACCGCAAAACAAAACATGACTCTTCAAGTTGCTGTCAAAAGTTCCGCAAACTGTCTTATCAGTTAAAAACGATCTCTTCTAGACTTAAACTTTCAGTAATCTAAGTCCGAACATCTCGGTCAAACATGATTGCAAACACTATTATATAAATAATGAACTATTCTATTGATCTTACTATTTTATCTTTATAATTTAAAGGTCCAAGCTTCAATAAAAATATATACAAGGATTTCGTGTAAATATACATACATATGAATATAAAAGCGGTTCGTCTTTTTACACAGGTAAAGGAAAAAAAGGGCCTAAAACGATCCCCGCTTGTCGACTTAAGCCCTCTTCAATCTCGGCCGGCAAAAGTTTTATTGTTAGCTGCTGGATTAGCAGCCTTCGGGCTGTACACTCCAGTATTTTTTTTGGTACGTTTAATTGGCAAAATTACTACGAAACCACCCCCGGCGCAATCGAGAGATAACGATTTTATCATTCTGCAGGCTTTGCAAGGTTTTCAAGAGGGCTTAGAGGAAAGTGCTCTGGTGTTGTTGCAAACATTTTTGGGGTTCGCTGCCGTTCTCGGGTGTGCCGGTTTTGGGCTCGTGCTGGTGCGTCCCTCGGCACAGTGCCTCGTCTCCAAACAATATCTCTGCCAGACAGCGATGCTGGGAATAGGTATGTTGCCATTTATTCATACTGTAATTTACGCACATGAAATAAATTATAACAAAGAAAATTTTATTTTAGGAATTTCCATTCTCGCACTTAGCAGTGTCGAAGGATATCACGGTTACGTGCTGTTTGCGTGGATGTACGGATTATGTTTAGGAGGATTTTGTATTCAATAAAAATGTTGACAATGGAAAGGGTACGTGGCAGACATTTCACTAAAGTCTGGGGTGAGTTACTTACATGTAAATTGATATCATTCTTACATTTTATATTTGAATATAATTGTCATTTATATAAAGCGGCACGTCCTGTAACTAAGCTTATCTTCTATATATATAAAAGAAAGTCGTGTTAGTTAAACTATTTATAACTCAAGAACGGCTGTAAATTGGTCCCCACCAAGTAAGGTAGCTTAGTAACCAGTAATTTTTTTTATATTCAATATAGGAGACGGACATGGAATACTTTTTAGATTTCACCAACCGGTAGATAGCGCTGAGATCGGGCTCTAGAATCCTCCTATCACCTAGACCAATTTTGGTGATTTTTTATGTGTTTGAGTGGGGTCCCCGGATGGTGTCAATCCACAATTGGAACCGGTAGGTGGCGCTAAGATAGGGTCATCGATTTTATTTTTTCAGAGCAGGACAACGTCTGCCGGGGCCGCTAGTTAATACTAAAAATTATAATAATTTAATATTAACTACATAACGAATCGCTGCCATAGGGAAGCGTGCCCATACAACTGGCTGTATTACCAACTTTATAGCAATGCTGATTTGTAGCGCGAAATACGAATCAGCCTCCTGATTACGTGTGGCATCAAAGAGACATTACAAATTTCTTTACTTTCATGTAACTATTTTCTTGTATTCCTTAGAATTACGAAACATGTAATTATTTTCAACAGGGTTCATGCAAGGAGCAGAGGCCATACCAGTGATAGTAGGAGTCCCAGTCACGGGTTATATCAATCAACAAGCTCCAAGAGCGGGCTTTTACTTTTCTACTGCGGCAACATTGGCCGGTGCCTTATTGTTATTCTTTGTGGGGTTCTCGAAGCGGGAGCCGGAGCCGCCTCCTCCTGCGCCAGCTCCTACGATATCAGAGGCGTGTCCGTGTGTGACGCCGCCTCCGCGCTGTGAGCCAGCGTGGTGCGCGTGCAGCGCGGGCGGAGCGACGGCGTATTGCGCCTGGCCTGGACCCAGCTGCGGCACTCGCCTGCCGAAGTCTCTTTCATACGCAGCTCCACTAGACCGTGTTTGCTGCTCGGCCGCACATTGCCCGGACTGCTGTCGCCGCACCATCCCTTTGCGCCCTTCACGCAGTGTACCCGAAGGTCTTGCTACACGGGGATCGACGCTCAGCCGCGGCGGTTCTTTCCGGCCTACCTGTCGACGCCGCGAGCACCATCTCATCGAACAAATAACTACATCTGTATGATATTTATAATATCAATCCGAATAATTACCGGTTCCTATATCTTACTTTTCTTTCACTTGACTTTTCATTGGTTGAATTTCGACATTACTTGTATGGAGCTTATATCCATTTTAACCGATGGTAAGGCAAGTGAACGGCCGGTAAGACAGAACCGGCCGTAACACGAGTGTTTTAAAGCCGTCAAAATATTAGTGATGTGTGAAATTATATTGTAAATATTTATTTTAGGAATGGATGTCGAATAAACTTCAATTAATAGATTAGTATTAATCACTAAGATGCATTTCCAATAGAGTCGATGTACAGAGGTTAGGATATTTATTTTTAATCATATTATGTAATGTTTGATATTACTCAAATCCTCCAATTACCAATCTAAAATTGAACATCTATGTATTGCTATACAAAATTTTACAAATGTGTTATAAAATAGTATTGTCTATTTCTTGAAATACTCGTGGGACCTTCGTCTTTGTAGTTATAATATTTATATTAACAGGTAATAGATTAGAACCTCTAAACTGTAATATATCTTTAATTGTGTTACGTCTCCTGTCTATATCTGAAACGTATTGAAAGAAACTTAAGTGCTCACTACTCATATATTTTGCAATCTATTATCTATATCTCTAAATTCAGAATTTTGTCTAAACTGGGCGCAAACTTGATAATACAATTCTGGACTCAAGAATTATTTTACTGTACCTAGCTTGAAATTGTGGATTTTATAGAAGACTTGACTAACAGTAAAGTTACAGCAGCCTCTAAGGTTATTGTAAAATTAAATTATTAAACAGTGTGAAAACATTTTTTGGATTTTAGTATAATGTTTCTCACGCGCAAAATTTATTTACAATAGAAAAAATACTTTATTCAATAAAGTTATATTAAAGACTTTTGAATACCATGTCAGAAGAATAATAGTCTTTTGCTGTCGAAAATCACTAAGATTTTCCGCAACATTTAATATTTAAATCTAAACCAGTCAGTATGTGGTTCATTACATGTAGGAATATTTTTGGAAAATGACGTAAACAATAAATATAATGTTTATAAAAAATGGAAAAATCGCTTTTCCATTGAATTCTACATTGTTTCACACTAAACGTAACCAACAGCAAAAATCGGGAATTTACCGTGGCACAACAATCGTGTTCTCAAACTTTGGGTGACTAAAAAATTACGAACAGTCTAGTCGTCCGCTAATCGGACGAATAATATTCGTCGGCTAATTGACTTTTCTGATATTCTGATGATATACGAAATTGGATAGAAACTTAAATGTCTTTTCTTGCGTCACTTCGTAACTAAGTCTTCTTAACTACTACTAGTTAAGAAGACTTAGTTTTAACGGAAAACTAGCATGATTTTAAGTGGTTAGTAGTCCAATTAGCGAACGAATATTATTCGTCCGATTACCGGACGACTAGCAAGATCCAAAAATCAACGTCTCAACAGTTGAGACTGATATTTATTTATATCCAATTTAGTATTTCATCAGAGTATCAGAACTAAGTTAAGATTCCACATAAATATGTTAAGTATGTAAATACATCCATCAAAGAAACTACACTAGTATTCTTCTGCCATGGCAAATAATAAAAATAGATGAGCAATCAAATACTGTTGTGTTTATTTTAATAAATTAGATCTATGTTGCATTGTTTTAGTGGAATTATAATTTAACGTTAACAATATTTGTTGATTTAATACCAAAGTGTGATTTACAGATTTGGTGATATTAAAAAAAATAGAGATTACCCAAAAAGTTTTTTTATTGATTTTTTATCCGTAGTTTCATTTAAAACATTTATTTTAAAGTATCACAACATAATAAGGTTCTCAACATTGTACGGGAATTAGTTCAAATTCAAACAACATAAAAAGAAACAGATATAAATACCTCTATGTATTATTGATAGATAGATAACACTTTATTGCTCACCAAATATACAATTTCAAAAATACACAATTACAATATTGTCATGGTAGAAACAATAGGCGGCCTTATCGCTGAAAGCAATCTCTGCCAGGCAACGTAACTTAAGGAATAACCTTTATTTATTGTTATTTAAATATTGAGCCACTAGACACCAGGTTCGAATCCCAACATCTAACGATTCGAAATTATATTTCGAATAATTTTTATTTCCAGGCATTATAACAACGAGTATAATATTAAATCCATATATTTAATAATTAACACAAGGCTGCGTGTATAGCTCTAGTAAAATAATAACAAAGACACGCAAGGATGTGATTAGTACACATCAGTTGCCGTCACATCAACCGCGAAATTATTTGCGAACCAATTTCCGCTCGTCAAACTTGAGGAAGCTGAAAAATGGCTGACACCGAATCGATCCCCTGACCTTTCTTGCACACTCACTTCGGAGTTAGACAATATCATCAGGGAAATCCGAATTAGACCCTGATTCTATCTCTATTTGGAATAAAGATGAAGCCCCAAAATGAACTCCCCTTTTTATGCAGTAATTTCACTGAAATCTCATATTACGCCCGCGTATCGTAATCTCATTCCGCACGCGTCACGGATAGGTATGCTATTTAACGTCAGATAGCCACAGCTGCTGAAATTTTAAAACCCATTTATTATACAGCATATTGGTTGCGGTCTTTTTTATATTCGGCATATACTTAACTTGATTAAATGTAACCGAGATTTAACGCTACGATAATGACGATTAGAGGCTGATTTTCCAAATGCTAGTCGATCATAAATAAATTATATAATACAGTTGCACAAATAATATTTTAGTTGCTTAATTTTCTTAATTGATAGATAACTTTTACTTATGAATGATAAATACTTTAGTTCAATGAAATGGTATGAAATATTGGGTTCACTTTTATCGAAAACAGACTTTAAATATTTTTTTGCGAAATAGCTCATGATCGTTTGGTGGTTACCGTCCCTATGTACAAATCCAATGAAGCGGATGCAATTCCTAGCTGGAGTATATACGTACACATATATACTGATGTATAGATAGATAGATAACTTCTTGTCAAAACAACAAGCGGCTTTATCGCTAAAAGCGATATCTTCCAGGCAATCCAGCTTAAAGAAATTCTTAACTAAACGATGTAGGTGGAGCAGAAAAATGATAGGACTGTAAAATTTATTATATACATACTTACACTAATTTATATATTTAATCAGTATAGATATAATAGTAATATATATACGTATACGTTTACCCGTCAAATCAAGTGGGCAAGTGCGGTGGTTATATATCCTTTCTTATAATAGGGTAGAAGGACGAATAATATGAAAACGGATGGGTTCTGCTTTGAATCTGCAGAACCATAAAAACCGTGACTCCTCTAACTTCTTCATGGCTTTTTTATCAAAGCAGGTAAATAGATAGGGAGAATTTGCTTCCAAAGTCGTAAAAACTGTATCGCATCTAACTTTTAAAGGTCAAAAATACTTACAAAGAAAAGTTCTTTGAAAAGATCCATTGAGTAGTTTATGAGGTATTTACTAGGTAAGTATTTACTATTAAATATTTTTTACAGTTCCGTAGCCAAATAATAAAAATACCAGATGGCCGTCACGTGTATAGAACCTTTCGCTATTGCTGAACTAGCATACACATATTCGATACATTGATAAAATTTTATTCAAATACCGATTACACTTATAACAATCAGCAATAATTTAAATGGAGATAATTTAAATACAAAAATTCAAAAAAATTGTTTCACAATGTATAACTTATGCTAAGTATTTTATGTTTTTTAAATGTCGAACTGCAGTTTTCATGGCGGCTACGCCGTAGGTCAGTACCTGGTGGGTACGCTCTGTTCTACTTATAACTTGATCAGGTTTTTATATATCGCGAACGAAACCGCAGGTAAATGCTAGTATACATATAAACCTTCCTTGAAATATTATCTAACTGATGGTGAAAACTGCTTAAAAATCCGTTGCGTGGTTTAGAAATTAGCAGATATACAGACAGACAGCGCAGAAGGCTACTATGTTTTATACTCTAAAAATATAAAGATGTTCAGCCACAACTTAAAAAAACATAATGTGTTGTCATTTATCCCGAAGGAACTCTTTCTGTGTTCTTTCAAATTATTATCACAAACAAAACTCATTTAAAATACCGAAACGGGGTGAAAATGACTCGTATTTAATATAGCTATGTTTATAATTATGTCACCACAAATCCAATCCTCACAATTTATTTCGACATTAAGTGCTTTTTGGAAGATAAATCGCGAATTATGAATGTAATAAAAAATATCGTGTGAATTTTTACGACGCTTTCCACGCATGACGGCTAATTATAAAATAAGAGAAACCTCGTGAAATTTAAGGGCTCCTACACACTCTACCGGGCAGCTAGTAATTTATGCAATTGTGCTAGCCTTGCCGTACATACAAGACGTCGGTTATACCAGCGGGGTTGTTTATATTGCTTGTAGGCAAACTGGAATACATCTCCATTTGATAGCAAGTCATTTCCCTCACTCATGTTGATCTGGGACACCAAGGAAGCCGATGCATTACCTATCACGTGGAGACTTTAAATATCTAAGAACCCCATATTCTAGCGCGCTCTGGAAAAAAGATAGGAAGAATTCCAATATAATTCTAAGCTACGCACTATACCCGCGCTGTTTAGTCGGCGCCTTTTCACCACGTGGATATGCCGTCGGGATATGCAGAAAAGAAGGGCACCACCTTGGAGCACTATTTTACCGCATATTACTCATGCTTGTGGCGCGTATATCGCTCAATTAACTTCTTCGAATCTGAAAGTCATCTACTGTACGTGCCTCACGCTCCTTCATGCCATTTGTGAGTACGCTATGGCACGTCGTTGTGCCGTTTTTTCTGCATATACCGACTGCATATCCGCGTGGTGCAAAGGCGCAGACTGAACCGCGCCGGCATAATGTGTTGAAGCCTTAACATTTGCGAGCTTAACCAAATTTGTATAATAAGATTTTGTATTCAGGATGGAGCGCCGTCCGTCATAAGAGCGGTTGTAATTAAGGGGAACATGGACCGAGTCGCGTGCGCCGAATACGTTTGCCAAGGATTGTGGTAATAATTTATCTGCTGCTATACCGGCAGTGAAGTACGACGCTCTGTCCTACCCTTTCTTTATTTCCGCAATTTGTTGACATTGCCATTTACAGATTTACGAAACATCTATTTCCTTCTAAATTGAAATATAAAATGCCAACAATAATCTCATGTTATACAAATGAACATACTAGTAATAAGTACGGAAGCTAACCTCAGACCGCTGTCCTCAGAGAAAATGTTAACGCTGTCTAGTTGCCTTTTTGGAGGGCAACGATAATGTGTTTCCTAAAATATATTTAGACCAGCCTTTGGTAGCTTCCTGAATAAATAGTCCTCCAGTAAATTAATAAATTACACATTTTACACTTTTTATATCCAAACCGGCCGAAGTTTCATTTACAATAACAAAATTTGTTTTCTGGTAAGTGAACAAAATTATATATATATAAAGATAGTAAAGGGCGATTATTTTAATAACAATTGGGTATTTGACAGTCAAACCGATTGAGATGCTTTTTATCATCGCACAAAGTCGTAACCTCCTTGATCTTATATCAGAATACTGGTTTATAACATCACAATTTTAACGAGTCCAATAGCCTATTAATTATTGATTAAACTATAATTAAAATTATTTTTATAATGAACTGTTGAAAGTAAAATAACAAGATATATTCCGTCTGCTATTTTTTACTGTAATACCAGTCTGTAATTTCCACATAAATTCTATGTATAATATTAAATGAATATTAATATTTCAGTGAAAGTTTTAGGGATTAAACAGGAATTTTGTCTTAAAGTTCAGAAGAGATCAATATAAATATTTGTACCAAATCCGGCATAAACGAAATAACAGATTTGTAAAGGAAAGCTATTAATAACAATAGCTATATTAAGTATTTATTACCAATTTAAATTTCAACGCCTTGTTCAAATACTTAGAAATAATTAATGTGACGTGCTCGCTTTGACAAATTTGTTTTCAGTTCTAAATTAATTTACAAGACATTAAAACGCACACAAGAATTGGTATTAAATTCCTTTCACTCTTTGCTTTCAACTTTTCCCAACAATATGAAATCAGCCCAATATGTCTTTTCCTTCCACAATACAGACGCGAACACATGTTTAACATACAAATTTTAATTATTTTGTATACATATAGAAAATGTCAAATAATAAATTTATATACAAATAATAGAACAAAACGGCCATTACAAATCTTCAACCTGGACAAGTGATAAAAAAAATCGCAACAAAATTTAACTTGAAGTTTTAAAAATCTTATTTCATTTCATATTATTTTTATCTCGTGAATTTCATGCCTCTTCTCAATCTTCCTGCTCTGCAGCATTCTATTATGAATCTTAATCCTCTTTAAAAATATATTTCCGTATATTTAATGGTTATATAACAATCCCATTATTTTTCTCTGTGACACAAAGAATCTTTGATGAAATTCGTTATGGAACTTGACGAATAAATTAAGGACTCCCTGAGAAGTAATGATCTAAAGTCTACGACTCCATTTGTATGTATTAGATGCTGTGTACATCCGTCTATCGATTTTGCACGGGATCGGCGAGAGTGGCACAATGTAACGAATTCAGGAATCCTTTAAAATTCATTGAGATGCGCCGTAAGATTGGAAAATCGCTTCAAGGCACGGTGAGACTGAAAATAGTGCGAAACTCAATTTTGAGGAAGACTCCTTGACATTCCGCGTAAGATTCTAATACTGGCAGAGTTTTATATTGTGTGACAGTTGATCACATAGAGCTTATATAGAGCTATATAGCTTACATAAAGCTTGTTTTTAATTTAATTATACTTAGACATAAAAGTTTTTCAAAGTGTCCCCTCAGTCAGGCTGCCTGGAAGAGATCGCTTTAAGCGATAAGGCCGCCCTTTGTTTTGCCTTTAATTATTGTAATTATTTATTCTGTAATTTTTGGTGAACAATAAAGTGTTTTCTATTCTATTCTAGATTATAGGTGATCCAAAAGAATAAGAATTTGCGATTTGGACCTAACTTTAGACTCATATTGACATTTGGTACCTTGTTTACGAGCACATGAAACTCTTGATTTTGCTGTGCAGTAAATTAAGACTTTTCATTTGTAGAAATAATTACTCAGGTAAACAGTAAAGTACATTTTATTATATAATATAAAAAAAGAAGAAAGAATTTCGTTCTCCTTATTCACAGTAGTTATATGAGGTTCCACACAAGTGTATAGCATACCATTCATATAATTAGTACGTAATGGAAGGTCCCAACCATATAACTTTATATCAGCTTAATAGAACAGAAATGATTATTTTTTTAAGGCTCCTATTACCGCAAGTCGTTGAAAGTCGGGGGCGAAAACGAAACAACTTTTTGTTAATTTCTGATCAATAAGTTATCAAAAAAATATTATAAATCTTAGCGATATGAGACGTAACGTTGTTTTCTCGTAATTTTTCTATAATTTATTTGAAGTTAAGAAAAACAATCACCAAATCACCTCCAAGTTGACATGAAACCATTCAATTTTTATCAAAACCAGTTAAAGTAATATCTACATCTTATCCGTGGAGGAACGGAGAAAGAATACAATTTCCAGCGGCCGAGCGGCTTCACGTAAGAGGCGACAAAACAACCCACAGCTAGGTGGTAGGGCATTTGCCCGACTGGGTGGCTACCACCCCTGGTCTGAAATATGTCGTCGTAACAACCTTGAGTTGTGTTCCGGCATTAGTGATCAGGTTCCAGTCTCCCTTAAGAGAGCAGCAGCGCATTTGTAGCACCTGTGGTGTTGCAAATGTCCATAGGCGATGGTAACCGCTTTCCATCAAGTGTGCCGTCTGCCTGTCTGCTGAACTCCTGCTATAAAAAATAAATATGTATAAAAGTGAGATAAATAATTTGGTTTTAAATTTTTAATTAATCTTGAGTTTATTCACAATAACTGTAATAATGCATCTGAAAAACGACCGCGTGTAATAAATCCCCGTATCGCCGGAATAATCAGTACTGAAAAATCCTCAAGGACGTTGGCGTTGTTAGAAGATTAAATTGATTAATTTAACAGGCTCGTTAAAAACTTATCTAAAAGGTTCATATGTTATTCATAATCTCATTATGAATGCGATTATTAATAACAGATTTAATTTTTTTTAAGAACCGGTAAACGTCGTATTTGATTACGAGGGTATTATTTTATTAACCCTCATTCGTATTGTTTTTTGGTACGTGACAGGAATGGCGGGTATAATAACGTATAGCTGACGGTTTTTATCCGTTACTGTCTGGCAAAAAGGCAGCTTTATAAAATCTAACGAATCCGTATTCTGTGCCAGTAATCTTATCTGGCCGTGCAGCATGAATGCTGGGTCTAAAACAAAAACTGCCTGGTGGTGCACCCATTAGGCTAGACTATATATTATCAGACCTCAGATACTGTTACGAGCTACCCAGGACTCGAATTTAAATGCCGTTGGAATTACCATAGAGTTTATTAGAACTGTACAAACACGTATGAAACAGGTACAAATATAACTAGACACTGTATAAACTGCGCGATTCAATAAAAAAGTCCGTCACTATATCTCTAATCGAAAGTACTACACACGTCTTGCACTAGCAAGGGATGGGTGGCACCGTCAAGAGACGACTACGATACTAATCGTAATCGTCGCTTGACTGCCCATCCCTCCGTTGGGAATTATTTTATACTAAACAGTATAATACCGACAAAGGGGCCGCTTTAATGAGTTAATCCGCACATCTGGCAAGCTTCGGAGCAATGCAATACAAACAAGGATTAGTTCGACACTAATGACGGCCATAAAATAAGTACGATAACAATAGGAGGTAAACACGAAGTAAACAAAAGAACTCCGAATGCAGGAACGGCAATAAACTGCGTTTTACGACAGCCAAGTCAGTTCCTTGTCGGTATGTATCAATACATTATAATCATCACGTGCTAACGGTAAAGCCTGTAGGTATACCGTCCGTTCCTCTAATATGGGGAGATCCGAGCCTGTAGTTAGACTTTTATGTAGGTACCGTTTTAATTGCATTAACAACTGTCTCTAAACTTTTATGATTCCATTATGGTTTTGAGTTTCCCATAAAATTCTATAGTTAAATTATGATTAAATCTAGCTTTAATCTATTAGAAATGTTATATCTTATAATGTACGCGCATTGTATATAGCCAATATCAGTGTGTGTTAATACTTCAGAAACAAAACGTGAGATGCTTACAGCGCTCACAATGTTTCCTTAGAATAATAGTCGTACGCCTACACCGTGTATTTGGCTCGTGGTTAATGTTGATTTCTAACAAATAACAAGCTAATTTACATCCCCGTTACACAGTCTAAACTTATAGGATACAGCTAATTTATTGAATCAGAACGTGTTAATTTACTCTATGTCAAAGCAATTATAGGCACTTTATGTTAAACCAACTGTAAATAATGTCTTCGAAATGTAAATGTCACACATAATACTGTTGATAAATTTGGTTACTTGCTTTGATAATTAAAGCTTACTGATTTTAAATATACCGACTATTGAGACCTACAAGAAAAATATAATCTTATTAGATTCACGCAGTATTACAATTATTTTAGTAATATTTAGAATCAATGGGTATTTCCAACAGGGCAATAGATTTTTTTGTATAAAAATACATATGCCGGAAGTTCTCGTAATAAACCGCGGCATAAGTAATGCTCCTAAGTGCATACAACTGCAACTATTCTTCTAAAGATGTTTCATGTGTACGTATAAAAACTTTCACAGTAGGTTCGTAAGTTCTAAAATCATGTAAATACACAATATAAAAATTCCAAAGTCAGTTAAGAAAATTGTTATGTACTACTCAATTATGCCACAATAAAAATATCATACCCAATATTCATGCTATATTTAGCCCTGTGATCGATTCTCAGTAAAACATCCGGAAATTCCAGGATATAAAGTACCTAGTACAGTACTTCAAAAAGAACCTAAACTATGGTTCTAGGTAAATTGTATAGGAATCATCACTTTTTTATGCACTCTAACCATTTAAAACTACTCCGGGAAAATTTCCCTCGAAATTCCCGGGATATGAAATACCGCGCAGCTTTTGTAATGGAACGTAAACTATCATCTTAATATCAATCATATCCGAATCAGCTAATTAATTACTAAGCAGCCTAATCACGTTAAACTACTTTCGGTAAAATTGCGGGATAATTCCCATGATTAACATTTTAAAAAAACTTACAATATTGTTCTACAGAAATCGTATCGAAATAAAGCATGTTATAATATCACACATATATGTTATGATGTTCTACAAAATGTTAGTCCTGATACTGTGATTATTCTTATAACTACATGTAATAGTAATAAATATTATCGTAATAAATTGTAATAGTTCGCAAAATTATAATTCCTTTGTTGGATCAAGTTTTGCGTGCTGAGTTTGCTCGCGTGCTAGTTCTGTAAGTTCCGCTAATTGGTGGGACGTGATGACTTGACATGACATCAACGTTGGAGCCCGTAGTGAAATAAAAGCTTATTTTAAAATGTTTCATATAATCATATCATTCAAATTTTGTTCAACAATGCAATGTAACGAAATACTGCTGTATTCAAATGAAATATTGATTGTACTGCTAGGTATTTGCTGACATATTGTGATTGACAAAGCCTGTAAAAGTTGTGTCAAATCACACAAAAAGATCAGTTCCTAAGTTTTACACTTGAACGATTGAGATGTGTGAACCCCACGAACACTCAAATTTGCCAGCACAAAATATGTTTGTTATACATACCTCTGGGCTCTACTGTAGTTATATACCACGTGGAATATTAGTACATTCCAAGGCACGAAAATAATAAGAACATAAATATCAAATAATCGTTTTGACGTTTATTAATTTTTGCCAACTGTGCCCGCTACTTCGTTTGCGTGAGGATTGAATTTTACATTACAATCTTCTAAAAAATCAAAAATTATTTTAAGGACACAAACACACAGTTCAATTATATTAATATAGACCGGGTATTGCTGTATTTATAACATAGAGATTTTATCTAATGAATCATAGAAAAAATAAGCACATTCAAAAGACTATGATTTGATTAAAATGTTTAAAATATTTCACAATTTAATAATGTAATAACGCCACGCGCTACTATTCATATATTTCGCATTTACATTCGAGATTAAAAGCTACGCTAACGCGCGGGTGTAATTTACATAATGTACTACATTAACTCACTATCTCCTTTGACATGTTTATAGTGGCTCCGAAATAGTATAACTATAGTCTTATTTCAGTAAATTGATAAATTATAATGAAAAGTACACGTTTTAATAAAGTTTCATAGTGAAGTTCACAGGCTAAATATGTGGGGAACAAATGTCAAGCTATGCCGCCTCCACCATGTCCCGGTCGAAAGTGAAGGCCCAAGAAATGTCGGATTGACGTTGTAAAAAATGACATTGGTATGCACCAATGGTCTCAAAACGGAGGATGCAGAAGATCGCGCGAAGTGGAGTAGAAACAGTAGGAAACCAGGGTCCGCCTTAGGCGCCGGATTGAACGCTCCGAAATCAACCGGGATTTAACGCTCAGATGATGATGATGATGATGAAGAGTGAAGTTCACCTATATATTTCAATACAAAATATTCTGAATAACTTTATCAGCTATGTAGTAAGCATGACGTTTTAAAAGAACGCCGAGTACACCGACTACGCTTGTCCAAGGCAGTTTAATAGGTTTGTTGCAAGGAAACAGACTAATACGACCCACCTGATTAATGTTAAGTAGGTAGCGTGTCCTACAGACGTTTCCAACACTAGTGGTGTTTACGACGCGTTACCGGAGATAAAAAAATATTATGACCTATATCTTAAACCACAAATCCACATCGCTTTGAACGAAGCAAGGACACTTTAATTATTGAAACATTATTTACGATTTGGTATTCCAACAGGCTTATGTTTATGTATAAAATAAATAACAAACATATCGAAATCATTTGTAAGCAATCGGAAATATAGCTGAAATATAATGGTTTAATTCGCAGACTAAGGCCGGTGAAGCTGCGTGGAAAGCTCTTATGTGCTATATTGGAATAAATGAAATTGCAACTGAAGTGCATATTTTATGGACAGCATTAATTCCCTTGTTCGTAATTAAAACGGTTTACAATGAAACGATGGCTGTGAAATACTGTTCTATACAAATACATCTCTGCCCTGAATCATTTGTTTTAGACGACAGCTGACAATTAACAGCAAGGTCGCGATTCATTTGATGTCTGCGTTTAACTATATTAAAGGCGGACAATAATCATCTTATTGTTTCGCTTTTAATAAAGAAAAGCATTTGGTTTCACCAAATTATTAAAAATAATTTTAACAGGGTCTTTGACGAGAATTAACTCGTTTAAACATTGAAATTGTATACCAGACATGTACATCACACATATATGAACATATGTGCATGTCCATATACGTGCCTGCATAATACATAATAATTGAAAATGTTTATACCCGCAAATAAAAACGCACTTTTTTTTAGTCAGGGGAAATCTGTTTGAGGACCATAAGCCGCGACAAGCACATAAACTTGGGGGGATAGTTTGTGACCCGTGTGTGGGATTGGATCCGGGGTGGCACTAGCATGCCCGATTAAAACCGGTACCGTGCTTTTGCACTCCTTAGTTAGGGATACCCACTTATACCCCTGAGCGTTCGGGCCTGTGCCTTATGCCAGGGCTACGGGTACATGACCTAGTCTCAACGCTAGAAGGCGCGAGCCTCGCTAGCCCATTTCGACTGTCAGGGGACTACTTTAATCCGCCGACATCTTCAATGTCTAGTCCAGCGTGGGGCGGTTTGTAACTGACCCCAAGGGAAGAGAGGTGAGCGAGTGTGGAACACGCCGCGCCTCTATCTCAACGGCATATGCAAGTAAGTAAAAACACCCATTCCCCAAGGAGGACCAACCGCGCCACCCACTTACGGTGGTTGAGAGTCCATACTGGCCCTCCAGCGTCGACGTGTCCTCCCATAGCAGGAGCGAAGCAGTGACGTGCGCTCACGATCCCGCTCCTTCTCCTCCTTTGCAAGCATAACGGTCTCGAAGAAGGAAGAAATCCTCAAGCTGCCTTAGCTCAGTTAAATACGCTTATGTTATACGTAATATATGTATAGCGTAACATTCTGAGGCTGATCCCAGGCAGACCATACAACACCCCAGACTGTAGTAAATAATGGAAGTTCGTTTACGACCATGTCAGGAATTGAATCTGAAAGCTCTGCGTTGCAGAAAGGTAAGCCCGCCAAAGTTTTAGCTCACTCAATCGCAGTATGATAATTAATGTTAACCCAGCATATAAAAACTGCATGATGCAGGCGGGACAGTCACTTAGCAAGTATAAATGGAAGGAGTGTCTTTACCACATCCTAATAGAAAAGAATACCTATAATCCACAACTACTGACAAAATAATCCAAATTTTATATTACCCGAATACTCTTCAAGTCACCTGGTTATAATAGTGTACGATACATTTTATCTAAGATCCACTTCGAAGAAGAGATTTACAGCGGTCGCTTAATGCTCCTTATATCCGGATGCGAACGGTTGTACAAATGTCCACCACATTTGTACACTCGACTCTCGCAGTGTATAAAATGTGATATAGCTCTCAAGTCCGATTCAACATAAATTTTATGATAAGCACTCCCATAAAACCTTGCCATCAGTAGACTACGAATAACCAATAAAAACGAACGAACGTTCTTTCTTGATAAAATTAATAAAACCAATTTTAATATGACCAGTTATCAAAGCCCTCAATTTATGGGAACACATGGAAACATAATGCCCTCGGGCGCGTAAAAGTTTTTATTATTTCCTATCAACACAACCATTTTCCTGTGAATTTAACAGTCAAATGTAATTACGGGGCTGTTTGTTCAGCATAATGTGATACCACTTATTTATATCTGTGCCACAGTGAAGTGATGACTCCTGCCTAAGTGTTTTACGACTTCCTCGTTTTACTGTAAAAGAGTATCCATGGAAATCGTCGAAGCTTTAATCTTATCTACTTAAAACGCAAAACACTTTACGCTCTTTATTATAGCCTTTTTATTACTGAAAAATAAATATATATTTAACAGCCATTTACACACGTAAACGTTTAACATTTTATTCCATTTAGGTTTTATTGCGCAATCATCAAAATTGTTAAAGTTAAGTCTAATCGCTTGTTTAGGGTAACCCAATTTATTATATATTACATATAGGCAAAAATGCCATTTTTTGTTGTTTACTTATAACTATGTTTGTTACAATTTAGAAAGTCTTACCAGTATTCTAGTGAACCTAAAAATAAGGGTATTCAAAATTACAGCTTTATACAATCAAATAGTTTTGTTTTATTTACAAATTTGTCCCTTGTGTAAAACTGCACTTTTGTGTTTACGTCCATTTGTTATGAAGCCTCGATATGAACGTCCTATACAACCTTTAACGTTGAAGTATTGTTTTAAATCTATAAAAATATTATTCCAATCATCGCTTTAAAATCCATCGACTAAAATAATTTAGTATAACATAATAACCAAATCGAATACAAAAGTGAAACAATTCTTCTCTTTTATTCACGCAACTCTAATTGTTAATTTATTTATCTTGTGATAGAGAAATCTTCACTGGGTGATCATGAGAAGTATTATAAAAGAAACATCTATATATATATATATATATATATATATATATATATATATATATATATATATATATATATATATATATATATATAATACAACTGTAGAGGTCGAATTTCTGTACAATGAAAAAAATGCTAAAAACCGAGTCAGGGAGTAAGAAGAAATGAAATAGAACTAATCTATAGATATTTTAGATTTTTTCAAATTTGTTGTTTCTCTGTTTGTCGATTTATATGTTTGCCTGTTTGTCTGTCTGTTTGTACCGGCTAATCTCCGAAACAACTGGACCGATTTGAATGAAATTTTATATGGTGGTAGATTATATCCCTGGTCAACATATAGGATACTTTTGCTCCCGATATATTAAAGAGTTTTTTTTTTTTATTGCAGGAGATCAGCAGACAGGCAGACGGCCCACTTGATGGACAGCGGTTACCATCGCCTATGGACATTTGGAACACCAAAGGTGCTACGAATGCGCTGCTGCTCTCTTTAGGGAGCCTGGAACCTGGTCACTAATGCCGGAACACAACACAGGGTTATTATGGCGGCATACTCTAGACCAGGCATGGTCGCCATCCAGTCGGGAAAATGCCCTACCACCTGGCTGGGGGTTGTTTTGTCGCCTCTTACGACAGGCCGCCGGGCCGCAGGAAATTGTATTCTTTCACCGTTCCTGCACGGATAAGAGTTCCCGTGGGATAGTTAAAAAACCGCACCACGCGGACGAAGTAGCGGGCAGAAGCTAGTCATTAAATAAGATAGCTTAATTTTGATTCGAAAAAAACATTGTGTAGAATTAGAAGATATCAAAAGGCCGAGATTGCCCTATTAAACATCAAAGAGCAAATAGGTGGGAAAAATAAAATAGATCGCTCAATAAACGAGTTGAGCGGGCCAGGTGAGGGCTGAGCTGTAATCCCAGAGGCGACGCTCTAATCGCACATATCCGAACATATCGCCATTTCTTATATCGGGACGTTCGGATCATTCCGATCACAAACATTGAACATTAGGATGAAATACTTATTACTATTCATAAAAGTAGTTAATTTTTATTGACTAGGACAAAGGCTAAAATTTATTTCATATTCTTCAAACATGTATTAAAACTAAGCTTCGGTCAAATTGTAAGTCTTTGACTGGCGCCATACAAGTGAGTTCTTATGGTTGATCGAGAAATCACATTTCATTAAAATTTGAGTATTTCAAACATCAACCAATATCAAATCCTACTAATATTATAAACGCGAAAGTTTGTAAGAATGTATGGAGGTATGTTTGTTACTCTTTCACATATATTTTGATGGAACTTTACAATAATATAGCTTACACATCAGAATAACCCATAGGCTATAATTTATAAAGATATAGTGTGAACTATCTAAAATATAACGATTTTCCATCACCACGCGGGTAAGGCCGCGGGGCGCAGCTAGGCGTTAATGTTTGTAGGAAAACATTTTTGGTGTTTTATAATAGTTAGTTATTAGTAATGTATTGAAACTTGTCGTTTACTGTAATCTACCATTGCGATAAACTGAATATACTTTTATGATACGAACTTATGTAATGCTAAACATCATACTGGAGCTTTTATTTCTAATTTCAATAGAAGACTTTTCAAGTATAATGGAAATAGGTTAGTTGTAACTCTACATGTATTTTTTTCACAAACAAAACGTTGACACACACACAAATGTTCACATAAGAATTAGCTTGTCAAAATATAATATGGCTTTATAAATATAAATCGGTGATAGAGCCACCACACTTGTATCAAAATATTACACCCAAAGCCTTTCATGTCCCAAATAAGCAAGCATGAGGAAAAACGTGTCCAAATGTGTGTAACCAACTTTTATCACACGGGCAAAAGTTAAATTTCCGATCAGATCTGACGAGGGGCTGCCCAATAGTCAACAGAGGCCTCCGTATCCGACACAGGCATACCTGCTAACATTTCTGAAAATGAGTTATGTATTCAATTAAATATTTGACATACCTGTATGAAAACTTGTTACGTATTCGAGCTTTACACCCTTACTCATGTAAACTTCGAATTATTTATTAGCCCACGGAAATTATTCCATTTTCCGGGACAAAAATATTCAATGTTCATACCTGCTATTAATAGTAGATTGCTACAAGAGAGGTGTAAGTAACCTATTTATGTATAAGATAGTTTGTCGTACGAGCGTAGTGAGGGTGCTAATTGTTCGTGTGCCTAAATAGACCTTTCAGCCGAGGTTAACACTCTGCCTTTCGTTTCGAATATGAAACAAGTTAATAAACCCTAATTAATTAAACAACTACTTCTCTAATGAAATTAGGTGTTTAATCCCATAACTAAATCATATGAACTTATTAAATAATACGTCATATATAAAACGTTAAGTAATTTCTTTTTCTATGGGTTTTTTTGTCCCTGGTGATAGTAGTTATAATGATTAAGTGAAAAAACAAAATATTGAAAGATTTTTTTTTTTATTACAATTTATGCTGTGATTTAACAGTGGCTTTAAAAGAGTTGGGACATGAGTATGACGGGTCGTTGTAGGAATAAATACCCGTTCATTTATCAAATATATAATTCGATATATAATATTTACATCAGCTGAGAGTAATAATAACTTATATATAATGTGATTCAAAGGGATGAAAATATGTACATTTTTAGACGACTTTTCTCTCTGTCTCATATGACATCACAGTTGACACTCCTTCACTCTAAAAATCTCGCCTGCCATGCAGTGGGCGAAAAGGTTTGTTTCGCCACAAGTCGCATGTATTAATGATTATACTCGTAGTGGAATACAAAGCTGACGACAAGAACGGGTGCAACGTAGTCGTACATAAGACCGGCACTCCGAAGCACGTGGTACTCACCACGCAAAGCCTGCCCGCGAGCCAGTACAGTTTTTTTATTGACAGCAGGGAATATTGTTTCCCAGGTACGAAAAGTACTGTTTTCATCCGTGCGATCAGGCAACTCCAAACGTACTTTCAGAATATGAAAAGGCATATTTACTCTAAATATGATAACTAATTCTGTACTGTTACGAGATACAGGACTCGATTAAAATAAATGCCGTTGGAATTACTATACAGTTTATTAGAACTGTACAAACACGTATAAATAAAACTGGATCCAACCAGTTCACACTGCATATATAAATATAATAAATAAACACACACACACACATGCGCGCACACGCGCATTATATGCATCAGTAAACTTTGAAAAGCTTAAATAAATTCGAAAAATCTTTTCACAACTGTGAAAATAGATAAAAGTTACTAGACAGACCAAATTTATTTATGTAATCAGCTGTGATACACTGAGACCAAAATATTTCCTTTTTACTTTTAGGTCCTACCTACCTGCTACATCAAGAAAGTAAGCTAAAGACACTTTAGGTTTAGCACAAAATTAGCAACAACATTTTATTTGTTTCTTATTAGAAAATCAATAGCCAAGCTCTTAATTAACTCTACAATGAAAAATAACATTGAATACATAACAATGGTTTTTCCTCAATAAAAACAACGTTGAACAAAAGCTATTCTCGCAGCCACCTGCCCTGTAACGTTTTAGATTGCATTCTTTTATACCGAAACGCGATAAAATAAGGATCACAAAGGTTTGGAGTGTTTTTAATAATGGCCGGTGGTTGTTCGAGCACTCTCCACAGATTCCGTATTTCCGTCTTGTTTCCAGTTATGCGTGTAATGGAAAGAACGACTAGACGTAATGAGAAACACGAAACACTTCTCTATAGATAATTCAAAATAGTACAATTACAATAGTTTTAACGAGATCCACTGAAATAACTTTTGAGTTGTAGCTTATTTTCAATTAACCCTTTTTTCTAGTTCCATAACCAAATAATAAATAGTGGAAGTTCATGCTCTTTACAGAAACCTTCCTATGACAAGTCCGATAAACACTTGGTCAAGTTTTAGTCAACAAAGTAACTGTATAATTAACAATTTGTAGTACAACTCACCCGTGTTAGCTATGGGTTATGATGGGCAGTTCGAATCCAGACCGAAAACCTTGCACCGCTTAGGCAATTTTTTGACCTAACGTGCCTATTAATATTCTTATGGAATGTACAAATCGAGATAACCGATGTGTCAAACCCCGATACACCTTCGACAAGTGTGGCGGCTATACTGATTATTCCCTCAAAAATGAGACGATCGAGCCCAGCAGTAAGATGTATATGGTCTGATAATACTATTAATACATACATATTAGCACAACTATGCTACAGAATTTGTGTTCCAAGTCTCAATCCGCACATCCGCACATCAATAGTGGACGTATAAGTTTTGTATATACGTATCGTATACTTTTTTATGAAAATATCTTGGTCTTAAGGCTAAGAAGCTTGGACACCAACACCTTATGAAGCGCCGCGGTACATCATTGTAATGATCCCGCAGAGGACCTGCAACCAAAATTACAAAAATAACCATAAATCGATCAAATATAATTTGAGAAGATTATATATTGATTCCCAAAGCAGACCCTCAGGCTCACATGTAGACCTGGGAGGCTGGGACTAATACAGAACCATATACTTGAATGATGATAACTCCGCTTCAACTATCGAATTAGAAATAAACACTTGAATGATAATTACAATTACACGCCTCTGCTCCTATTTTTGATATAACAAAATTGTGTACACGCCTCTCTGCGGCACGAATGAACTCATGAGGTTTCCGTGCAACAGACAAATGTGTTTATGATCTATTGAATGTAACCATATTGAACAATAAATTTTAAAAAAACATTTATACAAAGTTCGAAGTATTTTCAATCTGTTGTTGTAGGTACCAATACAGGAAAATAAACTATGCACCTGTAAAAACGGTTGTATTACTGGTATCCGTGCTCGTAGAACGTGACGTGAATCTTGTAAACAGAACAAACAAAGGACAAACCTGTGCCACAACACAAAACGTGATACCATCCCTTAATATTCAGTTTAACTTAAAACCATCCCTTTATTGATTTCGTTAATAAAATTTCTTACACGATGTGTGCCTAACAGCTGCTTGGCAAGAAATATATTACAAAACTGGAGTAATAGAAACTTTGACCACGGTCAGCACTACATACTTCTAGTTTAATAAAAACTTTCAGCGCACAATATTAATTTTACACCGTTTTATTACGTTTTATAAATCTTACTTGTTTCGTATATCAAAATAAACTACTAGAACTGAAATAAAATAAACTCAGTTGTTTTATTTATTTACATCAAAATATACATAAAATATAAACAAATACAATAAAAAACGTATCTTACCGTACTGAATTATATTGTATTATATTTTCAATTCCTTAAGACTATAGTAGAATACTCAGCCTAGGTCACCAAAGTTAATGGGTGTAGGGTCCCAGAAGGCTCCTATGGTAATCGATTAGTTTAACCCAAAATAATTACATATTTAATTAAAAAAGAATAGAATATACTTACTTATTTTATTGCATAACATTCAGATATAATTTAATAGGTTTTAGTAGATACAGAAAATAAGAGACGTAGTATTAAAAAATTTATTCAACTTTGCCAAGGGTTGCCTGGAAGATATCACTTTTAGCGATAAGGCCGCCTGTTGTATTATCTCTTGTATTTTCTATTTCTGTTTAACTATGCTTTGTTGTACAATAAAGTGTTGTCTGTCTATGAAATTACCTGCTTTCTCCGTGATAAAAACCGAATGTTATGAAAATTATTTAATAGTTTATTTAGGTACGAAATGAAAGTAGGATACGACGATATAGAACTAAAATTGTATCATAATCTCATCTAAGGCCTTAATATAACTTTTTAAACATCTAAATCAGAACCAGCCTGATAGATCCTTTTAAGATAATTGTCCGCGTGATTTTTTTTGGACCGCACTTCGAAATCGCTATCCAAGTGATTGAGAGATAGAATTTATCCAATCGAAAACGAAAAGCTTTTTAGATTGACGTGATAAGACCATTTATTGTTTTGTTGCAGCTGCGTATTCTTAAATATAACTCGATGTGTTTTTATATATGATTTTTTATCATTTTAGCACCGAGATATACTCCTATATACATATAAATATAAGACTCAGATACAAGCTTACTTGCGGTTTAATACATGGTGGATTATAACGACTTAGCTAAAAAAACACAAAAAGCTGTATGTATAATAAAATCTACAAGAATTCGTTTTTACAACATGCCAGATGTGCGGTCTTTGTAACATTATCTTAAAATCAATTTTATCGAAATTCGTATATACTTTATGAAAATGAATATTTGGTTTCTCGATAATATGATTATTTATTAAAGTGATAATTTTGTTATTAGTTAACGTTTAAATCAGTCAAATAGCTCGCACAGATTTAAAACCCTCATACTTACCTAGTATTGCATATTGATCTAAGACTGTGTTTTTCAATCTGTGGGTCGCGACCCCTAGGGGTGGCAGCAATTGTCATTTCCCTTTTGCTAAAGGGAATGACAATTGAAGTGTATTATACTTCATACTTAGGTACTTTCTAAGCTCACCAGCTTTTTGCAGAGTATAGGACATAATAATGAATATAGGTAACAAAATAGAGAAAGACAATGTAATCATTTAAATTATTAACTTTTTACCTGTCTATTAGCCCAAAGGGTCGCCAATTTTTTTTAACCTGTAAAGGGGTCGCGTATTCAAAAAGGTTGAAAAGCACAGATCTACGATAAATTTCCCATAATGTACCTATACTTCGCAACAGCAATGATATGATTTTGATGGGCGAGTAATATAAATTTGTTGTATTTCGCTTTGTGTATACGTTTTTGTTGTTCCTTTGTCTATCACTGTCAGAGAGATCACACGGTGATATCAAAGAGTATATATATTTCTTTTTAGCAATTTTTCCACGGAACACTAAAAAAGTCGTAACATTTTATGTATCTTTTTTACAATAAAAAACGTAATCGTACTATTACTTTGAGAAATACTTCTTTAGACCTTTGCATGATGGTTTGGGAACTCGAGCTACTTGTGAACTACGGAGATGTGGGCTGGGGATTAAGAAGAAATTACATACGATTAGCACTAAGGGCTTCTCAATTTTAATTCTAGTAATGGAGTTTTTTATGAACACATGTTTTTATAGATAGAGAGAAAACACAATTATACGTCATTGTAGAAATGTTAAGGACTAGTAATATTCTAATTATGAGTAAAGAGGGGTTTTATCGCTTAACAGCTAACTCCTCCAGAGAACCTGTGGCCGGTTATATAAAGTAGAATTGGTTATGGTGATATACATACATACATAACTTCACGCCAGGTCCCTTGCGGGGTAGACACGAAGAACAGAGCGCCATACAGGCTTATTCTTACACACCTCACTTGCTTCTTTGACATTATAGCTCTTGTCATGCACGCTCGTCTGTTCTTAAGGCTCCTGACATCACCTTCTGCTAATACATGATCAATTTGATCATGGAAGGTGTGTCGTGGCCTTCCGCGACTTCTGCATCCATACACTTTTGCATTGTATATCTGTTTAGTCATTCTTTGTGGTGGTGTGGTGATATACATTTGAATAATAAATATACTGACTACAATATAGCACATTTTACCTACATTCATAGCGTTTATCATAGAGTACAGTTTTGTATTCGAAATCCATGGTCCGTAATAATACAATTATAAAGGGAACCACCTCGAAGCTATACTGAAGCTAACACAAAAATAATTTAAAGAATTAGTCCGCCGTCTTTAGGAGTTTTAAAAATGAAATATCTTCGGGTTTTTTTAATATTCGTAGTTTATTGAAAAAATGTACATTTTCATGAAATATTCAATTATTTGTTTTGTAAAAGAATTTTTGACTGCAAGTGCGAAAAAGTGGCTAATAAATAATAAATATTATACTTTCAAACAGTTTAAAAAATCAATTGTTTATACATATTTTTATCATAAAAACACAATTATTTATTAAGCATTCCTTTCATTATTAGAACAAATAAAAAAAATCAAATTGTAAAATTAAAAATGAAATTGGCGTACAAAGAATTTTTCATTATCGGGTCACAGCTTACGATGCTCATTAACGTCACATTCCGGAAGCCAAAGCTTATACAGAAAGACCCCAGCACCTCTTGAATAAAACTCCTTTGATGTTCAAGTCATATTTCATAATTTTTCAAATAAAAAGTATTAAGGTATATCTGTAAATAACTTAAATACAACACTGTATAAAAAACTGAATCTGTTTCATTAAACATGTTTGAATATTCAAATACTGTAGAAGCATGTCTTTTGCTTATTCTATATTTGTTTATTTGTACTTTTCCTTCTTGAAGTCCTTGACACGTGGTCTCCACGCCAGGACGCGTCTGCTTCATCGACCATCGATCCTGCGGTATTAGAATGAATAGTTCCTTAGAATTGCACAAGCTAGTTGCTCCATCTTTGTTTTATCATCCCACGACCAGACGCACCGATCTGCGCCACCGTTACATGGTGCAAACACCACCACTCAGAGCCAAGCCTTTCGCTTCATCTTTTCTGGTGCGCACTGCAAAAGAGTGGAATAATTGGCCGGAGTATGTTTGTCCAGACAACTACAATCTTGAAGCTTTCAAGTAACGAGTGAATACCTATGTCGTACATGCGATCTATAGTTTTTAATACGTTGTATATAAAATCAATTAATTAACTTTTCATGCTGAAACCACTGGCCAACCGCCAAATCTATTTTGACATTAACCATTTCAAGTGGCCCAACAAGTCTTACATTAATCCAATGTAATATTCATTTCCATTGGCCATAAATCCTTAGTATCCCGTGACTTTTTCGTAATTGAAACATAATTTATATCGTTGAAGTTATACAATAGCAAGGCCTTAAATTAGGTCGAATGGTAACATCAATCTTCACAGATTGCACAGTAGGGATCCTAATTTAATTTTAGATTTAGCTACCGCAATTACTAAACAACCTAACTTTATAAAGGCATAATAGCACAATTTAAATTAAATTAAACTAATTTACAAGCTACTGTTAACGCCGACCTATTTGGTCACCGCCTCTTTGTTTCCTTTTTTCTTTCGCTGCATCTGCCAATATGTAATGTCACATAGCCTACGTCCAAGCGCTGAACACGCCCCTGCTTCCGCGCAAACCACGCCGCGTTTTGTGTGTTGAGCCGCTTATATCAACCCGCACGCTGAAAGGTGCACGCTGTACCGTTCCAGCTTGTCCTCTAGTAGAAGGAACCTCCACTGCGCAGCCCCCATCGTCCGTAGCGTGTCTGATGCGGCGACCTTATCCTATAAGTTATTTCCTTCTCCTTATTTCTGCTCCCGCCCGCGCCAACAGCTACCCATTTTTTACATCTGTATGGCAGATGGAAGCATGCCCAGAAGGCTAACTGCATTATCATGCTGTATAGCAATGCTAACACTCTGCGCGAAATACAAACCTGCCTTCTGGTCACGGGTGGCATCAAAAAGTTTTATACAAAATTAGTTTCAATGATATTTTGTATTTGGTAACAAATAGCCGAATGCCATCGTATCACTGGTAAACATAATTCGGTTAAATGATTATAATATAATAATAATTTATTATATCAATAATAGAGTAGATGACATAAGAAATTTTAACACTAATTGTATATTAAAAATGTGTGCTGGGACACATATTAGAAGTGAAACTTCAACGGACAAGTGGAAAAACGAATCGTAACGGACAAGTGGGAAAACAAATGGCAATTGATAAGTGGAAAAACGAATCGCAACGAACAAGTGGAAAAACGAATCGCAACGGACAAGTGGAAAAACGAATCGCAACGAACAAGTGGAAAAACGAATCGCAACGAACAAGTGGAAAAACGAATCTCAACGGACAAGTGGAAAAACGAATCGCAACGGACAAGTGGAAAAACGAATCGCAACGGACAAGTGGAAAAACGAATCGCAACGGACAAGTTGAAAAATGAATCGCAACGGACAAGTGGAAAAACGAATCGAAACGGACAAGTGGAAAAACGAATCGCAACGAACAAGTGGAAAATCTTCAACTGACAAGTGACAAAATGAATCGCAACAAAATTTTAACTTGAAGTGTTACGAGCAGATTGTTCATATACTTGTTAAATTTGAAAACCTTCCCGTAAAACTAAATAATTACCATAAACAAAATTAAAATTAAATAATTCAAATGAACAAGTTGGCAGTAGGCTAAATAAAAGCTTAACAATACTCATTGACACCTGACTTCTTTGTTTTCCGGATTACTGAAAACTGGCCTAAACCTCGGAATAATAAAAATCAAATAAATTACCGCACTTAAAACCGTTAAAACGTAGTTGTATTATTTATAAAGTATACATGAAGATGATATTTTATTTTATAATGTATGGTATAATATGTAGTACATGAAGATTTTATAAAACGCCTCTTTTCTTCAAGGTGGCTATGAAACTCTAAGAATGAAGGAAAACAAATGTTTATTTTTTCAATGCCAGGTAAGAAATTATTATTCAACAAACGTTCCCGAAAGTCTTGAAGTTAGCTGTCCCTTTTTAAGTTTTCGCGTCGCAACGATGCCCATGATACAAAATTGGCCAATGGGGAAACATAACTACCTGATCCAAACTAACAATTCTACAATACAATGACGCCTTTGAAATCCGATATTACGAAGCCAGCCAAGAGCAGAAACCGTATTCAAATAGATTAGTTACCACGTAAATATATTCGCTTGATTTCATTCAGATTCAAATAATTTTACACAAACTCCGACTAACAGCAGATAATAATAATTTTCTTCTTTTCTCCGCTGCTCATGTCCTACAGGTAGCGTATTTCACAGATTTTTAATACTAGTTCAATATTATTATTTTTTTCGTCAAATTATTACCTATATATACCATATGTAAAATAATGAAGAAAGCATAATTAATTAAAAAGTTAATTATAAAGTCCTGCTCTGATGGCGACGATATATGTATTTTTTTTATTGCTTGGAGTACAGGAGACATCCTGACGGCCCAAATATGATTGGAAGTGGTTACCGTCGCCCATGATTATTTGCAACACCAAAGGTGCTACCAATATGTACCATGATCAAATTGATCGTGTACTAGCAGAAAGTGATGTCAGGATCCTTGAACAGACGAGCGTGCACGACAAGAGTTATGAATATCAAAGAAGCAAGTGAGGTGTGTAAGAATAAACCTAAATGGCGCTCTGTTGTTCGTGCCTACCCCGCAAGGGACCTGGCGTGAAGTTATGTATGTATGTATGTATTAAAGTGTTTATTCTAAGTAGATCCGTTTTATTCAAAGATTAGAGGCAATTTTTAATAACCACAGACCCACCCTCCATGTATATCAGCAACTGTTTAAGACGAATATATTCTCTGACCATAATTAAAACTGACGTGTTCGGGACGAGATGTGGATGCTTTACCCACTGAGACTCACGTCAAAAATGTTACTTATAAATATTAAAAAATAAATTCAAGCAATATCAAAAACAAAGATAATATTAAATATTTACGCTTACCCCGACAGTTTTAATATAAGCGAAATGTTAAAGGAAAATAAAAAACAAATTTGCTACGGCTTTAGCCCAAAAAAGTTGTTAATTTAAAAAAGTAAATCAGTTTGCTCTGAGCGGTTCTGAGTTAAGGCAGATTAGGAATCCGTAAACAAATACAATTTAATAAGTCTGTGATAAAGCCACTTGCACCTCGTTCCAATAGCCTAGGTTCAAGGCTTTAAAACAAGTACCGCTACTGCCCTAATGTTCATATTGTTGTTTTGTGATGTATCGTAACAATATACACCTACAGGCTACCGTTGAAGGTAAACCTCTCTTAAAACTGAGAAAAACATGCATAAAAAATATCGAGATATCACTTATTACGAAATCTACAAACACGACTTACACAAGTAAATGACATGTTTTTCAGAAATGGAGATATTTGTGATAATAATTGAAAATCGGCCAAATGCGTGTTGGACTAAGCATGTTGAATTAAGCTAGTAGTTGGATGTCATTTGGCTATTAAAGCTAAAAAATACACTATATTTCATTTATTACTCAATGGACGTACTCATTCAAACCGTTTAAATTACTTAATATTTAAGCTCTTACGACTTATAATTTAAATATTGTTTTTTTTAAATGGGTATGTACGTTTTATGATCCTATAATAAACACTAAAAATATCTATGAATAAGCGATAAAGAGATATGTATGTAGATGTAATTTGTTAAATCCAGAGCAATCCGGGCTGTACTTCGTTAGTGTTTGTTCCAGTAGTATCGTAGCACTCGCCTATTTGTTCCTACACAGCGTAAATACTGGTAACAAACATCGGGGAACGAAAATTGAACCCATCTGTTTAAAATTTGTTAATATCACAGCAGGATTAAATTCATACAGTCAATCTTTCCTTTATAAAAACGCCCTTAGCCAGACCCGCGGCCTGATCGCGAATCAGCATAAATTCGTAATTAAGATTTTCATAATAATCAACTGTCTAACTCGGCCTTACGCAACGTTTGTTTTTGTACATAATATAAGCACTATAACTGGATTTGCTTTATTACGAGTAATTTTTTAATCAGTGTTTAGTTTTGTGTTTTTAATAGTTTATATATATATATATATATATATATATATATATATATATATATATATATATATATATATATATATATATATATATATATATTTAAAAATATATATATATATATATATATATATATATATATATATATATATATATATATAATAAATTGGTGGGGAGGTAGCTTAGAACCAGGCAGGGACATAGGATACTTTTTATCCCGTTGGAACCGGGTTCTAGAATCATCCTAATCACCTGGAGCGATTTGGGTTATTTTGATTTTGTGTGTTTGAATGGATTCCCGGATGGCTTAGATTCGCAATTGGAACCGGTATGTGCCGCTGGGATCGGGTCCTAGATTTTTATTTTTTCAGAGCACGACAACGTCTGCCGGAGCCGCTAGTATCAAATATAATAAAAACAAAACGAGGTAATTCTAATGTAATTGTATAGTCAAATACGGTGTGTAGAGTTGCAAGAATTCCCTTCACTAGCATCAGTCGAAGACTAATTTGGCTAAGCTATAGATATTGAATATTTAATGCATTAGAGAAGTTTGTATTAACTAAGTTCCTTGGCCTGCCATTGTGGCAAATAAAACAACAACAAGTGAAAAAAAAATCACCTGAAGCCATGTAATCCTGGAGCATTTAAGAACATTTTCAAATTAACATTTTTATTCCACTTGTTTCATGATTTTTGGTATTAGGTATAAAAAGTAAAGGTTCGCCCCACGACGAGGGGTTTTGGGATGAAATAAGTTTCGTAGTACGAACAATCAGCTCTATGTGGTCAGTCCCCAAACTTTTACGGTTTAACAAACGCTCCCTAACAATTAAATAGCAAGATCTCACTTTGATCTCTCCAATGTAGTGTTTATTTTGATAGACACCCTCACATTTAAATAATAGATTAGTTGCCTTAAATAAGTTCTTAATTAAATACATCATTTTTTTACATGGCTATTTAAAAATATCTGTATTATATGCACGAGTATATGTTTATGAAGACACACTAATTCGTTTTAATTATAGTTAAAATAATACTGTAATTTTGAATCAAACTTTTTGAGATAAGAGCTGAAATCGGCCAATTGCGTATCATTTCAAGTCCTACGAAAGATTCCGTCGATCTTACCATGTCATTGTTTTTGTGTTTCTCATTCGATTACAGAATCCTTTAAAAGTTAATTAGTAAAAGCTAATCTAAAATACTCCATACCTCTACAATTATTCATGAATCTTGTTTAAATTAATTTTCGTTAACAGTACCTAGTACATTGTTCACAAAATAAAAGGCGCAGATTATTTATGAATTTAAAAACAAGTATTATTTGTACATATAAGAATATAACCTTATGATTTATAATAAGTATAATAAAAATTAACACACATCGTTATGAATATGAATATATATTATTTATGTGTGAGAGGACCTTATTTTTTAGTTTTATCATAATTACACTACTCCTTTGTGAAGCGTTATACAGAATAAATAAATCTTACCTTTATCTACAATTTTACCCAATTTCACTCGGAAGTTTCTGAGGAAAATACAGTGACAAATATACATGGATGGCCAGACTAACTAATAATTTTATAAAAAGTTACATTTTTGGAAAAATGTATGCGATATCCTTCAGATGTATACATGTAACATTCATACATCTACATAACATACGTAACATATTATAAACACTGTAAAAAAATCGAAATGTGTGCTGGGACACATATTAGAAGTGAAATTTCAACGGACAAGTGGAAAAACGAATCGCAACGGACAAGTGGAAAAACGAATGGCAACGATAAGTGGAAAAACGAATCGCAACGGACAAGTGGAAAAACGAATCGCAACGTACAAGTGGAAAACGAATCGCAACGGACAAGTGGAAAATCTTGAACTGACAAGTGATAAAATGAATCGCAACAAAATTTTAACTTGAAGTTTTACGGGGAGATTGTTAATGTACTTGTCCAATTTGAAAACCTGCCCGTAAAACTTCAAGTCAAAATTTTGTTGCGATTCATTTTATCACTTGTCAGTTGAAGATTTTCCACTTGTCCGTTGCGATTCGTTTTCCACTTGTACGTTGCGATTCGTTTTTCCACTTGTCCGTTGCGATTCGTTTTTCCACTTATCCGTTGCCATTCGTTTTTCAACTTGTCCGTTGCGATTCGTTTTGCCACTTATCCGTTGCTATTCGTTTTTCCACTTGTCCGTTGCGATTCGTTTTTCCACTTGTCCGTTGAAGTTTCACTTCTAATATGTGTCCCAGCACACATTTCGATTTTTCGCAGGTTTACTGCAAATTTTTGATTGATTTGGTTAGGTTAAGTACATTTTAATGGTGTATGTAATACGCTACCCACGCACCGACCATTTTTTACGTCAACACTTTTGTCGTTCGTTGTCGTTCACTTTTGTTATGACTTTCGAAAAACTGAACAGTTGGCAAAGTTTTCTTGTTTTATTTTTGTTTCCTCAACAAACTCTATTTATTTATTTTTTACATATACCACAAATAGAGGCAGTGATGCCTTGTCACGTGGAGAGCAGAGCTATAGTTCGATGCAAACTTAAGTTTGCCTCCATTAATAGCGGCTCGGAACATCGCACTTTCCGATGTGCAGAACGCAATTTTAGGTATTAGAGGGATGAGGTAATTGAGGACGCGGTATATCCTCGCTCGCTCTCTCGCTAGCTTTCTCGTTTACGAGACTTCCCCGGCGCTCGGCTCACCAGAGCTGCCAATTTAGCGCTTTAGGAGCTAGATATAGCGCTTTTTAGGGCAATCCAGCTCCCAATTTTATTAAACAACTTCCAGTGCAAAATCTTCCGCTTTTTATAATATGCAATAATTAATTAATAATAAATAATTATTTTATAATAAATATATATGAATATCTATACTAATATTATAAAGAGAAAAGATTAAATTCTTTGTTTGCATTGAAGAGGCTCCAAAACTACTTAACCGAATTGAAAAATTCTTTCACTGTTGGCAAGCTACACAATCCCCGGGTGACATAGGCTATATTATGTTTTCAAAAAAATTAGGAATCCTTACTAAAACTGCAATAACGTAACCCAAGGTGTAAAAAATACCTAAAATCGCGAGCACTGCGAAAACTATTGATGATAGAATGAAATAATGTACTACGACTTTGCAGAACACATTGGTGCGGCGGCAATGGACTGTATTAGGCGGCAAACGTCTTTTGGGAAATGAAATCTAGGTTACCTGGACTCGACAGCTGCTGTAGGCTTCCTAGCCGGCCGGCTGTGGTCTGATCACCCTTAGTTTACAATAAACATCACTTCACACGCGGGCGTTCGTAGCGGGATCGATTTACACTTGCATGCCAATGAGCGCGGCAAGCGGCGTATGCGCGCGGGGGTGAGGAAGGATTGGGGTAGGATGACGTTTTACCGCCAGGTGGCGTTACCATTACCCCCGGCCTTAAAGGGTACCTTTAAAAAGGTAGAGTAGAATCGCGAATGCGAGAAGAAATTGAGATAAATGCGAAGTTGCGAAGCGGATGCGAAGTTAATGAAGTTATAATACGGAAACATTATACGCTAGCAAATTATACAAATATAAATTAATATATACTTAAACTAGTAAAAGTGGCGAGTAACGAGTAAAAGGAGTGTAAAAGTATAAAAGAGTAAGATGGTATTATATGTTAACAAGTTATATGTAGGCAAAATATACTTTATGAATATAAGAGCGCAAGAAATAATGTAGAAGTACTCATTGTGTTAACAATGCAAAGAGTTACACCAGAAAATGGCTGAAACATCTTTATGAGATACAGCGCAATATGTACAGTCTTTAAATGAGTCAACCTGGTTTATTACATCAAAGACCAAATAAGATTGAATGCAGAAAATAAACGCGATATAATCCGTACAATCAACCAAAATGTATTGTGCAACGCGATGGTGTGTCAACTACATAATATAAATAGCGAAATTAGACATAAGTGTCATTATTATGGAGTGATTAAAATTGACAATAAAATACAGATAATAACAGTGTGATATACCAAATTAAAGTTGATAAAACGATAAACGAAAATATTATACTTTAGCGGTAAGATGAAAAAAGATGCGAAAAAATGCAATAAACAAATAATACTTAATGGCGTGAATAATAGCGGTGTATTTTAAAGCGAAAAGTTTAGCGTTGTCGAAAAACGCGTGAAATAAAAGCAATACATTAATTATTAATTAATGTAAAATATATGACTTGTATACAAATTGATAGTAGAACGCGGCGCGAATATAATAATAATTTAAATTAATGAAGCGATCGTCAAATTGTTGTAATGTATTCTGTAAATGATTTAATATTATAAAGTGATGCCAAGTAGTTTTCATTCCAATCTCAATTATGCAGATAATTGAAATAAAAATGTGCGAGCGTAAATACATAGCAACTAATGCAATATGTATTAAAAACACGAATATATGATATTTTAAATAATTAAGCGCGAATAAATAAGTATGAAATACGTACAAATTTAAATTTAAGAAATATTTTTATTGAAACATTAATTGTTGCGGATAGACTAATTATTATAAACTTGATGTACACAGGCGCGATTTTTTAATTCATTTTTAAAGGGAAAAAGGCGTCTGTATGAACTGTTGCTATCGTATGAAATATTTGAAGACAAACCGTTGCTTTGAAGCGGTAAAGCGGCGGAGTTATTGCTACTGCTGCCCTTATCACGAGCAGTGTTTTTACGATGAAGCTGCACAAGCTTACTATCATGAGCGGACCGAGTGACATAAGGTTTTAAGTTAGGCGTTTTGACAAAGGGATTGCGCCGTGTCAAACAGCAGCGAGATAATACTTTATTAACATGGAATCTCTGCATTGTGGGAACTGATCCCATTATAACGTATCCTAAGACGGTATTTATCATAAGTAATGTGAAACAATTTCCTTGTCTAACTTGTGGTAACAATAATTGAGCGAAAAGCGGTGCACCGATTAACATATCTATCGGCCCCGGATGACCGAATGACTCATCTGCAAGCGGGATGCCTTGAATAAAAGGTAACGCGGCGGTATCTACGAAAGTTGTGGGCAAATTATTTGTAATGTTGTCTACAATAAGCGACGATATATTGTAGCCAACCTGTGGATTAAAGCGCGAGAAGAATTGAAAGTTCACGGAACCCTTAACCGGCTTCTCAATGCCTCCTATGCCTCTAATCGTTATATCAGAACTATAAGTGACATTTTCTAAATTTAATTTTTCAACGCATTTAGAAGTAATGAAGTTACTCTGAGAACCTGAATCTAGTAGGCAACGAAGATGATGTTCTTTGTTGCGCGAGCGCACGATGACAACAGCCGTAGCCAGTAATACTGTCGTGCTCGTATTGCATTGCGCGACTTGCGAGGGTGCGTGAGTGTTACTCGTCGACTGGGAGCCAGCGATGGACATAGTACACAGCGAGTAGTTGTTTGTGGCGGAACACGGTGTATTACCGCTCACTTTGCACGCAGAGTTAACTGCAACGGGTTGCGGGCATGATGTTGCGCTGACGTTTGATAGCACCGGGTTCGCAACTGTAAATTGGTTGCCGTATTGTGGTTGCTCAAAATGCAACAATGTATGGTGTTTATTGTTGCAAGCCCTACAGCGGGAGCTCGATTGACATTCTGAAGTTTGATGTTTTACGCTCAAACAATTAATACAAGCATTGTGCTCTTTTGCGGATGTAAAGCGATCATTTGAACTTAGGTTTGAAAAAGCGGGACATTTAAATAAATGCTCGTGAACAATGTTGTCACAGAGACATTTAGATGTATTACCAATAGCGAGGTATGAGTGCGGTTGCGGTGGTTTAAAGGATTTCTCATTTCTGGAACGAGACGCGGGTCCTTTAGCGGGAATATTATTTTGCAACGTAGATGAATTTATTTCTGTGCTTTCAAATATGCGCGATTGATCCCTAATAAAATCTGCAAGACTACTGAAAGTTGGAATTTTATTATGTCTCGAAAACATTTCAAACGACCGTATGGTTTCAGTGTCGAGTTTTTTAAGTGATAAATGTAATAACATAAAATCAGCAAGATTATCAATATTAAGGTTTTTCAAAGCGTTAGCGGCTGTGACAAGTGTGTCGGAAAATTGTTCGAAACCTTGTGCGGAAGCGATAGGAATAGGTTTAAATTCTAAAATTTGATTTAAATAGGCAGATCCTAGTATGCGTTTATTTTGAAATTTATCCAGAAGCGTTTGTAAAATAAGCGAATAATTTTCACCTGATGGTGTAATGCCAGCAAATGTGGACTGAGCCTTAGGTGAAAGTTTTCCTAAAAGATAATATAGTTTATCCGTATCGGTAAGCGAAGCATTGTCATGAACAATATTCTTAAAACTCGAATAAAAGGTTGGCCAATTATGTAAATTGCCATCAAACGACATTAGTTCAATACACGGTAATTTTGGATATTGTTTTTCAGTATGCGAAATTACATTGTTTTGTTGCTCAAGCGATGAAACTTTATCATAAATGTACTTAACTCGGCAATATAGATCCTCAAAAGAAGCCCAAGTTTGGTCATCTAATTTTAATTTAGGATTTAATTTTAATCTACATTTATTGAAAGTATTATTAGCGATTTGAAACTCTTGACGAATATTCTCTAAGTTAATACAAGAAGAAAGAAAATTATCCTTAGCTTCGTCGTCTTCTTGCCATTGTTTAGACAAGTTAAATAAGGTTTGTAGGCGAGCATAAAGCGTATTTCGACTATTTAAAGCTAAATCATGGTCGATACTTTCATATGAAACTTCTGAATCTTTCTTTGACATTGTATTATAATACTATGAAGCGACAGTTAAATAAGGATAAAAATGAATAATGTGAATATAGCTGTATAGCGGGCGAAATGTATTGAAAACAAGTACTTAGTATAAATTTAAACAAAAAGGTAGTTTGAAGTAAAGCGATAGTTGCGGGTTGCGGATAGCGCGATGCGAAGCGTTGCCACTCCGTGCAGCGGGCACGAGCGAGGCAGAGATGACGAGTATGTAAACCGATGGATTATGACAGAATAAGCAATATCAACGAAGACCAATGAGGTTCGTGATACGTATTGCGATAAGCGAGACAGCGAATATGAAAATGGTTGAACGACGCGATTATAAGACGAATATATTAAAGATGTAATGAATAAATAAGTTTAGAAACGTTTAGAAGCGAAATATGTATTTGCGATGTAAAATACGACTCTTATTCCTTGCAATGCCAACTCAATCATGTAATATTAATGTAATAAACTACGATCAAGTGAATGTATAAGGGAATAGCTAGCGTATAGAAAATGGCGGAATGATTATTAGCTACGTAGGTTAGGTATCCTAACGTAACCAAATGTGATGTGATTTAATTGGTAAATGACCAAATTAAATATAGAAAATTATGCGGGAATTAACTAAAGAGTATTTCAAATAGAAAACGGTCCGGAGACCCGGTTAGAAGAGACCAAAATATGGTGCGGCGGCAATGGACTGTATTAGGCGGCAAACGTCTTTTGGGAAATGAAATCTAGGTTACCTGGACTCGACAGCTGCTGTAGGCTTCCTAGCCGGCCGGCTGTGGTCTGATCACCCTTAGTTTACAATAAACATCACTTCACACGCGGGCGTTCGTAGCGGGATCGATTTACACTTGCATGCCAATGAGCGCGGCAAGCGGCGTATGCGCGCGGGGGTGAGGAAGGATTGGGGTAGGATGACGTTCAACTGCCAGGTGGCGTTACCACACATCATTATCTACAAAAAGTGTCGCGACAGCATATGTCTAACTATTATAGTTATGCCACAATAAGTGTTCTTTTATTTTAAATTTTAATTAAAATGCCGCCGCTAGAAAAGGCTCTTTATTTGTATCTTGGTATTAATTCTTATCAAAATAAATTACTTCATATTCAAAACTGCTTTAATACCTTTATATAACTTTTTGAATTATTCAATTCGGACATTCCATTCGAAAGATATCACGAGTTTAAAAATGTAAGAATTAGTGACTGTGACCACGTGACTGTGACATCTTTTCGTGAGCCAAAAATCCGTAAGACCCCCTCTATATAGAAGTTTCACTTCAAAAATATTAATCGTTCAGACCCCTTCTACCAGCAGTACTGCACTGTACAGCAGTCTGTCATTAAATTGATGCGCGCTTGTCACAATGGTGGTAAATTAATCCAGTTCATTACACTATAGAATCGCATCGGGCATCGATTTGGGTGGCAGACCCCTAAACGTCCTCCCGATTCAATTAACTGAATATTAGGTTTCAATTTAACATGAAGATCTACCAATTTCACAATCAAATGCAAAGAAGATCACGATTGTTAATAAAATGCAACCCATGAAACTAGGAAATGATAACGTAAGCGGTACAGTGGAAGATTTACAGTCTGTTCTCACAGATAATGGAAGGCAACGAAGCTTGAAAGCGGCATTACCTCGCGGAGCTCGTAAAATGTGCGAATCTCACAAGACCGAGACTCAGGTCGCTCACATTCAAAACCACCCGCTGTTAAAGCCACGCTATGAGCCGTAAAGCAAAAGAATCCGTATCAACTTCCTTTGCAGAATCCTGCAAAATCTCCAATAAAGATAAGCTTTCATACTAGTTGTGTTTACCATAACCAATTATAAAGTCTTTAAGAAGATATTGTTTTAAATACGTTCTCTCGCGTACACTCCCAATCTGTATCCTATAGAAAATATGTGTCCTTATATTCATTTCTATTTTTGATATTTCTTATGTATATATATGTTTATTATATTTGAATATATAATTATATAATAATTTGTTTTATTTTACGGGTAACACCGAGCGGGCCGTTCATACAATGCGTTCTATCGTTAACAATAGACATGGACTCGTCAATGAGCAAGCATATATCCTTTATTGAAATTCTCATACTTGTAAATAAATTGAACAATAAGAAGGATTAATGATATCTTACTCGAAGGTCGGCCATAAAACAAAGGGTGTATTATACCGCAAACAAAAGACAGTTAACAATTATTCAAGTAAGAATTACAAATCATTTAAATACTAAAGTTAATAAAAACATAAAAAAACGCCTGATCAGTTACGGGATTGTACGGATTATGGATTCTCGGAATACATCAGTTTTTAGTAATATGTATTTGTATGAGGAGAACCATTCAATTTCTTAGGATTTTTTAAGAGCCATAAGTCTCTATCTATTCATTTTTTTTGCAAACTTTTGAACATTTTAATATGAATTAACATTACGATAACAAACTAGTTATACAAAAAAATATTAGTAACATTTTAAGATAATCGCTATATTCTTAACGCCTTAATAAAGAAACTTATGTTCTAATAAAAATTAAGTAGTACATACTTTATTTTTATTAGGACTTACAATATTATTATAACAACAACAACGAGACGGTTAATTTAAAAGCAGTCAAATGCTCTAATTAAATCTACGAATATTGGGGCCTTTAAAGAAACACATTTTAAAAATTGAAAGTAGAGTGGTTTCGTGTCCCATTTTCCCCGTATTTGTGTTGCTATTTTCATTAATCAAAGAGAAAGCCCTGACATTGCCAGATAGCTTATCCGTTCAGTTTTCTGTCATTATGTAAATATAATATAATGAGGATTTTACCAATAAACAATGATTTCCTTAACAATTGGGCATGTGACATAAATATTTCACTGTAAATTATAAAAGAATATTCATATAATATATTGGAAATCAACAAACCTTACTATTTATCTTCTTTATTATTGTTACGAGTTGCGAGACTCGAATTAAAATGCCGTTAGAATTATTATAGAGTTTATTAGAACTATACAAACACGTATAACAGGTACAAATATAACCGAACACAACAAATCCAAACGTAATACAGAAGGTCGTAATTCAATAAAACGCACAAAGTCCGTCACTATTAGATTCCCGAATGTACACACGTCTCGCTCGTATCGTAGCTGTAGCTTAATTGCTCCTCTCTCCATCAGGCCGTCGTTTAATACCTCACAAATACAAATGTGCCCGTATTGTAGTCGACGTAATCCGCAACACCTGGCTAATGATTCAGCCGCAAGTGGCCGTAAACGAGTGCAATAGAACAACAGGCTGTTAACTAGAAACGTATGCCAATAAAATAAGTTAACAAAAGAAGACGATCATAAATGGATTACAATCAGTTCAAACACAGACAGGTAATAAAATGTGTTTTTTTACAGATTAGAAGTGGAATTTGTTTTTGTCGGGACCTAAGTTGTAATATATTGATACTACTAGGATTTGCCCATGTTAGACGGGTAACGTTGAATACAGTAATTTTGCCAGTATTTAAAACCAGACAGTACTTTCAGCAGACCAACGGATTTTTAGTTGCGAAAATACACGAATTCCGAAAAATTCCGGAAACCCCGATATAAGTGATGTTACTAAAAACATACATCACTAATTCTGTTCTAAACAAGATGTCTATTGTAAACATAGAAACTGTCATATCAAGGAAATCGTAATATCACGTAGTTTCCACGTTAGGAAATCCTAGGGAATGTAAAAAGTCCCGGATTATATTGTTATAGTATCAATTGGATCCTAATCCGCCAACTTTTATGTATAATACTTTACTTTAAAATACTCCTGGAAAAATTCTCGCGGGAATCTCGGAACATAACGTTTCGCATCACTTGAAAAAGGAATTAAGTTATCGTTCTAGTGAAATCCTATCAAAATGAGATAATATTTATGCATTCTAATTTGTACCCCTTCCCGGGAAAATTCCCTCAGGATTCCCAGGACACGTTTCAGTGAAAATTGTGTCGTAATAAGCTTATTTCGATGCACCCGAACAACTTCAAACCGCCTCCAGGAAAATTCCCGGTGATATCCGGGATAAAAAGTATCACACATTTATTACAAAAAAATCGCATTGGGTTTCAATTGTTTTTCAATCTGGCCATTTTAAATCATTTCCCGAAAATTTTCCGTATGATTCTCAGGTTAAAAAGTAACGCAGTTTAATAATTTGCATTCGATCAGCGAAAACCGCATTGAAATCGGCCCAGTAGTATTTACGTCAATCCCGAACAAACAGACAAACCGACAAACAAACAAGAAATCTACAAAAAAATGCATCGTGTTCACCATCGTATATATAGTCCATTCCAGTTGTTATTTTAATAGCTTCAATCTCCAGGCACGGCATGTTTTCAATTTTATAATATTATAAATATAACTTCCAATAATATAATAAGAAGTGTCTCACTTAATCTATAATTTGAATATAAACTCTGATTGCTGCTCTATATCATTGTGTAGCTAATAACTAATAGTCTAAATCCAATGAAACAGTATAGGAAATATAAGTAGATATATTTACACAATACGCTGCCATACAAAGAGCAGGAACATTGTTCATGTAGTTAACTGAATGACTGAAACTGTTTACGAACATATAAACGATCTATTTTGCATATTTATAGTACGGTTTATAGTCTGAAGAGCTTTTTAAGCACCTGATTAACTCCTTGGGTATTTCGATCGCTGGTGCCTACCTCCCATAATGGCTCAATATGACAGTTAGATGTCATCAGGCTTCTGTATAACTTACCTAAGAAGATGACATGCGTACCCTATGGGATATTCTAATCCACAGGTATAGCGGAGACATGACCTAAATTCTACCACTATAAAAGCAGAAGCTCCACCTACCTTGAGATCAGCCCTCTCCTGATACAACACACCTTTCTACCAAAGTTTGTAATGCTTAATAATGACTGTGACTCAAAAGATAAACAAACAAACAGATGGATGGACATAACGATTTTATAAGACCCTTTTTTGCCAAAATGGCTATGGAACACTTAAAATATTACTACACGAACAAAAAGCATATTTTTAAATCGGTTATTCGTGCCCACAGTAAATTTCCGCTGTCCATTGAGGCTATGACAAGTTACGGATGGGTACGGTCATTGAAAATACAGTCCAGTTTTATACGACATATCCAATGGTGCGAAAATATCGGTGAACCCATCTAATACTGCATAAATTTTAATAACTTCTCATGCTCTGTTTTTCCGTAGTCTTTATAAGTTAGTTGCAAAATTCTATAAACTAACCATTAAAAAACGGCTACAGGAAACCAGAAGGCGGGAACTTACCTTGCCCAAAGGATGACAGTGCCCAGCGCCAACGTTCTGGTCGGGCTGGACCCATTGTACTCTATGGTGTTTTCTATTCTCTTTAGTATGGTTTTATTTTATAATCTACATTTACTTTCTTAAGACTAAGTAAAACACTGCGCCTAAGTCACCATTTTCTATGGGTAAGGTAACTAGAAGGTTGGCTTCGTTAGTTTGATATAAATTGCAATCATTCGGTCATTCAACTTCGATCACTCAAACTTCAGTGCTTTATATGTCCTGGAAAGTTACCCATTCTACAATACAAAAGGTATCTTATGTTAGCCCTGTTATCGAAGATACATACTAGTATACCAAGTCTCATAATAGTAGTGCTCTAAAGGAGGAAAAAACGAATTTCCAAACCAAGTCATTTTCACAGAACTATCTTAATGATTTTAATACGAATTCCTTCCGAAAATGATATTTATATCTGAGCGTTAATATATTTCATCAAAACTAACACAAAACTTATGAATAAAATTGATAAAATACTATCTTTGGAGCATTAAAATAATTCGCTAATATCATACATATGTCATTACCTTATGAAGACTTTCCCAACATTTGTTGCAACATTTTCTTATTAAAAATAAATTTGTCTTATTTCATAGAAAGCAATAAAATAAAATCAAATGAAATAGGTAAGCGAGAAACTTATTTAGTATGAGCGTGTTGACAGGTGAACATCGGTCTCTTGTCTGAACGATCCGTCTTCGTTAAAGACGAGGCCACGCTTTCTTACGTTGAACTGCAGACATTCATCAAATAAAAACTGTTTCCTTTCTATTGCCCACCTGTACAAGCGTAGTGAAAAATGATATAAACTCACTGCCTTAATTTCGCTAGGACATGAAATATGAGGCCTAATGTCGCTAAAATATTGCAAAAGATGGGCAGCGGAGCGACGATGCCGAAAATAGCCTTAGATGCTTTATCACCCTATTTTAGTCTCTTGTTTATATCAGCAAATTTATCACATCTAATAAATCTATCGTAACGTGGTTGTTTAGGATATAAAATTAATCTATACATAGATAAAACATTTGACAGGAGTGCGCTACATGAGACTAGGAGCGCCGTGTTTTCAGTGCAACTATTGATTTAGACTTTTCGCTCCCGAGCGTAGTGTCGGGAACACTACCGGATAACACCCCACGCATCCTTTTGTGAGACAGTTATGTCAGCGAAGGAGGCGGTGAAGCAAGATAAGGAAAGAACTACGCGGCTTCCCTCCCGCTCACGACGGACACGGTGACGCAACCGAAGAGAACAAAACGACCTCCGGCCACCAAAGAGACAACTACGGTTGAGGTCACTGAGAAGTGAGCGAAGGTGTTGAATCAAAAAGAGAGTGCAGTTGTCGGGGAGGGGCCAACTCTCCCTTACCCAAGGAGATGCCCGACCACACACAAGGGTAGGTGCACGCCAGCCAATGTCACGGCTTCGCTACCGTCTTGATTCCGTGGCTATGACATCTAGTGAGAAAGTACACTGAGATTTTAGTAAGTGTTTGTGCAGCAGTGTGGTGTCCGCAATTGAAGTTCACCTTAAAAAAGGTGAAAAAAGGGCAAGCCTACCTCAAATAACGACTTAGTATGGCGACCCAGCGAGGTACTGCAAGGCCAGCGGTTTCCGAGCTGACCGGGATCTTCAATGATCTTCAACTATATATTTCCTGAACCGAGCCTGGGTTCAGGAAATATATAGTTTATATTATCAATCAAGCGACTCTTTTTACAAACATGTGTTCAGCTCGCGACCCGATACAATTCTGTTCTAGATCTTTTGGGAGGCGCTCGACGAACAATTTCAAATAATTATATTTCTTAATATATATGACGACTAAAGAGGTTAGTCGTTATAGTACCATGGGCCGCCTTCTGGGCACCTTCCCCATACATTTCGATGACCTATTTGCCCGACATACATTTATACATTTGCTCGACTAGATGGCTACCACCCCTGGTCTGAAGTATTTCACCATAACAACCTTGAGTTGTGTTCCGACATAGTGACCATGTTACAGTCTCCCTTCAGAGAGCAGCAGCGCATTTGTAGCACCTTTGGTGTTGAAATGTCCATAGGCGATGATAAACGCTTTCCACCAAGTGGGCCGCCTGCCTGTATGTTGAACTCCTGCAATAAAAAAATCATTCATCAGTTTAAAATTTCTTTATTGTATTGTATATATTGTATTCAGTTCATAATAGGTTTATAAATATTTTGATGCAAGTAATTTTGCTTATTCTAATTATAAAAAATATATTTTGATCTTTTTTTTATTTACATACCAAAATAGTTTAAATTATATTAAAGACCATTTGGTCTTTATAATAAATTTCAGGTTCCATACTTTTTTTTCCCCACATTATATTATACATTATTTTTCTTGCTGTCTAGGTTTAAAGGACAAAATTGTAGTGAGAATAAAAATTAAAACTATTTTTTTTCGAATACAACAATATAAGCAAATTATTTTTTTTATGAAACGAGAACATTAATTTACTCCAAAAACTATTTTGTATCTACTATGTAAGTACGTTTATTCACTAACATGAAAACTCATATATGAAATGTCGCAAAATATACGTAATGTACATGTTGTCCACCATTATTCACGGACACGAGAAGTGCATGTCAGTTGTCAAATGTCCCGTCTTTAATATTTGCTTCGACATTCAATGCTTTCCACTATGTGCAACTGATCGAGTATGATTCTTCTCATGTGCTTATCATTTGCAATTTATTGTAATATTTCTAAACCCGGCAATATTTCACTTTAGTCCAATCAAAAACAATTTATTGCTGAAGCGAATCTTTGAACTACTTTTTTATTTTCACGGACACATTTTTTTTATATTTAATAAGTGGTCTGGGGAAACGGTCTTAAAAAATAAAATATAAAACGAGCTGTAATGCCATCTACCGAATCCAATTATGAATCTGAAATATCCAGGGACCACACTCAAACAAACACACATACAAAACATCAAAATCGGTCAAGCCGGTTTTGTGTTTCAGCCTACTAACGAACAGCAATTGATTTTTGTATAAAGTAAGGAAGCAACAAAAAGAAAGAATATGTGTTACATACTCAATTGTTCAAATTATTTATTTAATTAGTTTAGGAAACATACAATAATTAATATTCTTAAATATAAAACACAACATTAATACATATATCAATCAAGTTTCCACTAAAAAATAATTTATATAATAAGATTAAAAATTGACTCAAACAGTTAATATAACAACCAATAAATGTCCCACTGTTGGAGTCAAGCCTTCCATTTTTTTAGGACACGCACATTATACCCACCACGCTTGTCGCAGGCGGATTGCCGGGATGGGCACAACGGTTTTCTCGATGTACACGTGGCAATTGTATGTATATTAGGTCAGAAAGTTGCCGAAGTCCACATTTTTCGGCTATGATTTGAACTCACGCCTTTTGGTTTTGGAACGCGAATGCGCTAATGTCTTATAACTTTTTTATGATAAATAGATATGCGTTTGACCACGATCACGCCTAATGTTAGATGATGCTATGGTCGAAAATGGAGCACGCTTACCTAGATAACACCTATTCACCCGAGACTTAAAACACCCGGATTGTACTTTTCGAGAAACACGGACCCTGGTAGTGCATTCCGCAGGTCTGCCGTACGCGGTAGTAACGTGGAGGCAAAACGTTTCATGTTTTCACTGTAAAACGATGGCGTAGATCAAAGCGCCTTGTCGTCCGAAGACGAACTGGTATAGGTAACTAACCCAATTGTTAATTGAAAAGAAATTCATTGTTCATGTTTATTAGACCATAAAGAAAATTAAACAGCAGCAAGGCTAAAGGAAAAAAGCTTGACCCCATTTCAGTCGTGTCTTGATTATGTGTTTGTTTCACGGGCGCCAATTTCCCTTGGATTTATTAAATCTCAAGGGTAACAATTAGATTACCCGTAACTGACAGTGAGTGGCCCTTCGTCCCGGATGTCAGCCCTAACCAACATTATTTTACATGTGAGCCAACCAAATGTTCATTTTGTTTTACAAAGACAAGCTCTTGACGGGCATAAAAAATACGTAAATTAAATTTGTTTATAATAATTAAACTCATGTTTACTGTAAGTAAGTACTTTGTTTTTACTTTTAAAGATTTGTTTTAGGACCTGAGCTTTCCTTGCGGATACGTCGCGATTCAAACCCTGGCAGGTGGCTTTATTGTACTTACATATATAAAACTTAATTCGGACTTTATACATCGCGAGTGAATCCGCGGTCACAAGTTAGTATATATATGTATGCATGTGTGTGTGTGTGTGTGTGTGTGTGTGTGTTCGTGTGTGCGTGTATATGTTTGTGTGTATGTATGTGTGTGTGTGTGTGTGTGTGTGCGTGCGTGCGTGTGTGTGTGTGTGTGGGTGAATAAACTTTCCTTGAAAAAATATCTTAATACAGACGGACTGACTAGTTGTGAAAGCTACTTTATTTTTATACTTTGTAGAGATGTATAATCGAGTCTGAGGCCTTTAAAAATTATCATCTCCAGCCATCGGTTTATCTATACATATTTACGTTACACTCATTCTCTCAGGAACTGGATAGATGAAATTTAGCGGAGATTACTTACCGGCTTTTGTTCGGCAACGCGTAGTCGCAAACAAACAACAGGAGCCGCAATGGAGTGCGCATTGGCTGCGTAATATAATAGTTAAATATAAAAATTTACACGTGTTTTGATATGTGGTAGTTTTATATTGGTAGATGCAAGACGAGACATAAGACTTCACGTTATTTTAATACTTGTCATATTTGTAATGCGTAATTGGCTTTTTAATGCCTCATATAGAGTTAAAAAATACTTCCAGTGAAATCGGTTTAGACGAGATTCATTTTGTAATTTCTTAAATATGGGGTTTCTTTCAATGAAATCTTTTGAAGTGAAATTTCTTTACAATCGTTGTGATTTGAAACTCGATGAAACGAAAAGCGATATTAAAAAGAGATAAACACATCAATTTTAGTGCGAGAGAATAACATTGAATATTTAAAATTCAAATTTCGTGTTTTAAAACTTAAATGTATTATAACGATATAATATACTAGCTTACCTGTGCTCACTTCGCTGGGTATCAGAAAATTGTTAATCACAATCAAATATACCCTATGTTACTTAGAAATAATGTAGGAATGGCGTGAGGTGACAGGTGTCATTTGTGACCCCAAAATGCCGGTCAAATTAATAGGACAGGTCTATAAATCCATCACTAGACCTGTCTTTTTCTATGGTAGTGAAGCCTAGTACTTGAACGACACAAACAAGAACTGCGTGTCACGGAAATGAATATGCTGCGATGGATGTATGGAGTGACGCGGACAGACCGGGTCAGGAACTCCCGCATCCGCGGCAGTCTTCATGTCCGTGACATAGCAGAGAAACTGCAAGAGTGTCGCTTACGCTGGTACGGTCACGTTTTACGCAGACCGGCTAATTACGTGGGGAACAAATGTCTAGCCATGCCGCCTCCGCCAGGTCCCGGTCGAAGGGGAAGGTCCAAGAAATGCTGGCTTGACGTCGTGAAGGATGACATGCGTGCCAATGGTCTCAAAACGGGGGATGCTGAAGACCGCGCGAAGTGGAGTAGAAAAAGTAGGAAAGCGGACCCTGGGCGCCGGAGTGAACGCTCCGAACGCAACCGGGATTTAACGCTCGGATGATGATGATGACTTAGGAATAATGTAGCTTTTCACTGGTAAAAGAATTTTCAAAATCGGTTTAGTAGATCCAGAGATTACCCACGACAACGTCACGAAGTCACAAACTATATACCCCTTTATAATAATAGTATAGATGAAATGTGAAGAAATTTAAAAACCCTCCCACCAATTTACACAATTTGTTTCACTTCTACTGCGTGTGAACTGCACACATACATTTTTTTAATTCCGCAGTCTAATGAATTTATAAGCAGTGGAAGTTCATCACTTACTGTTACAGAACGTATCGCTATGCGTTTAGTATTTTATAGTCAGAAGAAAAAAACAATATATTTACCGACAAATACGGATACAAAATTTAAATAAGCAAAGGCACGATAATGGTTAGTGAAATAACTTATTTAGAATTTTTACTATCAATAATCTTATGTTAAAAGTTATAATGTTTTACAATAGTCTCTCACATGTCTTGCTTGAGAACAAAATAGAGGAAAACGTAAAAACAAAAAGGGAAATGGTATTTACGAACACATTAGGCTGGCTATTACAATTTCCTGCCATTCCGGGATACTCAGTTCGACGATATGTCTAATAGAACTCCAGCTGATACAAGGTTTTCTTTAATTCATTTATCTAAAAATACTATTTTTCCAAATAAGGAAATAAGCTGACAATGTTGGTGCAAAGTTTTCTAATACACAGTTGAACATTTGTGTCAAAACTGCAGAGCCCCAATTACAGCTACCACATTATATTAGCAAAGCTAAAATTTTAAGGATTCATTGTGTATAGTCACATTCTCCGTGGCGAAGTTTATCTTTAACAAACTACAAGAAGCTTCTGAAAGCTATACTACACTAGCCTTAAAGTAATTTAAAAATCAGGTTCAGTTTCATTGCTTCTTTATTTTATTTTCTAATACTGTTATATACACGAATGTATGTTTGTATTGTCATATGTATATATACCTACGTGAGTGTATGCGTATGTGTATATACGTATGTATATATAATTATATTGTTTTTGTACTTGTATGTATCGTGTATAATGTATACTTGTCATTTATGGCCAAGGTGGCGAAGACCTTCAGTGAGGAAATTCCACACACCACTCATCATTTCCGTGTTCTGATAGTTACAACGACAACAAATCATTCAGTGAAGCTAAGACACCATCAAATTCTGTTTTCGAATACAGCTGGCAGTAAATTCCGTTTAAAAAAGTGAAAAAAGTGTATTAGGAATCTATTAATCCCTGCAAGAGTTGGCGTTGTCTATCTATCTATCTACAATTAATTTTAAATGAGAGTCATGTATTGTTCAGTCATCTGTTTTTAAGCAATGAACGCACGGCCTGTCATAAAGTATATAGTCATAATATTTCTTCGAGGCCGACAGCGCTTCGGTGATATTCTGGTCTTGCAAACATCTATGCATAGGCGACTTGAACTGATTTCCATCACTTGGGACGTCTGCCTGTCTACTGTACTTCAGCTATTAAAAACAGATATGACTTCCTCATAAAATGTATTTAAAAAAGAAAATAAATATAATAAAATAAGTACTTTAACTTTACTACTGTGAACTAAATTACAGTTTTTTATGAACTTTACAAAAACATCAAGCACAATTTAAGGACTATGAATAGTATCGGGTAATAATAAATAATTGTTAGTTTTTTTTATAGTCTGTATGCTATACGTATTTTAATTTAACGCAACGTTCAAAGCGTCTGGCAGAAATTAAGGCTCATGGAAAGTGGTAAATTTAATTTATTTAAGGTAAGGTTTTTATATAGCTTTTACTTCGCTTATAAAAGCCCTTATGCTAGACATGAAGTACAATTAAACGTTCTAATTTGTTGGTACAAATTAAATCATTTAATATAACGTAGAAATATGTGTATACCCTATTTGTATAAAAGTCAATTTAAACCATCAAATTGCTTTTGCTAGAACTCATAAAACGTATTTACGTCAGAATATTGGAAATAAAATCTTTATATTTCTGAAACAACTTGTCGGCAGATAATGGACTTGTTATATGCAAAGAAAAGTTTTATCTTCTTCATACGCAGTATACCTATCAATCCGCAAGTATCGGCCGCGAATTTTCCCAATATATGCCAATATTCATAGGGTTTACCTCCGCATGATTTATTGTCTCCTGGTTTATGTACCAAGCCGCTTTCAGAATACAAAATTACACCCAACCAAATAAACCATATTTTATTATCAACACAATAAAGAATACGTCGAGACGAAAGTAACACTAATGTTTATTACTATTTATTTTATGGCTGTTTATAGCTATTACAACATGGTGTTAATTTATTTTTAAATATCTTAAAAATCATTAAAGAAGAAAGAAAACCGTATCGTAAAAAACGTATCATTTATAGAACGGATACTACTGTTACCTGTACATAATCCAACATCGGTATTAATTAAAAAACAAATTTTAAAAGTTTCTTAACAATTAAAGTGTAATTGTGTACACACAGAAAATATATAGCTCACTTAATGGAGGATAAAATATTTTAATATTGTTTGCGTTTAAACTGACAAGAAATTGACATTAGTTTATTTATGTATGTTGATTTTAAAATCGCACTCTTGTCAACGTGTCGATGGAGAGAATTAACGCTACTACACCTACTCTTAAATCAAAAAGGGTACCATTAATTATATTAATCCAAATAACAAGTTTATAAAACTCATTTAGTATTGTTCTATCTTAGTTCTTTAAATTAATAAAGGAAACTTTAGGGGAGTCAGAGACCTTTGAGCCAAGATTTATTGCCAATTTAATTTTATGGTAACCGTTTGTTGTTTTCCACTTTGCCGGATGCCGAGTGCCTTTGATGATTTTTGTTCCATGTTTAACATTGTTTTCAGGCGCCAATAACTGCCTTAATCTCGTCCGTAAGAAATGTATTTATTTATTGCTTTAACTTTAATAATAACAATTTGACAGTCAAACCAATCCACTTAATTTTTATCATCTAAAATTTGTAGCCTCCTAGATTTTATATATAATACATTGAAACGGTTTTAAGCGCGGTAATTTAGTTGATTTTTGTTTTAACCGACACTTCGTTCGTTTTGTGATCACGGCCACTGAAAAGCAGCCGAAACGTCGGAATAACAGAAATCAAATAAATTACCGCGCTTAAAACCGTTAAAACGTAATTTTATTATGAATACAAGTCGCGAAAACTTAAGAATATATTATTTATAAGAATATAAGAATTAAGAATATTTCATGAGATCCTAAAACTATTTTGCACTTATATAAATAATTGATAACTCTCTTCTATGGACAAAACCGTTACAATTTATATGTACCATATTACATACCTATTATTTTTTTCACTATGTGTATAGATATGCACGTATGCTGATCATCTTTATATTTAATATAGAACACCATAAGGTTCTCAGAAATAATGCAGAACAAACACTCGCACTCGTATATATGTAACACTGTGTAGATCTACATTTTATCAGACACAAAATATATCGAACCATTGACGCAACTTTTTGCAATTTAATAAAATCACGTAAAACAAGACATTGCCTTATTAAATTTAGATCAAAATTAGTATTACTATATCAACTGTTTACTTACAGCATATTAATCACTACATATAGTGGTGACATAAAATTTAAATAGCCAATATTTCGAAACATGCAATAATCTATTAATAATTTCCATTTAAACATTGCCTCTAAATACATGATGTTATAAATATCTCTAGGGATTAATAACTTTCTCGAACTGAAGTAATATGATGACATATGTAATGAGTAATCCGACGAACTTAAACGGCATCGAGATATCGATACTTAGCATTCGTAGAAGTGAAAACGAAAGGTCCCGAGTTTCAGTGAATGCCAGCAGCGCCCGAGCAATGCTGCGACAAGACTTATCTGAAAAAGATATAATCAGGGCTTTTTTATTACCTGAAGCAGTCAAATAGGTAAATACCCCTGATGAAAGATGGTTATTATTCTGTATGAATTTTTGCAACACCAGGGGACTGTCTTGCGGACTGACGGGACCAAAGCGTCGACAAGCGAGACTATTCAGTCCGACTTTAAAGTGCTTTACTTTACTGGCACCTAGTCGGGTTCTAAGCGAAGTAATTCTATGGTATAAACTTTCTTAGCAATAAAGAGTAGTTTCTTGTTATTTCACATTATCTTTATATAATAATATACTAAGATTGATAAATATATGATGTATACATACATATATCGTGCCAAATACTTACCTAACTTGTTCTCGTAGAGTCTAGAAGCCAATAGCTCCCTTAGTCGCCGAACTTCGCTATGTACCCGGTCACCAAAAAAGCAAGGAGAAAACAATGATATTACTATAAGCAATGATAGCCCAAAGTCAGCCAAATAGATTTGCCATGGACTCTGAAAAGAGACATCCAAATTTAGATATATTATCATAGATAAGGCATATAATTAATATAATAGGTCCCCGTTATCCTAAAAGTAACCAACCTATAAGTAAAATAATCAATCAAAGAATTATTGACACCACACCTATCAGAATATGACAAAGCTAGTGAGTATATATAATTAAGGTCCAATTTCTTGTTAAATTTATTTTTGCCACAACATACCAAATTCGTTTATCTTCTACTAGAATTTTCCCCGAGGCTACGCCGCGTAAAAAACCCTGGGTAGCTCTATGTCACTTACATAAAAACTAAGTTAAGTTTTCTTTATATATACAAAAACGTTATTATATATGTTAGACATAAAACTTTACTGTTTCTTGTACAATTCTATGAGTAATAATGTTGAGAAGGGAACTCACCCGATTTCGAATCAAATTAAATGAACAATGGTAACATAAGCCCAAAACAGTAATAAACGAAGCGATAATGATAAACAGCAACTGAAAAAGGGAACAAAGTTAATACATTGAAATCTGTCGGAGATTGTATGCAATAATGTAAGGATATCCTCACGCGTTTATGTATTTACTTAATTCAGTCAATGATATAAGCAAGCACACAAATCTCACGGGACATCTAAATACGATTATATACTTCTATATCAAAGTAGGCACTCAATTGAAAAAATGAAATTGACCAATTTATTCTATAAAATTAAAAGTAGTGAACTAAAACACGACTTTATAAACTAATACAATAAAAGGAAACTGCACTTTATGGTATTGTGTTGAGATCGAGTCTAGGTCATCCTCTTTTATGGGTAAGCTACCCAGGAGGCTAGCTACGTTTCCTCGCTGGATCCCAATACTGATCCGTTTTGCGAGGTGTGTACCAGCCCTCTGTTCACTTGAAGCGTCAATCAGTCGTTTTGATATTTTTTGTAGAGGCTCATAGTCCAAGTGTTTCAACACCAAATGGCACAAAGGGTCTTGTACTATTTCAGCACTACTCTATTTTAGCGCTGCCAATAATAAAGAATCTACACTATAATAAATCTTTAAATGATTCGCGTTTGTACAATACGTTTAAAAAAGCGAAAAAAATCACTGGGATAATTACTCGGGGCTAGGAAATTCCTAAAATGCAATTTTTAGATTTTCACACTGTCTGTCTGTCTGTCTGCTAGCATCACGTAAAAAATACTGAATGGATTTACCAAATCGTGCGATAATTAATTCAAAATGTTTCCTAACCCAATAACAGGTCTAGTGGCTATAAATAATTCATACTACTCATATGTAAAGCCGTAAAGGGCAGTCAAGATCTCTTAAATATTAATTTCTGGTGCTGAATTGGTCTAAAGCTGAAATGGAATGGCCCTGAAACAGCGGTGCTAAAATGGCGGCACAGAATAGTCCCATACCCTGGCACAAATATATAACTCTTACTGAGGGATGCATATTTGCGTCGCTTGAGAGACTCAGCTGTTTCCGCCTCCGAACCAGCTGACGTATTTGGTAAATGAATTAAAATTAATTAAACAATAATATTCCATTTCAAAATACATAGTTCAATCTAGTGCTGACTACAGTTGTGAGCTACAGTTTAATTATTTCAAAAATGTGTGCGCAGTTCACACGCAGTATAAGTTAAACTTCAGAGAATATATTAACAGATAATTCTTCTGTAACTTTAATTAATATAAATGTAATTCGTTTAGCCTACATGCGTCAACATATTATAATGCAACATAAACTGCTTAAGTATCACTTTAAAATTTTCATTGTTTTAGTCTAAAAAATATTATTATTAGTTTTATTTCGGTCCCAATTGGACCTATGTTTGTTTAATCAGCGGTCTTATTGACTCTGTAATCTGTGCAGCACATAATAAACTCGTATCTCATACTTCTTCCTATAAATTTATGTGTTTATTTTTATTGTCGCTTTTTCCATTCATCTAGTTTCAAATGACAATGATTCTAAAGAAGTTTCACTAGAATAATAAAATTAGCAGCTATATGAATAATATCAATTTATTTTTTTGTTCTGTCAGGTTATAGTTAAAAATCGGACCCTAAAGAAATTAATAATGATAAAATATACTGTTTTTACCTTGGTGTAATATAATGTGCAATCTATATCAATCATTAAAAGATTATATTTCTAAACATTACCTGCCATTTGATAGCTTCAATCAGAAAATCATACGCTTTTATTACTGTATGATAGAGATCCATCAATTTCTTCATTTCACAATTTGATTTCAATCTGATGTTTCTATTGAAAATTTTGAATTCCTTAATATTAAGGTCAGTGGTTTCCTTGACATTTGATAAAGACAATTCCATAAAATAGTTAATCAGCTGCAACCTAGGTGTCAAAAGGTTCAAGAGATGTCCAAAATAATATACTTCGATTATGTCAAGGCATAGTATGACTAATATGGGAGATAAAGGCACTGGCGACGTATCAATCACGTAAGGTAAAAGGTACAAAAGCAACAGAAGTACTAATATCACAATTAAAAGAATGAAGTTCTTAATTGATCCCTTCGGAGTATACGGTCGGCATCCCACTTTCATGTCAAATTTATTTAATTCACAATAATAAAGTTGCACTCTCTTCCAAGATATAAAGCTGAATACGATTGTAAATCCAAACTGTGCAAGGTTTGTGGCAGCCAATATAAAATATGATATTATATCATCGACATTTATTAACATGTATAGTATAAGGATTTGAACCGACGCGGAATAGGCTAAGGTCAATAATATGAGAATCAATCTCACGTTACCGAAGACAGGTAGCCTGTTGAGGCCAAGCATGAATTCACATATTAAATAAACTTTAGAAATTTTATCGATATAGAGCCTTTCATTGGACTGGACGAAGGTGTTATATTGCACAGGTGGTGGCCTCATGGTGGTTGCTTACTGAATCAATTGATCGGAAATATAGCCAGCGTTGACCCCTCCTTTCATTCTCCAATAGCAAGGGACTTAATAATAAAACATTGACAGCAACTTTGTACTCTACATAAGAGGGCAAAGTGTGTCTGTCATTAGATTAATTAATTACACGGCATGGCGGCTGAACAAAGCTCCACACACGTTACCGACTGTCAAACAAGTTACAAGAAAATTAATAACGTGGCAATCATATTAGGACTGATAAAATAATAAGTGACGTGTTAGAACACGGTGGTATGTAAAACAAATAATGTATATTCAATTTATCGTTACAGACCGCATTAATTTATTCACGCTACTGTATTACATACAATTTCTAAATTGTATTCGTTAAATTATATATTGGTGTTGTTTTTTTATTGCTTGAAGCAGATAAACAGGCGGACGGCCCACTTGTTGGAAGGTGGTTACCGTCGCCTATGGACGTTTGCAACACCAGGGGTCTTGCCAACGCGTTGCCGGCTTCTAAGAAATTTTATAACGTCCTTCTTAAACGGCCCCATGTCGTAGCGCAGAGGAAAAACCTCGGCGGGAAGTTCAAGTACTGTAACAGTTTTTCTTTTTTGTTCTAATAATCTACCTACTTTATAGAAGTCCGTATGGTGATTAGATTATTACGATTAAGAAATAACAAATAAGTGTCGTGGATACAGGAATCTTTCAATAACGTATTTTTTATTATAATTTATAAAACACTTAGAACAACATTTATACAAGAATTAATATATATTCCAGAACACCTGTAGATATATCTTGTTTACAAATACCTATTTACAAGTTGATGTCCATAACGCTTCTTTGCTTCAATAACGTGGTATCTTGAAAAACCCAAATTTACAGTACGCCACTTTTAAAATTTCAAAAAAAGATTTTACCCAAACATATTTTACACTTTTTTGTATATTTTGTACAATTAAATTTAGTGTCAATTTACTAAGCTTTTTGAAATATATGAGAAGGTTGTGATATGATAAATTTAGCAAAATATAGTGAGTGAGTGAAATAAGTGAGTATTGGGATATGTCACGTTATTGAAGCAAAGAAGCGAATATGTATCATAGACCTCAAAAATTTCCAAAATTAAAATCAATTTTGTTGTTGATATATTAGTCTTAGTGTCTTTAGACACCTATATAAAAAGATATATTTGTGAGCTTAAGAGTTATAACAATATGTATTGTTTAGCGCAGTTGCAAAGCATATTAATTTATTTGAATTAATCCACAAACTGTAAAGAATCTTTTGTTCAGACTCGGGTTTCAGATATTCAAATTTCATTAGATGCACCCGCATGTATTGCAATGCCACGTAATGTGAAAAATTGTTTGGTTGTATGTTATATTTTTTGTCCAGAAACCGACGCGGGCGTCCTCAGAACGACCTACCAAAGTGTCATCACAATATGACCAATTGTTTAGGAATGTATAGAGGACAAACATACAAACATTTTTATATAGATTACTAGCTGTGCCAGCAGACGTCGTCTTGCCCGGAAAAGCTTCGATCGATATGCCGACAGCAGCACCAGCTACCGGGTCCAATTGTGACCTAACTAACAAATCTTCTTTAGCTCATGTACGACAACTTTGCTAAAGGTCATCACATGATCAAATGTAGAGTTTACGATTCTATAAAGGACATACAGACAAACATTCATTTTATATATCAAGAAGATTGTAGAACAAAGATAATCAAACTATGTCCCTAATAATATGTGAGAATAATTGAATGTGTTTTAGTTTATAAATAGTTAAAAATCTAATCGTAAACAGTTTGTTTTGGAATAAAATAAAATATATTACAAATATCAGGATATTTTCGCTTGCACATTTTGTTCCTCCACTTCAAATTAAACACGTCAAGTTATAAAACGGCTTTGTTTGCACAAGCTGCGGGCAATAACGCAGGCTTATTCATTTTTACGCATAATATTGTAGTAAACAACGTTTAAAAACCACGGAAGCCGAATATTAGGATTACTGAGAATGACAATCATCCAGTATAAAACGCAACTCTGTAAAGCTTATTAAAATATATATAAAAAGATAGGCTTTTTGTTATTTAAAACATACTTCTACACCAAATCAGTCGAAAATTCAATGGAAATATAAATTACTAATTCATTCCTAATTTGTATATAATCCAATTGGGATAGTTCACTTTTTTTCAATCTAGCTATTTGAAAAACTATTTCGAGGAATAGTATCCCTAATCATTTCTGTCTAGTTAAAATTCCAAAAACCTACGATTTTCTTGTATTTTGTAAGAAATGCGTTTGACCTTTATTTGACCTTACTAAATCCAATCAGGTGAGCCGTCTGCCTGTTTGCCTGCTTCAGGTGTAAAAAAAATTCGAGCTGTACATCATTTGATTTAAGTTCTGTAACATGGATTTTCCCTAAAGACCACTTTAAAAAATTTAACGATAACTATAGAAAATAATAATGGTTGAACAAGAAAAATTATGAGCCTAGCAACAAAAAACACTAAAATGATCACGATACGTAATGAGTAATGACAGTGACATTTAAATAGTAGCACAGATTACTATGATTATATATATAGATAAAACTTACTTTTATTATTTTTGTTTTCTAGCCAAAGAAATCAATGTAAACTTGTCCCTTATGACGTCATCGGAGAAACAATTTTAAAATCGAATTATAAAAAAACTAACGCTTAAAATACAAAAATATTCAAATTAGTATCTTAAAATACTCTATTTTACGTAATAAAAATATAAAATCAGAGGGTATTTTTGTGAACAATCCCCATTAGAAATCCTATAATGACAATGCAATACTTTTTGTTGTACACTAATATGATAGAAAGAAAAACACAATAATCCTAAATGCTATAAATTGGTACAATGGAGCCTTATTGCTTATTGAAGCAGTCTCTTCCAGGCAACCATTTTATTACATAATAAATTATAAACGAATATGCAATAAACTTAATCTAACTAATGCATTGGTGTCTGGTATAAAATCTTCTATAGTCCCATAAGATCACAAATATAATGAACCTAAATAACGATCATTTATGAATAAGGTGCCCAGAAGGTCATCTATATTACTACGTTAGATCGCTGTACCTAGATTAATAGGTGACAGAGAATTTATATGAACAACAAACACTCGCTTTTGTAAGTAAACAGAAAACAGTAAAATATTAGCATTAATACTAACATTTTCGTTCATTCTCAATTATATTTCATGCATCTAAAGAGAGCCCCGGCGAATAAATGTATCATACGAATAGAATTATAGTCACATAAACATACAATATGTATGAGATGGCAATAAAGACGCTTCCTGGCTAGAGGTGATATGGAGAGTGTGTGTACTTCAGCTATGTAAATATATTTTTAAGGTAAATAATACGTACATACTGAAAATTTTTGCACACAAAATAAATTGTGTTGTAGTGTTTAGCTTGTTACAAATTAATAATTATGCATCATATTCTATTGTTACGAGTCGCGGGACTCGAATTAAAATTCCGCTAAAATTATTATAGAGTTTATTAGAACTATACAAACACGTATAACACAGGAACAAATATGAGTATAACCGAACACAAAAACGATAACCACGAGCGAAGCAGGACGTGTGTACTACAATCCGTAATCTTTTAGTGACGTACTTTTCGCGTGTTGAATTGCATTGAATGTGCAGTGTGAACTGGTTGCTATAGTAATTCCAACGGCATTTATTTTATTCGAGTCCTGTAGCTCGTAATAGTATATTTTTTTAGGTACGTTTTTCAATCAAAATCCAAGTCTATTTATTTTTTGTCTATTTATCTATAAGTTTGCGAACTCTATCTCAGAAGTTAGTATGTGGTTACATTTTGAAAACTATTTTTGCTTTGAATAACCGGGCTTAGAATACAGCCTAATCTTCGATAGCCTTGTCGGTGTGTATTCCCTGGCTAAATTTCAAAACCATGTCGTTTAAATAAGACGCAGGTGCTGCTGCCATAAACTGTCTTCGACTCTACCTAGTCTTTGATCAAAATATAGTTATACTTAGCTACTAACATAATTACTATATATTATGTAAACAATACACATGTATCAATACGTGTATCATACATAATAATACTCAATAAACGTTAAGTTAACACAATGTAACTTTACCCCACGATCAATATATCAATTATCATTATATATATATGCTCATGAATATTCTTACAATTCAAATATTGAAACAAAACGCGTAGTGTATTGCGTAGTTACTGCAAAGGACAGAAATGTTCCGATCCTTCTCTCAATTAATAAGGGACAAGAGAGCCTTTGTGCGTACCCACAATCAATCATTACCTACGTCAAATAGCTACCCACGAAATGGTTGGATGAAGTGTGGAGTGTGTGGTTTCTATTTGAAATTAAATTTTTGGTAAAATCTCCGTAACATAACGAAAATTATAAATTTAATATTCCTGCTTAACTGACTGTTTATAATTTCATAAATGTTAATAAGACTAGCCGGCTAATCCACGAAATTCTATGAATAAAATTTATTTAATAGTTCAAATAAAGTCTTAAACTATGGGTTATCAATAAAAGCACGCATATCAGTAAAGTTAAATTTAAAACAACTAACAGGAATATAGTTTATATAAAGAATGAATAAAAGTTGATTATTTTAACCACATTAATTAATATTTATATTTAACTACATTAAGACATATATATGGTTCCGTAACTATTGTTACAAGTTATCCCCGACAAAAACAAATTCCACGAAGCACATTTTATTGCCTGTCGGCATTTCTACTAATTGTAATACTTTTATGGTCGTCTTCTTTTGTTCACTTAGTTATTGCATACGCTTCTAAGTTATTTTAGAGACAGCCCATTGTCCTATTGTACTCGCTCGCATAGCATCATTAGCCAGGTGTTACAAGCTAATTCTAGGAAACTGTGGCGACGTTGCCGGGCGAACATACATTTTCATTTGCATTTGTGGAGCGGAGCATAAACGGCGGCCCGATGGGGCAGGAGGCAGGTCCGATCAGCCTGAGCGCACTCCCAGCTTACGAGAGGTCATCCTCTAGACTAGAGATTGCCATCAGCAACATCTACCCGACGACAGTTGCTCCGTGCCGACCTCATGCGTGCCAGTGCCCGCTCCGGAGCACTACATCTCCTGCCATCGCCCCCTCTATAGAACAGCCGCCTGTTCTAGACGTAGCTAGCTTCGACAGTCTGCACACGCTTGATTACAGCTGTACCAGTTCGGTGGCAGACAGACTCGTGCTCATCTGCGGACTTCCTAGGTCGAGCTCCGTTTGATGGAGGAACGCGTTCGTCCTCATCCACTCACAGCCGGTGTACCACAGGGCTCGGCCCTGTCCCCACTACTCTTCACGTTGTTTACCAGCGACATCCCAAAAACTCCAGATGTGGAGCTGGCCCTCTTCGCGGATGACACCGCACGTTATACATCAGATAAAAACAGACAAATGGCCTGTGTCCGGCTGCAGGTAGCTGTCACAGAGCTAGGTAAATGGTTTCGTAAATGGAGGATAGGGGTGAACCCGGAGAAGAGCGCAGCAATGTTCTTTTCCCCGGGCACGCTTCGCTCCCCCAAACGCGCTTCCCTTCGCCTAAACGCCATCTCGCTCTATGACCAAGAAATCCCCTGGGCAAAGCACACCAAATACCTGGGTGTCACCCTAGATCAGAACTTGCGCTTCAACGAGCATATCACTATAGTCCGAAATAGAGCGCGATTTGTGATGGGTCGTCTAGCACCCATGATAGATAACCCAAGCAAAATGTCCCCCAGACACAAGATTACTCTATATAAAACATGCAGCCGATATGACATACAGAGTGGATCGGCCATGCAAGCTACCATTAAAGAACTGCAAATCGTGCAGATAAATCATGCGCAGAGCGTCGATCCCCCTATATGCGTACGTCGACCTCCACCGACTGGCCCTCATCAAACACTCCCTCGCGAGTATCATCTCGCCCACCATCGATCCCTCGTCCGCGTCCGATACAGCCTCGCGGCCTCATCGACACCGCAATGTCTACGACAGTCGACCTATCCGTGCCGGATCATAAAAAAAAAACAAGCAGTCAGCGACGACTTATAGGCGAACGTGTAAATTCGGAATCTACAGTGACCTTTGTTTTTATTTACGACCTTCTGCATTACGCTAGGATTTGTTGTTCGGTTATATTTGTACCTGTGTTATATGTGTTTGTATAGTTCTAATAAACTCGAGTAATTGTAACGGCATTTTAATTCGAGTCCCGTTAAACTCGTAACACTATTTTAACAAAAACGAAACCTTAAGAAATCAGATTTGTGCGTCCGTCTATTCTTTTGTCTTTATATGTCACGCTATCTCTTCGCAGAAGCTACAAGTCTATAGGTATACAAAGGTGTTTACGTAGGTACATAATATTTTTCTAGTACAATACCAATAATAACAGTCTAAACTGATTCCGGTTCAGGAACCGCCATTTATTCTGAACATATAGCCTGTTTTGGTTAATTCACTTCAAATGGAACCAGCTGATTTACGGCAGCAATAAAAAAAATATGAAGATTAAATAATCTTGATATATATAGAAATACAGCCCGTTGATTTTTTTTACTGTCGCCCTGCGGGGATAGATAAAATAAATATTCCCAGAGCAAACAGCCGGCCACTCGATACATGACACCACACATCTTTCAACGAATAAGTTACTTTTAACTTTCTACGATAGAAGGAAAACCGGAAATACCCTTGGGAATACGCGTACTATCTACAACCATATTATTTCGGCGAACTAATAAAACATGCTGAAAGAGTTGAGTTTGTCATGATTTTCATGTTGCGAGATATAAATGCAATTGTATAAAAGGCATTCTATTTACCTGCTCGTATGATATACATACATATAAGTTCATATCACCATATGTGTGTTTAATCCGTGCAGGAACGGAGAAAGAATACAATTTCCTGCGGCCGGGCGGCCTGTCATAAGAGGCGACAAAACAACCCACAGCCAGGTGGTAGGGCATTTGCTCGACTGGATGGCTACCACCCCTGGTCTAGAGTATGTCGCCATAACAACCTTGTGTTGTGTTCCGGCATTAGTGACCAGGTTCCAGTGTCCTTAAGAGAGTAGCTGCGCATTTGTAGCACTTTTGGTGTTGCAAATGTCAATAGGCGATGGTAACCGCTTTCCATCAAGTAGGCCGTCTGCCTGTCTGCTGAACTCCTGCATTAAAAAATTAAAAATAAATGTACTGAAAGTCCTTAAGATCTAAGTACGTGTATATTTTACCATCGGTATAATGCAGAATATTTTGAGGAACTAGTTGATCTGCTGCGAACACCGCATAACCGCATTTTCAAACTCGCACTATGCTTACCCTCATTTTCTTAAATTACCATATTCATAATAAAGCTACGTTTTAACGGTTTTATGCGGGGTAAATTATTTGATTTTTTTATTCCGACTTTTCACAGATGTCATGTGTCAATGAGTATTATTAAACTTAGGTGTAGAGAAATAAAAGCGAAGTAACTAACATTCAAGTAAATTAAGTCATAAATTGAACTACCTTAAAACATACTATACAATAAATACTGTGTCGCAGAACAGTGTTTACTTAGAGGTTGGTAGCTCTTTAGGTAGGTATACGGTTTAATTTAACATTAAAACTTGACCCTTAACACTAAACGTAATAAACATGTACATAACAAAACATTAAATTTGGAAGTTTGTAAAAACAACACATCATACTATAATACGTTGACAAGATGTGTCGTGTCTTCAAAGAACTCGCCATAAAAAACAAAAAATTAAACCTGTAGCTTTTCAAAAATTGATAATCTATGCTGAAAGATAACACCTCTTAACTTGTTCAGTAATTTGTTTAATGCTTTCTTTTTCTTCATCTATTAACCGTATAATATATCACTAAAACTAATGTCTTAGCTTTAAGTATTTATTGAATCATTATTACTATATTATTCTCATATAATATTTTCTTAAGTTTTCGCGACTTGTATACACAATAAAACTACGTTTTAACGGTTTTAAGATAATTTATTTAATTTTGGTTATTCCGACGTTTCGGCCCCTTTTCGGTTGCCATGTTCTTCGTCTTCCGTGATTAGAGTATTATTATTATTTATTATTTACATCATTTTGTTTGCGAAAATATAATTTTAACACGAATGTGTTAGCACGCTTGAATCTGAATCTAGATGTAATAATTTACAAAGTATATTATATAAATAAATTACTGATTGTTCTCTGTGGTGTTGTCCAAATAAATAAATATCACTGTCTCTTGTTCAGTTAATTTTTACTGGTTACTTAAAGTTTTAATTTCAGTAGACACATGTTTAATTGGATCTTAATACTTTATAATTTAGATATGTATGTATGGAAGCAAAAATTGACACAGGTTGGAAATATGTTATAATTATTTTTTATTGTAATTTGATTCCAAAATATATTTAATATGAATATAGGTACAGACACCTGCGTAACCGTAAATAGCATTATTTTTTACTTTTAGTATTCATGAGGTTTTCGTTTGTACAATGTAACTTGGAAAAGCTTTTCAAAGCCCAAATCTGTTCCCGAAGTAATTTCCTTCGAAATAAAGTTCATTCCGTTGAATGTTTAACACGAAGAAAGTTAAGCGCTAAACAAACATTATGTACTAATTAATGTTTTATTTAGACAAGATGATTTGCTTGAGGCTTACACAGCATATAATTTAGAGACAAATTAACCTTTGAAGTAGAAGACAAGGATTTCTGTTTTTGTGTGCGTGATTTTCGAACCCATATCCGATTATATCTATCCCTGTCTTCATTAAATACTAAGAACGTAGCGGACTGTTAATAATTATGTAAATAAAAAACTGCACGTGCGAACTAGTTGTCCCGGCAGTCGTCGTACTACTCGGAAAAGCTTCAATCGATATGCTGACAGCAACGCCACCTGCCGGATCCAATTGTGAACCAACTCAGAATCCTTCTTTGGCTCATGCACAATAACTTTGCTAAAAATCATCCCATAATCAAATGTATAGTTTACGATTCTATAAAGGCCATACAGACAAACATTCATTTTATATATAAGATTTCATCGAGGGGAAAACATGCAGATAAAACATAACGAAATATAATAAAAATGATCCATTTTTAGAAATAATGCATTGTGTCAGTGACATCAGCCGAAATATAAATTTTTTCATGGAGATTCCAACAATCCCATTTATTGGCATAAATTCTACCTTATGTTAATTACCGTTGTCGAAGTTACGCATTAGCGGTGAGGTCCATCCGGGGGTACCGTACTGTGTCGTGGCCGGCAGCGACACTGCTGGCGGGTGATCCGCCCTGGAATCTCCAGGCGGAGGTGCTCGCAGTGGTGTACCGCTCCCGGCAGGATGCACGGGCGAGAGGAGAAGTCCATGCCCGGCAGAAACTAAAATGATTAGGGCCCAGGCGACCGAGGCCGGATCCGCTCTTGGCAGAGGGACCTGGGGTCCCCAGAAGCTGGAATCGTGACGGTGGAGGCGATCCGACCCCACTTGGCTCGCTGGGTCTCCCGGAAATACGAGACCCTGACGTTAGGATGGTGCAGATACTTACCGGGCACAGCTGCTTTGGTAAGTATCTACACTAAATAGTGGGGCGGGAACCTTCCCCGTCTTGCCACGAGTGCGGCGCACTCCAAGACACGGCGTTTCACACGCTCGTGGAGTACGCCGCTTGGGGGCCCCAGAGTGCCCTCCTAGAGAACATTGTTGGCCCTGTGAGTTCACTTCATAGCATGGTTGAAGCGATGCTCCAGGGTCAACATTCTTGGCTTGCGGTTTCCTCCTTCTGTGAATCCGTCATGTTGCAGAAGGAGGCCGCTAAAAGAGCAAGGGAGGAGGACGCGTACGCGGACCCCGTTCGCAGGAGGCGGGCCGGCGCTCGCAGGCGCCGCTACGGGCATCTTCTCCTCCCATAGATACCGTCACAGGGGGCCGCTGTTACGGGGGTGACAGTGGACTTTCCCCCCCTGCTGTACGAAGTGGGTCGCCCTGCTCCCCGGGGTGACTCAATTACAAAGCGTAGGGGCGTCATGGTGCAGTTACTCTGTACGAGATCCCGTGACGCCCCGTAAAAGCGCTACCAATGGGGCGCAGGTTTAGGTTTAGTGGGTAGTTTGGCGGCCGTTTCTCGCGACAGCTTCGTCTTGGAAGCGAGCGTGGAGAACCGGTCGCTGAGAGTCCCACACACCCTCGATGTAGGCCTTATGCCTGCATTTTGGCCCTTCCCCCGAAGGACCCGAGGACGGTGTCCAAAGACATTCCCCCTGCGTTATCAAAAAAAAAAAAATATTAGTAGCTAAAATTTCATGGTAATCGGTCTTCTCCATGTTGCTAAAAATATTTTTTTATTGCCTGAATAAACAAACAGAGAGACGGCCCATCTGACTTAAGTGATAACTGTTGCCTATGGACTTTTGCAACACGAGGTTGTGCCTTTTAGGATGAGATAGAGAGAATAGAATTGAGCAATGAGATATAGGGATGGGATAGAGATATATAGAGAGAGAGAGAGTATAGAGGAGCGGAATATGGGCGGGATAAGGAGATGGGATTGAAGTGGCAGTGGGCTACTAGAACAGGTAATTATCAAGGAATACAAATAATCTAACAAAAACAGAAATAAATGGATCTTGCTACCCATCCGACGATTATCATCCGTCCGGTCACCGGACAACTAGACACTTCGTAAATAAATAAATTTACCAAGAAAATACCCTCAAAACTAAACTTATATTTCGAAACATATATAACGATAAGGCCGCCCATTGTTCTAATACAAATGTATCCATACCAATTGTCTAGATTTAAGTTTATGGTGAACAATAAAGAGTTTTCATTCATTCATTCATTCATATCGTGTCATTTGAGAAGAATAATTTTCAGATGAAGTTTTGCCAAAGAGTTGGTTTTAAATATAGGTTTCCTTTCACCTTTCAATAAATCTTTTGAAAACAAGTATTTTGTACAAGCTAACAAATGTTTAGTTTACATAGTTAAACATCTTTTGGAATAAGCTTGGCCTCAATAAATTGGATCAATAACTATTGGAAAAGGATCTTAAACTTTGATCAAGTTGGATCAGCCTTTCAGGAACAGGATTTTAGCCCTTCAAACTTTGTTGTCAACAATTAGATACGAAATTTTAATCGAAGGATTAAATATAAAATATTATAAAATTTTCGTAGCACTTTTAAATGAAGGTTATTAAATTACTTAAGAATCATTTGAAGTGTATTGACAATATTATGCTAGTATTAATTAATAATAGGGGAAAGCAGGTAGGATTCGTACACAGGGAGCATTCGTACAGTGGAGATATCTCCGCCATTATGCAACATTGAAATGTTTGCATTTATGTGCGTGATGGCCATTTGTAGGATACGGGTACCTGCGGATGGGCCACAATACGGCCATTGGCTTCGATGATGTAAGTCGATACGTGAATTCGCTCTGCGTAAGTATTTTTCGTTGTCATCTTTTAATTCGCTTGGCTGGTATAAGTAATGCTCAAATTATAAAAGTGATTTATTATAGTTTATGCCTTAAAATATTACTTTAATATTTAAATAGATATTTAGCTCAACTATAACGTTATGTTTATTTCAAATTAATTTGTTGAATTATCTGGATGGGGTACCTTCGTGCAGTTACATGTGGGGTAGATTCGTACTGTAAGAATCCTCCTCTAGTATAATAGGTACCGGTAGATATTGTATCTATGGGCAATTTTGTTCTAATTTCACGATAAATACAACTCGAATTTATGTTTTAAGTCTCTGCAAAAAAAATATTTAGTTGTTAGCACTTTGCTTTATGCGGATGATGCATGATGATGAGGCTTTTAGCCTAATCGCCATCAAAACTGCAAACACTAGTTACAATGATGAAAGATGACTGTCATGCGAGAGGCTTATATTTGAATGCGAAGAAAACAATGGTTATGGTGTTTGAAAGAGAAGAAACCAGAACGAATGCAAGGATAATGGTCGATGATGTTATGCTGGAACAAGTGAATGAGTTTGTATATCTTGGATGTGCTTTTAGCAGGGATGGAAGGTACAGCGCTGACATAGAAAGAAGAGTAAATTTGAGGAATAGTATGAATGGAGCTTTAGGTAAACTTCTAGGCACTAAGAAACTCAGCCAGAAAGCCCAACTTGCCATACACAACGCAGTGCTGGTACCATGTATGACAAGAGCTATGAATGCCAAAGAAGCAAATGAGGTGTGTAGGAATAACCCTAAATGGCGCTCTGTTGTTCGTGCCTACCCCGCAAGGAAACTGGCGTGAAGTTATGTATTTATGTATGTTGAGACATGTGATAAAATTTATAATGTTGATTTTTAGTTCTTTTATTAATGGAAAAAATATTATGTTATATAAATATTTTCAGGACTTATTTTTTAAGTATTAAAGTACTTAAAACAATATTTTTGATCATTACTAAATGAAGATCATTAGTTTCATAATTATTAGAGAAGAAAAAAATACATTTGTGTTCTTTTCGTTACATAGGTACTCTGAATACAATAATTACTAGTTTACTATATGACGGCTGACGCTGTTTTAACTTTGACCTCATTAAAGGACTTTACTACATTGAATAAATGGCATTTTCTTTGATTGTACGGAGGTTCCCACTATGTACGATGTGTCCCACGCTATGCACGAAGCTACCCATGCATGGGTGCTTTCGTGCGTTTTCCATTTTTTAGGAAAACGGTCGTAACTTCTCCGTGTTGCTTTATATGAAAACTGCACTTCCATAATATTAAAGCCAGATAAATGGGTAATATACTGCTATTAAAATAATTTTGTAATAGCTAGTAGTTTCTTTTTTATAAGGCTCAGAACAAAAAACGTACGAATCCTACCTGCTTTCCCCTACTTACTTATTCGGGAATTGGTGCTTGAGACAGTAACCGGTAAAACTAAAAAGCCTTTTCGAATATATAAATATTACTTTTGTCATTTCTACACTTATGTTTCTTTGATGTGGATCCATTTTATTGGTCTATGATACACATTTGAAATATTATAACACAGGGAGGCTTACCTTCTGCCCTATTATATGGAGGAGGAGTGAATAATATAAAAAACGAAGGTAGACTCACGACACAAATGAATTACTATTATGATCATTTTTTATGATTACGCATTCACTTTTGCAAGAACGAGAGAGAAAGATATAGTCGTCATGTTTATCTCTTTGTTGTCTTTCCACATTGTTTGTCACAGATATATTTCTCAAGAAATTACTAGAACTAGAGATATGGATGATATTAAAAAAAATGCTTTACTTGCCATTTCATAAAATAAAAATTTGAACTACCTAGCCACTATACAAGACAATCAAAACATGAAACATAGGGATGAAGAAAAGAAATCAATTCACAACAGAACATAAATTATAATTCCAATCGGATGCTTTTATTAGCGCAGATAAGGCAGTTCGGCTTATGACTTGTATTCTTATATACATATATACTTCTTAAATATTTGAACTTTATTCGCAAACGCAACAGGCAGAATTTCGTGCTGGGCATTCTTAACTCTGTCCTGCTTACACAATTCGTACACAATGATTGTCCGTTAAAAATTTTCGACACCGGGAGGAATTATTAGTTGTGTAGATCGGTAAGCAGTATAATTATTTTCTGGATTGATGTTAGATCACGTGTACTGATCGAAGCTGTAAACTTTCTAAGTAAAACAGGTGTAAATTGATGTACCTAATGTGACATAACACGTAGCTTACTACAACTTTAGTAGCCATAAAATTTATCTCATGTTACCACTGTTACCAGAGCAATAATCATAGACTTGGGCAAATTGTATACCAAATCCTAGAACTGTTCATTGCAAAATAGTTAATAGTTTAACAAAACAATCAAAATTTCATGCAAAGTTAGGCGTTTACGAAGTTGGCACCGATTTACAAGTAGTTCCGATGAGATCATTAATCACTTGAGCGTGGTCGTGTTGTACAGCGACGTTAATAATAATGGCGTGGCCCAATCTACCGCGGACAATGCCTGGATGTCGACGCTTAACTTTGATAAATGAAGCCAGCTGAAAAATGTACAAAATATAAACAGCAGATTATTCCACCTATTTATAAGTTATCTAATTGTCGCGGAAGGATACACCTTCCATGATCAAATTGATCGTGTACTAGCAGAAGGTAAGGTCAGTAGCCTTAAAAACAGACGAGCGTACATGCCAAGAGATATCTATGAATGTCAAAGAAGCAAGTGAGGTGTGTAAGAATAAGCCTTTATGGCGCTCTGTTGTTCGTGACTACCCCGCAAGAAACCTGGCGTGAAGTTATATATGTATGTATCTAATTGGTGTTTAATAGAATTTTGAAGGAAATAAGTATTATTGACACATGAGTTTATTCAACTGGATAATAAGAATAAAATTCCTTTTGGAGATATTATGAATATGCATTTAAAATCATGCATTTAAAATCATGCATTTAAAATGAAATTTGTTAATCTTCAATTAGGTTTGTTTCATTATGTAAAATCTAATAACACTGGAAAAGTACTTACTTAAAATTCGTCTTTTGCGTATTAAGGCTGGATAAACTATTACAGGTGAATCCAGTGTGCATTCAACAGTGACAACAAAATTAGTCCACAAATATAAAAGCGCTCAACAGGCTTCGAATTGAGCTGACTTTTGTGATTCGCTTATAAATAAAATCTCTAGGAAAAGCAAGGTAAATGAAAAATTCATTGGCAATGGGCCTAGTTCCATTTGTCGCAAGACAGAACACGTTAGCTCTGGGGTGAAGGGTTGCTACCTACCCCAGTTAACGGTGATCGTACCGGCAGAACATAAATATAGGATACGTATATACGAATAACATTTAGGAAATAACTTTAATATACTGATTTTATATCTACACTAGGAAATGCCCGCAACTTCATCGCTTGATTTGAAATTCCCGCGGGATTCCCGGGACAGATAGTACCACAGCGTTTAAAAGAATTTTAATTATCCTTTTAGTGAAAACTGTGTCGGAATAAGCTAATTGTATGCACCCGAATAACTTCAAACCCCTCACGGGAAAATTCTTGTTTTATACTCGAGATAAAATGTAGCATAGGTTTTAAGTATAAGAAGTAGCTTTCGATATTCGGTACTCGGATTTCGGTAATTCGGTAATTTTTACGTGAATCCCGAGTAAAAAGACAAACTGACAAAGACAAGAAATTTAAAAAAATGCATCGAGTTCTCTGTCATTTATATAGTCTAATCGAGTTGTTTTTTTTATAGTTTCAATATATAAATACGGCATGTTTAGAATTTTATGATTATTTAGCTTACCGCCACTTTATCGAAAATGACATTCGGACCTAAATTCATTTTTTGTAACAAAAGGCATTTCAAATTATTATTTTGTTTTAAGTAAAATTAGATTTTGAATGAAAAAATCTAAGGGCCGCTTGCATAACGATCGCCTTTAAATAAAATTAGTTAATAATATTAAACTGCCTAAATACGTTTTACACAAAACGTGAGTTCTTTAATATATTTAGCGACAAATTCTGCGTTGTGCAAGATGCTAATCGTATTTTAGGGTGTTAAATGCGTATAGTGTTTCTTAAATAAACTTAAGGAACTTTATGCAAGCGGCCCTAAGTCATAAAACAAAATAATAGTTTACAATACCGTTTTCAACAAAAAATATACTTAGTCCAAATATTGCTTACAATTAAATGGCGGTAATAGCTCCAGATTACAGATTATAGCTTACAGTCGCTGGTGGGATAGGATAATAAAGGTGAGTGGGCACCGGGATATTTTATACAAAACTAAGCGTCTTCAAGGAGATCTACATCAAAGGGGGATCGTAATAGGCCAATAACGAGAACGACGTCAGGGAAACATTTTCATTCGTTTTGATTTCAAATCACACAGTTGGTGTAAAGTAAAAACAAGAAATCAAATTATGTAAAACATCTAAAAATTTAAGAGTTTAACATGTATAATATCCAGTAATTCCTATTCAATATTTAAACCTCCCGGATTTAGGTTTGTACTCAAGTTAGCAAGAAATTACGATCCGGTCAGGTGTTGACCCCCTTTATGAGAATAACGAACCGGAACTTGCAAGTTAAACGGCATACCCTTTGACCAGTTTCAAGATTTAACTGCAGACCTTTCCTAATTAAGTTACCCTTTAATGTGTGTAGGTAAATGGAGGTTCCTGACCAACACTCATTCTCCAACTAATAGGATGTGGATGGTTTCAATTACAGAGTAAGTAAGTAATTTTATAAAGGGCATTTTTATTTAAAAGAACCGATTAATACGCGACCACTTATAGTCAAATTTGTAGTGATAAAACCACTGTTATTTTATGATTTCGCCTAGTTCCGCAGTCAGATATTTATATCATAAAGCTTTTTCCGCATTGAAATGCCCGAGAAAAACACGGATACTGCGGGACTATAGTCAACTGCCGAAGAAACAAAAAACTTACGCCAGTAATCTTTCCAATGTGAAAGCCAAAAGCCAAAGTTGCGAGTCAAAAACTTGGCTAACACCGCCACTCTGACTCTTGCCTTGCATCAGACTACAACGGGCAAACAACGTCAATAAGGGGAAGATCAGCTTTACAGCAGGCTCTCTGTCCAAAGTGCAGTGGCATCCATATTATACAATACAATGATAACCATTGCGCTTTCTGTAATGGGGGTCAAAACGATAGACGTTGCTATGTAAAGAGACTCCAAGGCCCTAAATCTTCTATTACAATAGTACAAAAAGGTCGAATTATGAAGTTAATACCTCATAATTATAGGAATTAGAATACCCAAAATTTTTCAATCAGCCATTACTGTAAGTCAATGATTCTGTTGTGTTAATGTTGTGATTTCTGTCACAATAGTTCTTCTGGCTGTAACCATTACGGCGACTATCGCTGTAAGGCTTAAATTAAGGATGTTTTTCTGAAAAGCATTTTCAAAACATAAGTGGTTATATACAGCATCATAAAAAAATAAAAAGCAAGACTAGAGATCTGTAAGCACCTTTAAGAGTAAGTCGATGTGAATTGAAAATTTTCCCGGAAAGACTCACCGCCGGCGTTACGCTCGCCGCCTCTACTAATACTCAAATCTCTACTTTTCTGTTGCACACAATGAACACTCTCCACGATACAGTTCTATGTTTTCACAAAGTCCTTGATGATAACTTTGAATTATGACACTTTTCTTTTATCTGACGGCACAACCCGCACAGATATTTTCGGTAAGAACCCGAGTCTTGAAAATTTTAACTTTTCATTTTTCTCCTGGTGTCTTATTGTCATCGCGAGAGTCATTCCGTAAAATTAAAAAAGCCCAACTTTACTAATTTAATCTGTAATGGAAATAACTGGCTCGGAAACTTGGTAACTTGATTGTCGTTCTCGCTTTGACTATGGAAAACTTAGTCTAACAGAAGCTAACTCAACATTTAACTTTAGTATGAAAAGTGGGCTAATGAAACTAGACGTAGGCAATTGCTTCCGAGCAACACCTGTCAGATTCAATTTACAATTTACTACCTATTTCGAGTCACAGCATTTGCTTTTCAACTTAACCTTACATTACTTTATTGAAATAATTAGGACCATGCCTATCAATAGATGTACTGCTCGTAATTAAATTACTGCTACTTTTCTGGTCTTTATGAGTCATTTTTATTTTATTGATTATTTTATCCGGACGTTTCGGGTAGATTCCAGTGGCTGTTATCAAAGAATAATTATTTCTGATAGTCGTGAAAACCTAAAAAAAATCTAGTAGTATCTAATTATTTCTCCGACAATGTAAATGTGACAGTTGTCATGTTTCTATTTCATTCTTCAAGATCTTAAGAATAAACCAATTAAATATGATATTTAGGTATAAATAATATGTACTTTCGACAACCGGTGGAAATACATGATAGGTTTTATTCTGCATAACAGAATTATTTTTTGGGAATTTTCTTGAGACGTAAAACTATTATTTGGCTACACGACACGGAGACGAACAATGAAATGTAAGACTCGCGGTGAACTAAAACAAACCAACCCATTCTACCTCAAATCACAGGGCCAGATGCGACTGTGGAAGATGGTCCACCCACATTACCAGAACCGACAGCCCTCGCCCATGGCTGGGTTGTGTAGTTTATTAATTCCAAGTATTTTCGTTTTTATAGGATGCTACGAAAGCTAATATTTTTATTACGCTGCCAAAAGAGCAGACGGCCCAACTGTTGGAATAATATTACCTTCGCCTACCGACGTTTACGGTGCTTACTGGTAACGCCACCTGGCGGTAAAACGTCATCCTACCCCAATCCTTCCTCACCCCCGCGCGCATACGCCGCTTGCCGCGCTCATTGGCATGCGAGTGTAAATCGATCCCGCTACGAACGCACGCGTGTGAAGTGATATTCATTGTAAACTAAGAGTGATCAGACCACAGCCGGCCGGCTAGGAAGCCTACAGCAGCTCTCGAGTCCAGGTAACCTAGATTTCATTTCCCAAAGACGTTTGCCGCCTAATACAGTCCATTGCCGCCGCACCATATTTTGGTCTCTTCTAACCGGGTCTCCGGACCGTTTTCTTTTTGAAATACTCTTTAGTTAATTCCCGCATAATTTTCTATATTTAATTTGGTCATTTACCAATTAAATCACATCACATTTGGTTACGTTAGGATACCTAACCTACGTAGCTAATAATCATTCCGCTATTTTCTATACGCTAGCTATTCCCTTATACATTCACTTGATCATAGTTTATTACATTAATATTACAAAATTGAGTTGGCATTGCAAGGAATAAGAGTAGTATTTTACATCGCAAATACACATTTCGCTTCTAAGTATTTCTAAACTCATTTATTCGTTACATCTTTAATATATTCTTCTTATAATCGCGTCGTTCAACCATTTTCATATTCGCTGTCTCGCTTATCGCAATACGTATCACGAACCTCATTGGTCTTCGTTGATATTGCTTATTCTGTCATAGTCCATCGGTTTACATACTCGTCATCTCTGCCTCGCTCGTGCCCGCTGCACGGAGTGGCAACGCTTCGCATCGCGCTATCCGCAACCCGCAACTATCGCTTTACTTCAAACTACCTTTTTGTTTAAATTTATGCTAAGTACTTGTTTTCAATACATTTCGCCCGCTATACAGCTATATTCACATCATTCATTTTTATTCGTATTTAACTGTCGCTTCATAGTATAATAAAATGTCAAAGAAAGAATCAGAAGTTTCATATGAAAGCATCGATCATGATTTAGCTTTAAATAGTCGAAATACGCTTTATGCTCGCCTACAAACCTTATTTAACTTGTCTAAACAGTGGCAAGAAGACGACGAAGCTAAAGATAATTTTCTTTCTTCTTGTATTAACTTAGAGAATATTCGTCAAGAGTTTCAAATCGCTAATAATACTTTCAATAAATGTAGATTAAACTTAAATCCTAAAGCAAAATTAGATGACCAAACTTGGGCTTCTTTTGAGGATCTATATTGCCGCGTTAAGTACATCTATGATAAAGTTTCATCGCTTGAACAACAAAACAATGTAATTTTGCATACTGAAAAACAATATCCAAAATTACCGCGTATTGAACTAATGTCGTTTGATGGCAATTTACATAATTGGCCAACCTTTTATTCGAGTTTTAAGAATATTGTTCATGACAATGCTTCGCTTACCGATACGGATAAACTGTATTATCTTTTAGGAAAACTTTCACCTAAGGCTCAGTCCACATTTGCTGGCATTACACCATCAGGTGAAAATTATTCGCTTATTTTACAAACGCTTCTGGATAAATTTCAAAATAAACGCATACTAGGATCTGCCTATTTAAATCAAATTTTAGAATTTAAACCTATTCCTATTGCTTCCGCACAAGGTTTCGAACAATTTTCCGACACACTTGTCACAGCCGCTAACGCTTTGAAAAACCTTAATATTGATAATATTGATGATTTTATATTATTACATTTATCACTTAAAAAACTCGACACTGAAACCATACGTTCGTTTGAAATGTGTTCGAGAAATAATAAAATTCCAACTTTCAATAGTCTTGCAGATTTTATTAGGGATCAATCGCGCATATTTGAAAGCACAGAAATAAATTCATCTACATCGCAAAATAATATTCCCGCTAAAGGACCCGCGACTCGTTCCAGAAATGAGAAATCCTTTAAACCACCGCAACCGCACTCATACCTCGCTATTGGTAATACATCTAAATGTCTCTGTGACAACATTGTTCACGAGCATTTATTTAAATGTCCCGCCTTTTCAAACCTAACTTCAAATGATCGCTTTATATCCACGAAGGAGCACAACGCTTGTATTAATTGTTTAAGCTTAAAACATCAAACTTCAGAATGTCAATCGAGCTCCCGCTGTAGGACTTACAACAACAAACACCATACATTGTTGCACTTTGAGCAACCACAGTACGCCAACCAATTTACAGTTGCAAACCCAATGCTATCTAACGTCAGCGCAACATCATGCCCGCAACCCGTTGCAGTTAACTCTGCGTGCGAAGTGAGTGGTAATACACCGTGTTCCGCCACAAACAACTACTCGCTGTGTACTATGTCCATCGCTGGCTCCCAGTCGACGAGTAACACTCACGCACCCTCGCAAGTCGCGCAATGCAATACGAGCACGACAGTATTACTGGCTACGGCTGTTGTCATCGTGCGCTCGGGCAACAAAGAACATCATCTTCGTTGCCTACTAGATTCAGGTTCTCAGAGTAACTTCATTACTTCTAAATGCGTTGAAAAATTAAATTTAGAAAATGTCACTTATAGTTCTGATATAACGATTAGAGGCATAGGAGGTATTGAGAAGCCGGTTAAGGGTTCCGTGAACTTTCAATTCTTCTCGCGCTTTAATCCACAGGTTGGCTACAATATATCGTCGCTTATTGTAGACAACATTACAAATAATTTGCCCACAACTTTCGTAGATACCGCCGCGTTACCTTTTATTCAAGGCATCCCGCTTGCAGATGAGTCATTCGGTCATCCGGGGCCTATAGATATGTTAATCGGTGCACCGCTTTTCGCTCAATTATTGTTACCACAAGTTAGACAAGGAAATTGTTTCACATTACCTATGATAAATACCGTCTTAGGATACGTTATAATGGGATCAGTTCCCACAATGCAGAAATTGCATGTTAATAAAGTATTATCTCGCTGCTGTTTGACACGGCGCAATCCCTTTGTCTAAACGCCTAACTTAAAACCTTATGTCACTCGGTCCGCTCATGATAGTAAGCTTGTGCAGCTTCATCGTAAAAACACTGCTCGTGATAAGGGCAGCAGTAGCAATAACTCCGCCGCTTTACCGCTTCAAAGCAACGCTTTGTCTTGAAATATTTCATACGATAGCAACAGTTCATACAGACGCCTTTTTCCCTTTAAAAATGAATTAAAAAATCGCGCCTGTGTACATCAAGTTTATAATAATTAGTCTATCCGCAACAATTAATGTTTCAATAAAAATATTTCTTAAATTTAAATTTGTACGTATTTCATACTTATTTATTCGCGCTTAATTATTTAAAATATCATATATTCGTGTTTTTAATACATATTGCATTAGTTGCTATGTATTTACGCTCGCACATTTTTATTTCAATTATCTGCATAATTGAGATTGGAATGAAAACTACTTGGCATCACTTTATAATATTAAATCATTTACAGAATACATTACTACAATTTGACGATCGCTTCATTAATTTAAATTATTATTATATTCGCGCCGCGTTCTACTATCAATTTGTATACAAGTCATATATTTTACATTAATTAATAATTAATGTATTGCTTTTATTTCACGCGTTTTTCGACAACGCTAAACTTTTCGCTTTAAAATACACCGCTATTATTCACGCCATTAAGTATTATTTGTTTATTGCATTTTTTCGCATCTTTTTTCATCTTACCGCTAAAGTATAATATTTTCGTTTATCGTTTTATCAACTTTAATTTGGTATATCACACTGTTATTATCTGTATTTTATTGTCAATTTTAATCGCTCCATAATAATGACACTTGTGTCTAATTTCGCTATTTATATTATGTAGTTGACACACCATCGCGTTACACAATACATTTTGGTTGATTGTACGGATTATATCGCGTTTATTTTCTGCATTCAATCTTATTTGGTCTTTGATGTAATAAACCAGGTTGACTCATTTAAAGACTGTACATATTGCGCTGTATCTCATAAGATGTTTCAGCCATTTTCTGGTGTAACTCTTTGCATTGTTAACACAATGAGTACTTCTACATTATTTCTTGCGCTCTTATATTCATAGAGTATATTTTGCCTACATATAACTTGTTAACATATAATACCATCTTACTCTTTTATACTTTTATACTCCTTTTACTCGTTACTCGCCACTTTTACTAGTTTAAGTATATATTAATTTATATTTGTATAATTTGCTAGCGTATAATGTTTCCGTATTATAACTTCATTAACTTCGCATCCGCTTCGCAACTTCGCATTTATCTCAATTTCTTCTCGCATTCGCGATTCTACTCTACCTTTTTAAAGGTACCCTTTAAGGCCGGGGGTAATGGTAACGCCACCTGGCGGTAAAACGTCATCCTACCCCAATCCTTCCTCACCCCCGCGCGCATACGCCGCTTGCCGCGCTCATTGGCATGCGAGTGTAAATCGATCCCGCTACGAACGCACGCGTGTGAAGTGATATTCATTGTAAACTAAGGGTGATCAGACCACAGCCGGCCGGCTAGGAAGCCTACAGCAGCTCTCGAGTCCAGGTAACCTAGATTTCATTTCCCAAAGACGTTTGCCGCCTAATACAGTCCATTGCCGCCGCACCACTTACTGTACGGAACACGATTAGCTCAAGACTAACAGTTGCACGCTGATATTCTGTGAGAGCATGGTATCACATCGATCAAACTAAGAGCAGTAAACAAGATAATTATTTTAGCATAGCTGTACCACGTACAAAAGTACATCTAAGTATGTATATATTTAATTTTCGAGAGTCTATACAATATGTAATATGTAAGACAATGTGTAGTAATTTTGAATCATCAGAATTTCTTCCATCTAGTGGTACTCCAAAGAAATTCCAAAAAGGCTTTGCAGACGTAGAGCCGTAATCACGAGTGCTGTGGGCACCGCAAAAATCAACGAAAGCCTTTTGTATTGTCAAAGCAGATTGCAAAACAAAGCCTGAGTTCGTTATCTCACGCCTTTAGCGGTCTGCGAGGCCTCCACTGTGGCCCGGCTTCCTGAGCACCACATTCGAATTGCCCTTCACGTTTGTATTGTCGGGAACAATTGTCGTAACGTTCTCATCCTCAATATCTTATTTACACAGCCGTCTGGAAAGTATAGAAAATTATCTAATTTGACATTTATACGCGAGTGTTCGAATTGAAACAATGAAAAAAGACTGCGGTACCAAAACTGACTTCTGGTTAAATTAAAAACCTTATGAAATAGTCATATCCGTCCGTCTGTCTTTATATGTCATAATTATTTTACTATAAAAGTACAGTAGCTATATGGACAAATATTTGACAGGAAGTTATAGTGTAAATGGACCTAAACTAAGTTAGTAGTAAAACTGCGAAACGAATAAAAATTAAATGTAACTAGCGACTGAAATGCGTTTTCACTAAAAGCATACTCGTGTGGGTGTGTTAAGTACTTTCTTATTTAAGTCAAAAGCTGACGAAATATTCCTTCCCAAAGTGCTGAAAATTGTGTCCTCGCCTCCCGTCCCTTCCCTGGCCCGCATCTTACTTTTATACTATGAGATAGGATATTCAGAAAAAAATAATGCATAATAAAACCACGTTTTAAAGGTTTTAAGCGCGGTAATTTATTTTTATTATTCCATCATTTCGGCCACTTTTCAGTAGCCGTGATCACGGAAGACAAAGATGTCAAGTGTCAATGAGTACTGCTAAAGTTTTAGTTAGCCTACCGCCTACTTGTACATTTTAATTATTTACTTTTAATTTTGTTTGTGGTTGTTATTTATTCTATGGGAGCTTAATCTAATTTACTACCGCTTGGCAACATGTTGTGGATTGTAGAGAACAAGCGGCACAAGAAACTGTTCAGCAAACATGCCTAGCTCTAACAATTGTATATAATATTAAAATGGGTAGGAAGTAAAATAAAAAGACATTATCAATTAACTTTGTCTGCGTCCCGGTGCACGCAGAAAGAGCTCACAGTGTCTCGGGGTCTGGCATTTAGTTTTTGTTGGGTTTGGGTCTTAATAGTTTTAATGATCTGATCCCAAACAGGTGGTACTTGCCAACCATCTTCTCTATTGAAATTTGGGTATTTTTTTATTTCGATAGCCTCACGCATCATTCTATGAAACCATTCTCTTTGGCAAGGATTTGTGGTTAATCGAATCTGATGTAGTTATTAGGTTTATCCAGCGTGTATACGCTGATCGCAGGCTTTGTAGACCTTGTGTGTTTCATTTCAGCAATGTCTTCTTTTACACGTGTCTTTATGCTCCTCTTTGTTTGCCCATTGTATAATAATCCACACTCACAATCGAGCTTGTAAACACCTGCATCCTAGAAACTTAATTACTCTGCAATTTAAAACATTATTTAAAGAAAATTGGTTTAAACGAGTTCCGTTTAGTAAATAGTTTTAGAGAAATGAAATATTTTCGATAGAACAGTTTTCTTTTCTTTCTTAGCCAAATAACAAAATCAATGAACCTTCATTACCTCTACGGAACCCTTCGATATGCGTGGTTCGAAATATACTTGATCATTTTTTTTTTCAAAGACATTGTACAACCATATATCAATCTTCAAGATCCCACCTCAATCACTCTACAAGTTATTCATTTAAGAAGTCATCTTTGAAATAGTTTTCAATCAGTACTAATATATAAATATAAAGACGAGTTTGTTTGTAGGTCAATATTATGTATTCAGCTGTCATGCACTAAACGTAAAAAACGCTTGGATTTCCAAATCAAGGAATAAGCGGAAAAAGTAGAACCCTTGTTAAACTCTGAACACGGACTGTCCCATCAAACAAATTGCTACATTATCCAGACCGACATTATTTCCATGTTAAAATAGTCGAGTCTGAGTTTTATTTACTGTTTCATTTCATATTTTTTAGTAGCAAAAACAGCTCACAAACGCCCCATTGCTAGACAGGGGCTGTCTTATTTTAAAAAAATACTTGTGATGCACTAAAGTAATCTCGATATGCAGGCACATGGTGATTGTAACAATATGCACTTCTCTCTAAATCTTTCCGTCACTTCTGAGGATAATGCTTTCTTTTGAGAAGTGGAGACCAAATTTATAGACAAGTCCTGCTGGTCACTAATCTGGTCAGTCGACCTATTTGGAGGTCTACCACGAGGTGTATTGCCTTAAAATTTTCCACTGGCCTACATATGGTCTGATATCTTTCCAGCCCCGTAGCTAGAGAGCTTCCGTATCTGTTGTCAGCACTTTTGAAAACCTCTAGTGATCTCAATCTCAAGCTTTTGCGGTATGAAGGCATTCGTTCGGCGAGTTTTTCACAGAATTCTTAGCATCCGATAATAAATTACACATTAAATCAGCAAAACTGTCCAATCAGTAGATGCTACAACGCAGCAGGCAGGTTTCCAAACTCATAAATAATATTTGTGTCCCTCCCTAATTATTGAAATACGAGATGAAAAATACTCAAAAATACTTTGAACGTAAGTTAGTTTGAAAAATATTCGTTAAGTACTTCTTGAGATTTAGGGAGTTATATATTTAATGCTTCTTAAGGTTCCATAGTCATAATAAAATTATGATTAACAGTAAGCGTTTGTCGCTTATATGATTTCACTGTACAGGGAGTAATAAAGTTGGCTCATTACCTATTATACGTTATATGTCAGCTGGAATAAAATATGAAAATTCAAAATTCATTTCAAATATATTTTCATTCAACGAAACAAATAAACCCTCCACTGCACACTGCATACACTGGCATGAATCCAATTCGATGTGAAAAATAAATTTCACTCTGACGTCTCGTGTCAGGACGTTTTTGGTCCGTAAACAGAGTAATTTTAACTGAAAAGAGAACTTATTAACACAAAAGGATTTAAAATATAACTCGACATGAGTGAAAAGAAACCTTCTGAAGAGAAGGTTAGGCAAATTATGTCGGAAACTGAAACAATTTTTGGAAGTGCTGGAGGACATTCCATGAAGTCAACGGATGTATTCAGTGGTCTACGTGTTGGTAGTCTTCTACGTGTATGGGCAGAGGTCTCCAGGATTAACTATATGTCGTCACAGCCTTTGGATATTATAACGTCAGGTAAAAGTTAAGTTTTTGGCTGCGACTTAACAATCTGGTACACAAATGTTAAGTTGTTGGTGGGCGAAGTGAATAGGGGGAGGTATACTCACCCCTACGAGAACCCTAAGGTCCGGAGGGTTTAAATTTTTTTTCGTTTATAATCATAAACTCACTTATTTATGTTGTAAAATTGTGCCACTTTTGATAATAAAAACCGTGATTTGAGTTTATGAATGTACTCACGAATTGTTTATGAATGTACTCATGAATAACACATAACCGCCAGAACTTTTTATAACACTAAAACTGTTTTTAATGTAGAAATAAACTTTCAAATTTAATTGACGCATAAATACAAATAAATGCTAGAGTAGGTAATAGACATGTATAATAATCGACTGATTAAAAAGTGACAGTTTTTACTGTCACTTTTGTTTTTAATGGCTTGGCTAACAAGGTGTGATGATAAAAATAAATTAATCGATATGTCATTAATACTTATCGATTTGTAATTAAGAAATTCGAAATCATGTAGCTCACGATTTAGAATTATTTAATAATTTTCGGAAATCAATAAATATTTCTATGAAAAAAAATATTATTTTTTTACCACCTTTATTGCTGCCATTTTATTCCTTTTCTCTAGTAGTTGAGTGAATGTGTTTTCTTCTGTTAATTTTTTATTTTTCTACGACTTGTGCTGCGTTTTATAATAATTTTGATTCTTTTTACGTTGACTACTGGCTTTCTTTTAGACTTTTGTTTAGTTTTCCATAAAATACATTTATAAAGTTACTTAATTTATATAGACAGCATGTTCTATTTAAAGAGCCGAGGAAGCGTAGTCAGTGTGCCGCGGCAGCGGCCGGCGAGTGCTGGAACCGACTGGCAACCATTTACTATTTATTTTATACACAAACAGTCGGTTATGTTAGGTGATATTTAGACCAAAGCGCACGAGCCGAGCGAGCGAAGCGAGCGTGCCGCGGCAGCGGCCGGCGAGTGCCAGAACCGACTGGTAACCATTTACTATTTATTTTATACACAAACAGTCGGTTATGTTAGGTGATATTTAGACCAAAGAACCGAGTGGTAACCATTTACCTTTTTTTGTACATACAGAGAGTTACGACACCTTGAAAGTCTCATATGAAACATTTGTTTTATTTATCAATTTAGTGAACGACTAGCAAGTTGGCTTTTAATATGATAATGAATCAATATATTAATGATATCGATTTTATTTCAATTTCAATACACTGCTGATTTTTTTTTAAATATTGGTTAAATATAAATTAATGCGATTACGTAAAAAAAAATATCGTCTTTATTGGTCGCCATTTTGAATGGTTACTCTTGTATTGTATACAAATGTGCTCTATTGTGTTTTTTCTTCATTTTTCTCCAATTAAGCTGGTTTTTGGGTTATTTTGGCTGTTTTTATGTTGATTACTGGCTTTTTTGGAACTTTGAAAGGATTTTTCGATTTCAGACCTATGATAGAAGTGCAAAATTAGCGAAAAAAATCAGCGAAAATAAGTGAGGTTATGTTTATTAAAAAAAGTTTATTTCAAGACCGCCGGCCCATAGGGCTTGTAGTAAAGGTAAGTATGCCTCTCCCCCTCCCCATTTCACCACCCCGCTACATAAAATTCGAATACTGGAAAGCTATACATTTACCAAGTTTTTTTTTGTAAAAGCAAACCCAAACTTCACTCAAGAAAATCCAATCCAAACTATTGAGACAATTGCAATATTCAATTATAAAATTATATAGGAAAAATATTACTCAATATATGTAATTTGAAAAATATAAATAAACATACTTTTATAGCAAATTAAGGAAACAATTGAAAAATAAATTGATGCCCAAAAAACAATCTACAGTAAAAATCAGAAAGCCTATATGGCCATGTACAGTGAAAAAAGTTTTAACCCTCAGTTACATAGTATACGGCAGACGGCGGCCACCTTTTATGCCTGCTCTTTGCTAAAATGGCTATTAAAGTGTAGGCTGCTACTCAATTATTTTATTCACTAATTTTAAGTAGTAGGTTGGTGGAGCGGTTAGGGGGAGGTATTACTAACCGGCCTACTAACCGCAGGTCCAGAGGTCTTGTAATATTGTTTTTTTGATAAACATAACCTAACCAAAACATAACTATTTAAAATTCATGAATGAAAGAGCTATAGATTTACCAAAATGGATCTCCCTAATTTTTAAACTATACGGAGACATATTCTGAAATACATGAACTCGATAGAACTTATAACACTCTTACAAATAAAATCGGTTCTAACAACTTGTGTACTGTAATTATAAACAGTTTTGAAGATTAAGTTAGTTGGGTTATCGGATTTTTAGTAGTCCTCCATAATTAAATAGCAAAAATATTGAACTATTGTTACTCCTATGGCACCTTTTATCGTTCTTTGATATGTTCGTTACCTTCTACACTCTCCAATTTTACTTAAACATGCATAGAACATACATGTTCCAAATATCTGCAGTTGAATCAATGGCAACTTCTCCTGCATATGCTACATAACGTCAACACACTGAACAAATCTCCTATCATATTTTTGTTGTTCTAAATGTTTCATCCGAATTCAAATGGGTATGGGAAATATGATATTTCCTATTCTAATAGTAGATGAATCTATCAAATTGATAAACTGAAAGGACACGAGAATATTCAATATAATATATAAACCACTTTGGTTAATTAATCCAAATTTTATAGAAATAAACCGTCTCGTCGTCGAGAGGCTGAAGTTTTACATAAGGTTCATATAACTCATGTGAAATTTCAACCAATGATAAGGCAAATCCTATAGTATAGGATACAATATATACTATATATAGCAATACTATATATAGCAATTCGTATAGTAAAGTATAGAAATGAAATTTAATCGAAATATAAAATGGATTTCAAAAGTCTAAACTTCTTGTCGCGAAGTTAGTGAGTGATGATTGCTAGATAGATTTATTTCCCTTTCCATTACGTTTTCTCCCAATAGCCAATTAAATACGTATGAAATCAATAGCTACTGCTTTATAATCGTTTCTGTAAAATAAGTAACTGCATATTGTTTTGATTATATTTATGTAAATATCACCGTCACTCATCCTGAATTCGCAGGTCACAGTACGAGCATAAGGCGACGTAGTATTGGTTTACCAGCAAAAGAATACTCTATAAAATGTTTTTTTCCTTCCGAACTACGTAACAAAAGTGTCGAGGATCTATTTGCAGAGCAAGTAAGCTTCTTAATACCTTTTTCGCTTCAATATTGCTATAAATAACAATAAACAAAATTACATCCTTCCCTATATATATATAACTAGCTTCTGCCCGCGACTTCGTCCGCCTGAAATAGTTAAAAAAACACACAGATTTTGAAACATTCTTCAATGGTGCCCTCTATTCATCTTAGCGTGATGCTATATAGCCTATATTAGCCTTCCTCGATCAATGGGCTATCTAACACTGAAAGAGTTTTTCAAATCAGACCACTATTTCCTGAGAGTAGAGGGTTCAAACAAACTCTTCAGCTTTATATTTAGTATAAAATTATAATTAAATCATCATCATCATAGTGAAATGGAGTTGTTTTTAAACCTAAATTTACGATTGAGTCCTATATTGAAATAGTAATCTAGATCTTAAAGATTTTTCAACCTTCGTACGTTCAATTGAATTCCATTTATTTCCAATTCATCACGAATTACGAACACTGGTGTCAAAAGGTTGTTCGACTCTACAGCGGTAAATAATTTCTAACAACAATTGGTTCTATTGGTTTTTATAAGCCTTGTGTAAAATTACCGAAAACATGTAAAGTCCCGCTTAAATAATTAATTAATGAACACATAAAATCACCTTTACGAGACAGGAGGTAAACATTATTAAATTCTTGCTAAGTAAAATGAAAATTACGTCCAAATTTTGGGCAAAATATTCATGAATGGAAAGTCTATATAAAATATTTTCGTCAACAAACCACCCAAGCTTTTAATATTTGGGGCAGGTAGTAAAAGGCCATTTAACATCTTTTGAGATGATGTAGAGCCAAAAAGTAGCTGTGGCACGAGGGTGGTCGGCCAATTTGATGTACGCGCGTCCCTTTGAAAAGGGTCACATTTCATCACCGCTACCAGTTGGTATTTCCTAAGGTAAAAATATGTGGGACGTCCTCTTTTGCCCCGTATCTTCATATAAAACTGTGATTTTTGAAACGTCAACCCATTCATCTAGTTTATGTAAGAATTCGTTCTTGTAATTAGCAGTAATAAATAAAGTTTTACATTTTTCCTTCCCAATAAAAAAAATCCTAATGTTTCCAGTTTCCTAATAACGTTACGTCTTTAATGAATGAAGATCAATTATGGGCTGCTTTTACACTTTCCCGGAGCGTTACGTGGATGTTTATTCGCCCGTCGTACGCATACGAAATATAGAAGACGTGCCGGAGCTTGTTGGGGGTGTACTAACACGTGACATGGTCACCGCGTGTCTCACTTATTTAAAAAGAACGCCCATCCTCGGTGACTTTGTTTACATTAAACTAGATTTATCCTCGAAGGTAATAACAGTTTTATTGCGCAATGTTTATTGCTACCGCTGGTAATAATCCTGACAGTTTTATTGTTCATTTTAATTACAGCACCTCATAAACATAGAAGTGTTGCAGCATTATAAATACCTGGTCTACCTGGACCTCTCATCGAATTTATTAACGGAGCTAAGCGTGCTGTCTCATCTGCCTTATTTGCAATTCCTGTCGTGGCGTACAACAGCTAGCGACAGTTTTGGAATACGACACTCGTAAACGTTTTAATAGTTTATTGACTTTTTTTATTGATTATTGATAGTATTTTATGTTCAAGTTTTAAAACTTTTTAATTTTTCAGCTCAGTGGTTTCTTACGGAAGTACATTACAAATTCAATTCCATTAAGCGGATAAGGGATTTAAGCGCGTTTTGGTCGATTACCATATTGGATTTATCACACAACAATATTAAAGGGATAAGTGGTCTAGAAACATTAAGGTTGACAAACTATTTATAGTTATTCAATTAAATCATTTCCCTTAATTATTTAATATAGTCATCGTACATAGTTTTTTTTATTATTTTGATTTCTAAGGTTTTGTTTTAAGATATTTACGTCGTTTGGATCTATCGTTCAATCACATTCAACGTCTTGAAAACTTAAACCATCTTCGCCTTCTTTGGCTGGATTTATCTTACAACAACATATCAAGTTTTGATCTCGGACCCCACGCTGGATTATGGACTCTCTTACATTTGGAATATTTAAATCTCAATGAAAACAATCTAACATCCATGAGGATATTCTCGGATTGTTCCAGGTCGTTTTATACTCAATACTTTAACATTTTAATTTTCATTCATGTAATCATAAAACACGAATTTGATACAGTTTGACCATAAGCATAATTTTATAGTATACTCACAAATTCATCAGATTTAATTATGATATTTTGCATCTGATCTAATATTTCATAGTAGTTTATTATAATTCTGCCTTAATTCTTATAGAATGAATAATGCTTCTATGAAATAATAAATTAGCGTTTCGTATTCATGAAACATTAAATAGAAATGTTTTAGAATGTTGACACAGTTGCCAAGTTAGTTGAAGCGAAAATCTTTCCAGGCTTCGAGAGCTACACGCTCGGAACAACCGCCTAAGTATGCTGTTAGAACTCGCCGTGTACATGCGGCAAATGCGGCGGCTTATTGTTTTGGATCTGCGAGCTAACCCAGTTTGCTCATCGCCTGGCTACAAGGATGTAGTAATAAAAACGTTTCCGATTTTACTTAGCTTGGATGCTGAGGAACTAGATTCTGTCGATCAGGTTATTATTATTAAATGACTAAAGACAAGCAAAATTTGGCCTATCAAAAGATGCATACCTAACTAATCTAATCATATTTCATTATTGATTCATTTCATTCCATGTTAACTAATCATATTTTACGGTGAATATGAAGCCAGTGATACATTTTCACCACCACCATTCTATTAGAATCTAACAGATCAACAGATTTGAGCTTTTTTCCTATGTTGTCCTTTAACTAGTGAGTAATTTCATAAACAAACAATATAATCGAAACAAAAATACTCTTAGATACAACCCTAACATTGAAAATATGTGAGTTATACTGAGCTACACTGATAATATAGTGAGTAAGAAGGTTTACAATGCTTACTTCAAACTGTGCAAAATTCAAAAATCAGATTATAATAATGAAAAAATTTTCAAATAAAAGATTAAATTATAAAAGTATGTTTAATGTTTACGTTTAGTTTTATTTCCATTCAGCGAAGTTCTAAAATGTACATGGCCCCAGATATCACTGTGTTTGCAACGCGCCGATTGCTGCGACAGCTTTACATAGAACAATTATCCAGAGCACGTGTGTCGCCATTTATACCACCAGCTGATACAACCGAAGTGCCTATTGTTGTGCTCGTAGGCTACGAAGCCGTTGGCAAAGGTACTGATGCTAACTAGTTTAATTAAAGCAAATAAACATATTTTATTAGGTCTTTGATGACGTCGAAAAACCAATATCCTTTAGCCGATGCCGAGGTATTTCAAAATTTATATTCAGCACTTTTCAAAACATAAAGTTCTCGGGATAAAAGCGAGTAGGATTAACCCGCTTTCTCTTTAGTCGTAAAGTGTTGAAAGCTTTACTAAAACTCTGCAACAGATTTCTTGTGAGAACATGAAAAATCATGTACTCTAACATAAATTTTAATGTACGTACAAAAAATACATAATTTGTTTTTTCTCCATTAATGATGTATTTTAGCGATACAAGATTAAAGTTACACTCTAGGAAATATGATAATTAATTGAAAGCTGACCTAAATATTTGAATTAGACTAAATTTAAATTAAACCACAGAAGATGCTACATTACGATTGTATACGGGTAATTGAATAACATCTCAAACTTGTCCTCAAAACTCCGACATTTTCTGTGTCATTTGTCCTCATTATTTTTAATCAAGTTAAAAGAAACTCTTTTGTCTGTGAAGTTTATCATTCGAGACCCGTCTTGGTTGGTCCCTCAGGAACGTTGGCGCGGCGTCTGGCGTCTGAATGTAGTTCAAACATTACACTAGCACGTCAACACACTACCGCAAGATACCATTCACCAGATCTTTACATAGAAATATCCCGCAGCAAATTCGATGATATGCTCCTCGCTGGCGAGTTCCTTACTTACAGCGAAATGGACGGAGAATCTTACGGACTAAGTATATTCATACATAATATTTCCATAAAGACGTAATCAGCGCGGATTCGTGAAAACGTCTAAAAAGTGTTTGTCGCAATGTAGGTCGGGAGGAAGCCTTCATAAAAGACGGAAAAGTAAGAATTGTAAGCATGGATTTACTGGGAGCTTTGATGCTGAAATTACGTGGCCGCCGACCGTACTTGATACTGACTTCGTGCACGGATAAGCGAATCCTAACTAAGAGACAGCAGAACCGGAAAACGTATATAAAACAATCACATTTAGTTGTGCACTTACAATAAATAACCTTTATCATCATCTTATAATATATTGTTACAGAACCCGAAATTTGGCCAATCAGCATCGAATGTCCCTTGAGACTCCTTTTGAGAGATCGACTCTTCAAGTTTTGCTCTCTGGCAGAATTATTATTACGGGGATCATAAACGAAATTCTTTTGGTAATATTAATAACATTTGATACCTTTGGCTAATGTAATGATTATGATTGATTTATGCTCTTTAGTGTTTGCCCGAGGAGAAGGAACAAAGTGAGTTTGTGATAGAGTCAGAATGTTCCCTTATGATGGATAGCGAAACGAGAAAAGCTGTGCGAGACTACGCTAAAGAAGTTAATCTACTCACTCTCCTAGCTACGGTATGTAGATATTTTCATTAAACTACGAGTATTAGAACGCCTACGCCGTTTAATTAACCGAAGTATCCGATTAACTCTTGTAAAACAGTTTATGGTACGAATAGAAAATATTGTTGTTACTAAACTCATAAACAGTCTAATTTATGTTTAATAATAATTCTACTATAATTTAATTTTGTCATATTTTAAAAGTAAACACGCAGCTGCGTTGGGGTGTTAGAATTTGTATCCTATTATATTTTTCGAGATAAAAGTGTTCTATGTTTAATCTCGTGATTATAATTAATATATTCTCAAAGTTATAGGATAGAAGTAACAAGTTCAATTCAACTTTAACTTATTAATTTATTTACGAAATTATTACTTTGATACTTATTATAATATAATCCCCTGATTTTTTTCTACTGGGCGATAGAGCACTCCGTCACTTCAAGAAACCTGTAAAAGAGCTGAGGATAAAAATAGTCAAATGGAGCCGAGTATCTATTCTTTATACAAAGAATCTCAAGGTAATGATGAATACATCAGCTATGACAATGGACAAAATTCACACCAGGAAAAGATTTACGCTAAAAAGTAATTAAAATCAATTCATTTTTTGTGTTTTACCAACAATCGAAATCATTTTGCTATACCTTTATAACACTCATTTTGTAAAAGAATTTTCATAATGAGAATAAGTAAGTAGATAAAAGTACAATAGATAGTCCCATATAACTTATAATTTTTGTTTTATTTTTCGTAAAATTATTTACCTATGCAGTGCATATATCGTATCAAGGTTGCCGGTTAGTCTCCAAGGTACTAATGGGCCTGCCCACGTAGCTGAGTTATTCAAAAATCATTTCAAAATGGACTCCCTTTTGAGACCGACGGACATCATCATATTCCAGAAAGTGTACCAAAGATGCACTAATAACGAATTTCAGTCTAAAGGAGATATTAGCGAATGACACGTGGGAACTCACCTGGGCATCACTCTCTATGCCAAGTGCCGTTCTAAAAATGTTCTATGCCAAGAGTGTCATAGAACATTTTTAGAACTCCTCGCCACTTATTAAAAACTTATCAAATTTTTCCTTCCAACAATTTTACAATATAAGAAACCTAAGCAAGTTCGCACAACCGACAGCAGATTGTGGTAATTGATAAACTACTTTTATTAAAAAGATTATGAATGATAGGAATTTGTCACACTATTGTTTGGAAATTTTACATAATATTTTATGTAAGATATTATAGAAAATATTATGTTTAAAGTTCTACATGTCATAAAATAAATCGAACACAGTAAAAATATATCAGAGTTTTTAATTACTAGTGGTCGCCCTGTGGTCTAAATTCGACCATAATAATTAATTTAAAGTATAAGTTTGAACATTATTAAGGTTCTGTGATCAAAGGCTATACTTCTATAATCACAGATTTTGCCAAGGCTATATATACACCGCTAATTTGACTATAACAATAAACAAAAGAGTATACCTATATATGCGTGTATGTTAAATACATGGCAGTTTGTGTACCTAATGGTTTTTTTATTAATTTAATGTATTTTTAATGCAATAAAAGTTTGGGAAATGTCAAACTCCGTCCGCACAATTTTCGTAAAAAGGGGTACAAAGTACTGAATAGATAAAAATATAAGAAAAATAAAAATATTATTGAATTAAGGAAATTACCAATTGTATTGCTTATATATAAATATGTCTAAATAACTTATATCGTTCAGAAATAAGAGGGTACGTAACAATATATCACAAGTTTGAGGAATAAAATAATGACATCAACAAATTTGGTCCGGCACTGATGATATTATAGAATAATAATATAGTTGTATGTAGCCAAAATATTAGCTTTGACCCCTGCATACGCCCGGTTCTCCTGTGCGAACACAACACAACAGGTGCGATGATTGCCTCAAGAGCTAATTATACTGTAAGACAAAACAAGAAAACTATTACTAAACATAAAAAAGGGTTGTCTACAGAGACGCAACAACCGTCAAAACACTGGGCCCTAGTCCTCGCCTTATATAGACGCCTTTTTACTTTGAAAGTAATTACTAGTATATTGTACTAAAGAGCTAAGGCTTCTAAATACCTATATTAAATTTGCCATCCCTAACATTTTCAGGGTTCGATCTCAACTGAAATTCATCACTGTTAGCAATTAATGACTAATCGTTAATTAGATTACTGGTTTTGCTAGATTTGGTCCCTTTTCGAAAACTACACTCAGCATTAAAGCTTACAATACTGAATCTGAACCATATATTTCTAGACCCGGTGATGTCCATCAGTCTCGTGCAAAAGCGGATAAACAAGAAAAGTATTCCAGTCTGTCTGGTCGAAAAAGCGTTGACTTCAGCAGATATGCATCATCAACTTGGAAAGGTAATATTTTTACTTTGCTTAAAGGGCAACTGACAAAAGATCCACCTGATGGTAGGTATGTTAGCGATAATGGGTAACATAGGTGTACGAAAGTTATCACTGTCCGTACATCTGCATAATTAATGGAGCCAATGGGCTGACTACCTCGTTTAACTTTATATCTACTTATACCCTTTTTGAAGAGCCCCATATTGTCGCACTGTGGGAAACCAGCAGATAGCAAATTAATTACCGATTCTTTTCTGTTTCAATAATCAAATCTGATTTATTTTTACTTATATATGTTTAGATAAAATTTTACTGTCTAGTATTTAAAGTTTAAGGTTTACGAGATGCCATAAATATCTTTTCTAGCGTAAAGATGTTCGCTGTTATCAAGTTTTAGTTATCTGGGTCAACAAACAAGAAGGAGTAGGTAAACAAAAAGCAAATCACTTATCTATGCCATTAAATAATATTAATAATTTTATATAAATAGATTTTTTTAAAGAAACCTCTTCATTATACGAAATCTATATAAATATCAATTGCCTCTGAAAACTTCGTGTGCCTGAGCCCTCTTGAACAGACTCCAAAATGGCTCAAGGAATATCAATAAAAAATTTAAAGATCAAAATAGTAATCTGATCTTCTTTCGTGTATGATCTATTTCAATCTTGCACGGTTCAGAACATTATGAATTCAGTTACATATTTGTTTTGCTAAAAACTTACTGTGAACCCGTTACCAACATGCTTTTTTGTTGTGAACGCAGGAGGAATACATTTCGTACCATATTGGGCCCTTTGTGGGGTTAGACCCTACGCGGCGAGATCAAGTGCCGCACAGCGTGTGTGGGAGACTCTGGTACAGTCGTTCCCAAAGACTCCACTAAACTTGAACCTGTCTCCCATATGCCCGCGCTTCCGTTGGAAAAAAATGAGGTCTCGAGCGAAGTTACACCCATGTTGATCCGCGCATCAAGGCTGAGATCCCTCCAGGAAGTAGAGTGACCCACTTCACCAACAGAGGCTAGCTCCACAGGATCCTTAAATACATGTGCACCCCTACCATGGAATCACGGGAGATTTTACGCATATCTGCAACTCCGCAGGTCGGACTGTTATCGGCGTCTAAGGACTTATGTGGACTTTCTCCCTCTCTGTTTCGGCAGCCTTCTTACAAGACATTACCGACGCCACCCCCCAGTGATCAAGGAGGCCTCAACCAAGTTCCTCAGCGAATTGATGGGTCGATCTATTATGCCACGAGTTAGAATCTTTGCGGTGGCCATGAAGCACATTTGACCAGCGTATAGAACGCAGTGTCTAGTACGTCGCACTCGCGACATTGAAGGGAAGGCAAAGACCTCGTTATCTGATGCAGATACTTATGAAAGCACCCGTGCCCGGTAAGTATCTGCGTCTTCCTAAAGGTCAGAGGCCCGTGTTTCCACGTGTCCCATCGCTGCAGGTATAGACGACCGCCTTCGCTGTATCAACGCCGGCCTCAAGAGATTCTAAATCTCATTGCCAAGTTTGGATCATGGTCGCGGTTTCCCGCGTCCTGATCAATTCTAACTTTGCCCGGCAATAAACCAGGCCAGGCCAACCAGGCAGCAAGGGCATCCTGTCGAGAGCGTCTGTTACTGTGCCAATATGTGCCAAATGCGGCAGGAGTAGAACATTTTCAGTATACTTTATTTCATTTAACCGATGTTGGTTATTTCAACTTCATCGAAATTTTATAGGTACCTGTTATTTCGTTTTAGGGTAAAATGAAAATTACTATTTCTTGAAATACCTCGTGTAGGAAATCGCGGAAACAGCTAGTAACACAAATATTCGATTTGCTTAAAGCTAGCAGCGCTTTTCTGAGTGTATTAGAGGAGCTAGAGCTATTTCTATGTATTCTATCGCCAACTGAGATCAATGTTTGTCTTGGTACGCAAATAAGGAGCGCACGTTTGATTAGCGTAGCGGATATTAAAAGTACGTAATGAATATTCTCGGTCATATGGCTTAACACAAAATTACTTTGGATATGTTGATTAACTAACAATTTAACACGAATTAGAATCCTAAAAAACGAACAGTAAATTAAACTTAGGCTAAACATCACAATCGAATTCTAAATGGGCTTACTTAAATATCAAAATTAAAAAAACATTGCTTTAGCAGCAGTAGTATATATTATGTATATAGTAGTAGGTATACAAGTGGTATATTGAAATAAATTCAATGTAAAATGTATGTAATTAAAATAGCCTAAACTGCTCTAAATATTATTTTACGGTCCGTTTCCTAACGCTAATAAACGTTTTTTCATACATAATCGGATATCGCGTAACCTTTTGTAAACAATAAATAAATATAGAGTCTATAATTATGATAAAAATAATAGGCCCTATTTGACAGTTCTCATTACACTATATTAGTGGATTGAAACCTACAAATCGTTAACCAAGCTAACAGATTATCACGACAAATCGATTAATTATTATACCACTTTGTGATCGTATGATATATTTTAAACAAATAAAAATAATAATAATGGCCAAGCGTGCATGACAAGAATGAATGAATGAAAAATATGAATGTCAAAGAAGCAAGTGAGGTGTGTAAGAATAAGCCTAAATGGCGCTCTGTTGTTCCTGCCTACCCCGCAAGGGACCTGGCGCGAAGTTATGTATGTATGTGATAATGGCCAAGGTGCTAAGAAAAGATTACCTTTCCAAAAAAAAAAAATAATAATAATCGGCAGACAAACACACACATTGTATATCCCCTAAATTAAGCAAGTTACGCTTGTGTTATGGTTAATATACAACGGACCACTCTGGGGCCGATCCCAGACACCCAGGCCATGGTAAATAACGGAGAAAATACGTTTCCGAAATTTACTATACCGGGAATCGAACTCGGAGCTTGTGCATTGCAGTGAGGTAGGCCGGCAAAGGCTTGCCCGCTCAACCACAGAGGCCGTAATTAATCAAATTACTTTGTATGTCACAAAATACCTCACAAATCGATATTGAGCGCGAAAGTTTTGTCTCACATAGCCTTTCGCGTACCGAATGCAGCTATCATGCACTCACGCACCTCAATTAATTTATTGATTTTTTTAAATGATTTCAACCTGTATTATATATGTTACGGCTAATACCCGAAGTGCGGCTACACCTAGTTCTAGCCGGCTAAGATTTGTTCACGGCTAATATTAGGTGTAGCCGAGGCGTCTTTCCATTCTGTACAAGGCCAGAACGCAAGGGTATGAAATTAAAATTAAAAACTGAAGTGCGGCTACACCTAGTTTTAGCCGGCTAGAACTAGGTGTAGTCGCACTTCGGGTATTAGCCTTAACATATACATATTCAATGATTTTGTTTTCAATAAATATATGTAGTATTGTTTTAGTATACATACATATAAGGTTTTGAAGTAAATATCTAGTACTATAGTTTAGTTTCTTGTCTCTGAATCGAAATGGACTAATAAAGTGCAACAACCCTGTCGCAAAAACACTAAAATTAAAAATGAGACACCTTAGTACGTAATTATTTTTGGGACTTCGTCATAGATTAATACAACATAATAGAATTAATAAAAATCATTATTTCGTTGTTTGGGGGAAAATAATAATTGAAATATCTATAACATTAAAATAATACACCAGTAAAAAGTGTCAAATGGCGCTTTTTATATGGTAATTATTTTTTATAAAATCTACATTATCTATGAGGTATGACTGCACTGCTTGTGCTTATACAGGGATATTGCTACGTATGGATTGCGATGTTCAGTAATTGAACTATTTAATGCTTTTGCAGGTTTGTCTATGGTACCTGACAGCTCAAAGTCCTCTAAATCAGTAACATTTAGTTCTCAAGACAATAACGAAAATGAACTTAAGGAGCACCTAGACACCTCAGGACTCTTCATTGAACCTATTGGCAAAGAAGGTATTAATTAAAAAAATATTTAGTAGTTAATCAAAAATTTATATCGCAACTCAACAAAATTGTCTTTAGGTTTTCTGAGGGTAACAAAGGCCTTTAAGCAAAATCTTCTTTCATTCGTTTATGATGCGTGTTGTTGACAATAAAACCAGGAAAGTAGTGTTTTCCGGGTTCTTCCTTCCAGTTCTCGCCTAAAACTTGTAACTTCTGTTCTATATCTAGGGGAAAAAGCTAAAGCTGCGAGATCAATCAGCACCAAGTTTCCGTGGCCGATACGCGGCCAGAGCGCTGGAGAGTCCATCGATGACCTGGAACTTTGGCTTGCCTTCCTTATTGAAACCGGAGTAATGCAAACTAGTGGTGATCTAACATACCAGCCGTGTAAGGATGCTTGATATTTTCTACTTTGAGTAATAATAGTAATAGGCAGACAAACGCGCAACATTGTATATCCCTAATCTAAGCAAGTCATGCCTGCGTGATGCGTAATATACAATGGACCACTCTGGGGGCGATCCCAGACCATAGTAAATAAGACAAAGTTCGTTTCCGAATTTGAACGTGCCAGGAATCGAACCCGGAGTGTCTGGGTTCTAACACTTAACCACAGAGGCGATCAAATATATCAAATATCAAACAAGTTTTTACTAGCTCCTTAAGTGTATAAGAACTTGATACTTTTCTGTCTTTTAAAACTTTACACTCGTAATAACAAAGTAATATTATTGTTCTCCTTGCTTATTACGTAAAAGCTTTTAGACCTAATACTGAGTATGTAAGTATTCGAGTAATCTACTATTTACTAAATTATAAAGTTATATAACTGCTCCGCAATTGTGTATATGTAATATAAATTACGCCATCTGACATATCAACATAGTAACTGGACACATAGGCTGATATAATGTAGGTAGGTTTTCCCATGGTAAAAAATAAATATCGAAAGTTATTATATACACATATAAGAAATTTCCTCAAAATTGGTTCAAAAAGTTTTGCTCTGTTAAAATCTAAAATTTCATCATCACATTTAAATATTTATTCCAAGAAGCCAGACCTTCATGGCTAAACATCCCCCCAGACACACCTATAAACTGTTACGTTATACGTATGAGCGCGAGCGTAATATTAGTTTTATAGCAAAACTTTACAAAAAGCAACATTATAAATACCTACTTGAAATTGAATTTATAATGTTGTGGTAAAGTCAGTTGAGATAATGTTATAGTGGGCAAATGGACCTTTTTTATAACGCTAAAAGTAACGTCGTTAACAAATATCTACATCTGTGTGTATACACACGTTATCTGTCGATATTTTACGTCATTCGTAATTAATAACATCATATCTCAAATTACGCATATAACCACCGGTACATGTACGTGAAACGGTCAATAACTATAACTTTATCATCATCTGTTTCACGGCCTATTGCCGGTATAAAGACAGATTGATAATGTTCGGGCTCGATCTCTCGCACAGCCTGTAATTTACTACTCAAGGTCATACGCCGCGTGTATTGGAATAAAGGGTATCAACCGATGGTCTACATGGCGAACAAGTTGTTGATTGAAGAATACCTACTTTAAATATACATCGTTGTCAAGAAGAAATATAACTTTTAAAAAATTGGTTTTTAAATACAAGCTTTTGAGATCTTGGATATCATGTAGGAGCAGAGTGCTAATCAAGACAAGTAAAACGAGCCCAAACACGACGGGTCTATCTTGTTTAGTACAGGAGTTTCTGTGCCGCCTTCAGACTCCATCATCAAATCAGCTACATGGTACCATATTATTGCATTGTCATGCGATATACATCTGCGTGCAAAAAATCATCTCAATCGGAAACCGGAAACTTGGTCAAATTTAACCTTCAACATTCCACACGAACTTACATACATAGGTACATCTATTGCAAGTTAAATAAAAGCTTGTATAATTATTCTTTTGTATGAACCTTCAGAAAAATTTAACAAAAACTACGTACATACGAAAATTGAAAAAAAAGAATCTCTTGAATTTATATTAACAATGAAAATATAATATTTTGTGTCCCATTTTAATTTGTTTCAGCCGACATTGTAACTCGTCACGACACCAACGTCGACAACCCGGAATCCATTATACGTCGCATGGGTCTTTATCATACGGTAAATATTATACAAAATTTATATATAAATCAGTGGGTAATATTGCTACATCTCATTCAAATGATGTTGATTTCAATGCTGAGACAGCATGTATCGCTTGAACAGCTTTTTTGTACTGTTGTACATCGGGAGTAATTCTGGTTACCCATGTGTGAACTCCGACAATCCATCTTGGTCAAACATCACGGATACATCATCCTCAGAAATTAAAAATCCGAGCCCGGCAATAGAAAGTTTATGGACTGATATTATTGTTACGAGTTGCAGGACTCGAATTAAAATACCGTTGGAATTATTATGGAATTTATTATAACTTACAAACACGTATAACACAGGTAGAAATATAACTGAACTCAACCAGTCCAAACGTTACACAATTACATAACACGCGCAAAGTCCGTCACTAAATAGATTACCGAATGTAGTACACACGTCTTGCTTCTCTTGTGCTTATCGCTCGACTCCCAATTTTTCCCTTGGGGCATTGCTTTATACTGCACAAATACAATGTATCTCGGCCGCGTATACTGAATTTCTTAGAATCACACCTGACTAATGACTAGCATAAAAAAATACAATACACAATGGGCTGTTTATCTAATTACAAATTTTAAAAACAAAGTAAACACAAGAAGTCCAACTGAAGAAAAGGTAATGAAGTACAGGTACGAATTCATCTTTGGTCGGCAATCAGGTCGTAACACTACATACAACTATTCAAACATTATCCGTATTACAAAAACATTTCAGACACCGTGTGAAACTGAAACGACTAATATAAGAGATGACTATGAAGATATCCATCGCAAATATCCCGGAATGTTTTGGGATACAGTAAGTACACAATAACGTTAAAAATGTATCTTACAATTTATTTAATTCGATAAGTTAATTATCGCTTTTTCTTCGTTATTTGGACGTTGACAAAAGCGGTTGAAAGTAACAATATCATTATAATCACTAGTAAGCGGAATTTCATAATCGAAATTAGTCGCTAAGCAATGAGTACACGATCTCTTAGGATCGAACAGTCCTCGAGCCATTAGTAGGCGGACTTTCATGATCGAACAAGGTAGCCGGGTAGTCGGTAAGTACGCAAACTTTTAAAATATTCTACCATGACAATTACGAAGTTAATACACGTACCACGCCATCTGTCGCATTAGAATGTATCCTAATTTGCCTAGTTCACACTTCATTCCGAAAGAGTGTATTAACAGTGGTTGTTATTCGTCTCTACGGAACACATCAATGTGCATGGTATTGCCTGCATTTGTTCGATTTTTTATTTTGATCGACGATCTAGTGGTTTTTCAGCTCATATAGAGTGAACGCTCATAATCAGGTAGCAATCCTGGTTCATGACTGCCAGCGCCAGTCGAAATCCTTCCTAAACCCTTAAGAACTGCTAGCTGCATCCCGGACATTCACCACGGAAGAATACTACGTATTCAATGGGACCATTTACCACACAGTAAATAATAAAACTTTTCAAATGTCTTAGATTAGCCATACCATGGAAAAAGAATATTCCATGGTCATGTTCTGCCTTTTTTTATAGCGGTCACATACGGAACATATCAGTGGTGACAGTGACACGGGCTGTTACATTAATTTGGTGTTTTTTTATTACTAGAATATACAGCAGACAGGCTGACGATCGACCTGATAGAAAGTGGTTACGTCACTTATGGACATTTATTACAATACATTAAAAAATTGATATTTATGCAGCACATAAGCCAATAATGCGATGGTTTACTATATCAAAATTACATCGTTTAGAAATACATAGACGCTTTTCTTGTCGTAAGGCACTTCATGAACTGATATCTAATTACTATATTTTTTCCCTTGAAAGGTGACAATGGACAACCCTGACCAAGCTTTCCACAAAGTACGTAGAATGATAAAAGACATTGTCAATTCTCAGAACCTCTTAAAACCAATGTTCGACATTGATTTCAAAAATTGGGAAAACTACCCTACAGTGCAGAAAAGAATAGACAATATCCGAAAACAAATTTCTCCAACAAGGCTATTTTACTAGAAAAAAAAATAAAAATATATTGCAAATTCTTTTATTTTATAATTAGTAAAATTAAAACAGTACATAGGTATTATATCATGTACAGGGCAGAACTGTGAGATTGAAATGTTTTATTTTCAGCATTATAACTAGAGCCTTATCCCCATCTGAAATGGACATCATTTGAAGACCATTGTGTCAAGCATGGCTCCTAGGCACTGGACAATATTGTTTGACATAAGAACATCAACTTTCTCCTCTAAATGCCTCTTGGGGTCTTGTTTGCCTACATTCTTGATGGCTAGCTGTTCAGGAGTCATTTTCTCCTCATCTTCCAATGCTTTGTTGTAATTTTTAGCTAGCTCAAGCATATCTGTAACAGTTGTCTCATTGATGGAACAATGTTCTTTGTAGTTAGCTAAAGTGAGACCATCCATCCAGGATTTCTTGTGTAAGTTCAACAACATTTTTTGCTCCAACTCATTCTTTCTGTAATTTATACTGATGGAGTAATAATGGCGATTTAAGCCATGGATTAATGCTTGTACAGATGGCTTTTGGAGATGCCCCAGATTTGATGTGGTTTGTCTTGGCTCCTGGCCCAGAACCATCATGTTAGGGTTAATCAGGCGGAATGCATCAATAACAACTTTGCCCTTCACTGACTGTATGGGATCCACGACAACAGCAACTGCTCTCTCTGACAACGCTTCAAATGACTGTTGGGTGTTTATATCAACACCTGACAGCCAGCATCCAAAACCAGGATGGGAGTGGTACCTGAAAATGTATTTAAGATACATTATTCATATATTTACTATTGAATTCTTATAAAACAAGTCACTCACTTATTTAAGACACAATAGTTAGCATATATTGCAAATAAATCTAAATGATGAAAATCACAAATACCAACAGATCCAAGTTCAATGACTATCAATATAGCTGTCCATAAATAAAATCTAATAAATAAATAAAATCTTAATTGGATTATTTATTCTGGATTTTGCTAATATAAACCTTATTAAAAAAATTCAAAAATGGCTTTTTATAAAAATACTTAATGTTTACCATCCAACAACCATCTCTGGACGACCCGTCTGCTTTAGCATATCCAACATTTTAGCTTGGAAGACAGGATCAACAGCCTCCACAGATACACCAGTCCCAGTCTGAGGCATTGCAAACACATCAATCACACGAACTGTGTAGTCATCCACAAACTCACCTAAGGATAACAAATACATAAATCTTTATCTACTGACATATTTTAATTACAAACAATATGTAATATAGTAAATATTTAAGATAATATAATTTGTGAAGTTAATATTCTACTTACAAAACCTCATTAGAATACTACAACTACTAGGTCATCACTTATAAGTAAAGTACCCAGAACACTAGCAATTTCACTCATACCAATTCAAAGATCGGATCTGATAGCATATCAAAGTTTATAAAAAAAGATCAGTTTTTTGCTACGGAAACTGACACTGCAAGTCATTGCTGCATATTTTCAAGTAGATAACTCACCTAACATCAAGCCCATAACTTCCATGGGTACACCAGCACGACCATGTTTTAACATTTTCAACAAAGCTAAAGACGATATATACACCTGCTCGGCCGTGTCCACTGCTGGGGCATCAGTTGGCGGTGGCGCCTGTGATAATCCCGCCATACCTCCACCCAGACGCAACAAACGATCCATCGCTCACGTACTATCTTCTCCAAACTAAAACGAAGCAAATTGTTAACTTTTGAAGCGGCACACTCTTCATTTTACTTGATATCTTTGTTATACAAAGGCAACAATACTAATCATTATAAAATAAAACTTTATACTAACTAACTAATATAATCATTCAATAAATACAGCAGCTTGTAATTTATAGCGGAAACTCGGTTAATTGACCCACAATATACGAATAATACACGATGATTTCTTGGTATGAAAATGACAACCGCAAAAGCGAAATTGAGAGTTGAGAGTGACAGCCCACGTCGAAAATGCAACCTCATGAGTAGATTAATTATATTTTTAATCTGACATTTAAAATAGTATCCTTTTTATTTATACATAAAATCTTCACGCTTCTATACACCATATTTGTGAAATTCACATTGTTTTCACCTTTATATAAATTAAAAATATATTTGGATATAAATATAAATACATTAAAGTCTAGCTTCCAAACCATAAGAAATCTTGCACACTGCACAGGCTGAAGAGGGCCATTGACTATCCGGCATAGCAGTCCACCTAGCAATTTACCTCGTAATGCAGGATTGTGAATGTTTCTTTTAAGTGGGTGAAAAAATATCGATAGTTTGTCACCTCTAATAAATCCTTCATGTACTTGGTTTGAACGCTTTCATCCAACTTTTAATTTGGGGAATTTATTAAAATATTATCATTTTGGGGTTTTAGCGGATCTTGGGTTTTTGGTAAATTCAATCGATTCTCACCGAAAAATAACGTTTTTTAAATCCATTCGAATCGTAACCTGATGAATCGATTCATAAAAAGAAGTCAAAAATAATTTTGAAGTGACAACTTTTTATGAGAGGGTAAATCGCTTCGTTACGTAACGCGTTACAGCGCCAGTCTGGCTTCCCTTTTTCTCACGCATACGGAAGCGGTAGGCAGGCTAAGCTATTACTTCTATCGGGCGTCCCGAGACGCAGATTTTTTTTAAAGTTTGCATTTAAATATAAATCCATTTTATGAAAAACACGAAAGATAACAGAATAAGCGATCTCTTATTAGTAAAGTCAGGAAATTCGATAAATACAATTCATTTATAACTATATCGAAGTATTAAATATATAATAAGATATTTATTTTTTAAATGTATTTCTTTCATTAATAGTTTTAGCAACAAAAACCAACTTCAAATTGTAACACTGAAACTACTAACAGATAATGAAATTTAAACGGGACCACCTGGAAAGCTGGTGCTTTCAAACAAAAAAATCCAAATTGGTCTGGTGACTGGTGTTTTGGAGTAATCAGGTAACATACATACCAAAAACAAACATGTGCGTCTCGGAACGCCCGACAGACTGGAGCCGTAACGCGTTACGCAACGAAGCGGTTTAATCCTCCCATAAGAAGTTATCACTTTAAAAACACAGTAACACAAAAAATAGATTAAAGTTCCTATTGTTTAATATCTAAGCTTTCTAAAAACAACAGTCTGTCAAGTCTACTGGGTTGAGAGGCGGCATAAGTTTAGAGTAGACTATGGATGCGTTTTTTGGCTCCGGATCGAATTCAGTTGTTTCTATTTTTTAGAATAAAATATGTTTAAATAAAAAATGCATTCACTAATTTAAACTTGGGAATTGGCAAATGCACAAAAATGTAGTGCCTTTAAAAATACTTGTTAAAATATCTGTTTAAATATAAATATCGGCAGTCGTTAGCTGTCATATATTAATAACTTTCATTTGATCACCATTTTCAGTGATCAGCTGATATAATTATGACGAATAGAGTAGTTGCTTCTGAAAATGAAGAAATTATATGGTAAACTAAGATCTGGCTTAAAAGCCTAGCTGCCAAGCCATAAAACTAAATAATAAAAATTGGTATAGTAAGTGGAAACACATTCTTTGATTAATATACTTTATTTATAATAAATTAAAAGCTCAAACATGACTGAAAATAAAAGTGTACTACCACCAAAGTATTCAGAAGGTCCACACGGCTTAGGTATATAAGAATTTTATTAAATAAGAAATAACATAAAATCAAATGATTATGAACAAATCTTCTTCACAGGTGACCCTGATGATAGAAGTTTGAGAAAAGTGGAAAAGGAAGTTTTAATACCAAAATTGATTAGGGATAAAGCTAAAAAGGAGAAATGCACCACAGAAGTGTCTGAATTTGAAAAATGTTGCAAGGATTCTAGTTTACTAATGGTTGTGAAGTGTAGAACAGAAAACTCAGCTTTAAAAGATTGTTTATCTAGCTGGTATAACAATAATGAGTTTAAGCAGCTATGTACTGAAGAATATTTAAAGGAAAGGAGTGAATATAGAAGAACAGGTGTGAAGAAGCCTATAAAAAGAGCCTAATTTGAAATAAAGCAATGATAGTTGATAGTATAATTATTTAAATAAAGAAACAGTTTAATCAGTATTATTTATTGAAACTGGTAAATGTCTATTTAATACTAAAACCCTTACACTGTATGAACTTAAATTCTCGGGAAGTTTCACACATTCCATTATAGGTTCAATGACTTCTACAATTAAAATTTCCTGAAAACAAAATACAATATTTTAATAATACAAAAAGGAAAACATAAGTGAAATGTGATAAAACCTTTCTATAGCAAAGCTCCAAATACTATAAAAGATATTACTTATCATTTTTCAGTACTTTTCTTTTATAAAATTATCTTTATACCATTCTTCAATACTTTGAAGACTACCAGTTTTAATACTCAGTGACATTGTTGTGACGAAAATAAATTAATATTTTTATGAAATTCAGTATATATCTACTTTCACTCATGAGTATACTTCTGCAGGTACTTTAAGCCCTAATAATATCATAATAAACGTATTATTGTTACATCTTCACTCATAGTATTAAAACTAAAAAAGATTAAAGAATTATTGGATACATATTTTGATGATCTAAATCTAAATATTCTAAATAATTTTCATAAAAATCACCTTTACTGTAGTAGTTGCCATTCTTATATGACCGAGTAGAGAAATCCATTCAAATTGCCTTAAGTTTGACTTAATGATGACAATATAATCTGCATGAGACACACTTGGTCCTTCAACATACAATACTGTAACAAAATAATATTTAATTAACTCATCTTTGTCTTCCATGATCACAGCTATTGTTCACAGTGGCCACAATGTTGATAGAAAAATCAAATAATTTTCTGTACTTAAACCATAATCAAACTATGTTTTAAGCACAGAATTTTATTATTCATATTAAGAATAAGCTCAAAACCTTTTCAGTGGTAAATATGCAGAATAGGCAAGTTGACAGTCATTTCAGACATTTTTATCATCTTATCAAACTTAAATGAGTCAAAGAGTTATTAATTATTATATACACAGATATTCAATTCAATTTTGTCACTATATTTTAAAAGTATGTTGATAGCATGGAAAAGAATATAGTAATACTAGTATAGTAGTAGTAGCATACACCACAACCAATGACAGACAAAGGAAACTTACTACACAGCCAATTCTGTTTTATAATAAGTCTTCATATTGCTTAGCTGAACTGCCGGTCTTTAACTGACTGGATTCAATAGAATTCTTGTGAAAACTCAAAAACTTGTGTTATGGATAATATACAACACTTCTAAGATTGATCCCATGCTCTAGTAAAATATGGAAAATAAGTTTATAAAATTTATCAAAGCAGGAATGAATCTCGAGGCTTCTATTTCACTCAACGAAACAACCCAAGACTTAGATCACTGAGGCTATAAAAAAAACCAACATATATATATATATATATGTGTGTGTGTGTGTGTGTATTTTCATTTATGAGCATGACATATTTTATGTCCAAGAAAATGGGGTAGTTTCCTCAGGATACAAAATATTTATGTAAGTCAAGCTGAAGTTCTTTAGTAGTTAATACTTACAAAAGTCACCACCAAACTTTATCCCCGGTTTGACAACATATCCTTTTGACCTAAAATAATGATACACCACATATCTTTTAACAAATTTCTTATCAGTCAAATCAAATAGTGTCCAACATTGCTCGATATTCAATAAACTATTATCAGTATTAACAATTTGAAGACATCCAAGGCCATAAATTAAAAAGAATGATTCTTCTAAACTCAAGATTAATTTTTCTTGTATCTTTATCTTATTAATACAACACTTGGGTTTTAAATTAGCAAAATAATCATCCTCTTCAGAATCACTATTTGGTACTATCACAATATGATCTGTTTTGTCAGAAGATACAGCAGTTGTTTCATAAACATTATTACTGTCATCATTCACTTCCATATCTTCTTCATCACTAGAGACCAGGTCTATGATATCTTTCCCAGAATCCTTACTGCTATCCTCTCCAATCTTAGCTGCTAGTTCACGTGCACTTATAAGAAATTCATCTGCTTCTATTTTATTTCCTTGACTATTAAACTTTTTGTACCAATAATTTCTTTTGAGAAACTGTCTTTTTCTCATTATTTGACGATCTGAATCGTTTTGAGCGATCCTAGGCTGTGATCGAGACGCCGATCCTTTACCAAAACACCCCATGTGGTGTAATAATGCTATTTCTTCAACAGATCTTACTTCAACATTAAAACCATTAAAATAGCCAGTAAATACAATTTGCATTGAGTTATCCAATGGAAATTGCAGCATTTCAGTAGACATCGGAAATAAGTCATTTAGGTCATTACTTTGACAATCTTCTGATTGAAAAGTAGTCATGACTAAAGAACTGGCCAGTTCCCAAATTTATTTACAGCCGAATGTCACGAATTCAAGTGAACAGAGGAGAATGTTTCTGCAATACATAAAACTATCGTTTCTCATTTAAATGATTATGAATGAATCCAAAAATATAAACAAAATTATAGCCAATGTTTTATTTAAAATAAAGCCTACGTTCTTTAATTAATAATGGAGCCAACTGTACAACCAAAAGAAACCGAAGAACAGTATAATCGTAAGTGCTTTTCTTTCATTTTGACAAATAGTATTTTTGTATTCGTTTCACATTATAATGATTACAGAAACATTTCATTAGTATTTCACAATAACACCTTTTTTTATTTATCATCCATCGATGCACTATTTGTCTATTTTTAACTACAATCACAAATCATAAAAATTCCTCCAAGGCTATAAAAAATATGAATAGGATAGGTGTTTATAGGGGCCCATACACTGACCTGCACCCTGTAGTGCACAGTAGGCGGGATGTGCAGGATGTAGCTCACAAACGATACTGTTTTTCAGTCTGTCATATATTGGTTTGCTTCTCGGAAATAAAAAGAAAATTGCTATTCCGCCATGTCTTTTCTGCTCCCATATTCCTTAGGGTGGCTTTATTGTTTACTAATGTGGTTTGGGTAATTTAAATGGCTTGTCTTTGTAGTAGCCTAATAGGTGACTCGCCTTTCAAATTTTTCATCGCTGATTCTCAGTTTGAATAGTGACATATCTTATACCTTAACCACATTGATGTAGTCTGACATTGAAATTCAAATCAAGCTCCAGCTTGCAACAAAGCAGGCCGCCAAGCCATTAACCGTCATGCGCGACGGACTGCAAACGGTGGACGTACCTTGCAGGCGCGCAGAACTAGAGTCATCGCGCTCAGTGTTGCATGCATTTCACTGTTGCATTACGCGACGGACTGTAATGCAGGACCGTGTATAGGCAACTTAAGCTCCTTTACTGCGCGCAGAAAGTTTACTGATTAATGAACCCTTCTCCCAGTTTCGCCGACGACGACATGTGCTCCATAGATATATCGTATTTATATAAAACCGCGTTATTCCTTAATAAAGCATACGATAGCTTTAGTTATTGTTCGGAATTTTAATCATAGGCTAAAAATTACATTTTTGAAGTTATACTTCTTTTGGCGCGTTAGGAAAAAATGATGAGAGTAAATTTTTACGATGCGCGCGCACACGTCATGAAAAACTGACATCCTGAAGCTCAGAACACTAGTACTCTCTAACGAGAGCCCTGAAGTTAGCTATAGTCAACATTTTAGTTTTTCTATTGTTAGTGTCGTTTTTTCTTCAAACGTAGAAGGCGAAAAATAAAATTTTTGAAAAGATTTTTATCTTGTTACGCCAAAAAAGTATAACTTCTAACACATAACTGTAACACATTCTCTAGATTGATTTAGGACATCCGAACGCTCAAGGTTACGACTAACGACTTAATGTGCACACTTCAATGGGCTTCCTCCCTTCCAGATACGTTGTAAGCCACACCTCTCAGACGCTTCCATCGCCGCGGCTTATAATATGCACACACCTTAATACTAATACTGGCGATTGCGAAGTATTAAAATAGACCCCTTTAAAAAAATATTACGTGTTGAAGTTGACAATGTCAATAATACACAGCATCATGATGTTGGCTATATCTTTACTGTCTAAAAATCAATATCGACAACGTAATAAACTGTTTTGTATTTCTTTCTTTCCAGCGAGAAGAGTATTCATTAGAGAAGGTAAGAAAAAAATTAATACTTATATACTGTAACCAACTTCACTTTTTATAGTCACAAGACCTTTCTCAGCTGAGACTGTCTTTTTGACTGTTTTTCCAAAAATCCTAATTCTTGGGTTGTGCTTCGATTTCAACGGCGTATAAAATTAATAGCCAAAATGGCTAACGTTGGCGATGAAAATGTCAGCAAATTAATACCGTCGCTGGGTGATGATAAAATCGGTAAGTTGTAGTTTTCTAAGTTTAAACATTTTCTGGTCCTAGGATAATGTAATGTACACAATGTTTTCTAGATATGATTGCGGCCACCAGTGTCCTACAGATTCGGGCGAGCGAAATCCGCCAAACTCAGATCAATTGGCAATCCTATCTGCAGTGAGTATCGATTTAGGGACAAATACTCTTGTTCCAATTTAGATACTATTATAATAAACTTCCTTATTACCTACATCAGGTCTCAGATGATCACGCAGCGTGATCATGATTTCATTGTGAACTTGGATCAACGCGGCCAAAAAGACTTGCCGGACAAAAACCCTGAAGCTTGTGCTGATGTTTTCCTCAACCTTCTAACACACATCAGCAAGGATCACACTATTCAATATATTCTCGTGCTTATTGACGACATTCTGTCTGTAAGTTTGTTTATTATAATTACACATTTAAATTTGCATAGTGTGAATTACATAGTCAAGAAAAGATAACATTTGTTTACAATATAATGTCAAATTTGATGTTCACATTGAAATATTAAAAATAAAACTTCAGATATAGCTTGTAAAAAATAGAAATAAGCTATTAATTATTAAACTTCAGAGTTTATACTTTTTTATATTTTTCCTAAAGTAAACAAAATTATTAACTAGATAAAGATACTATCGAGATTCAGTAGTTAAACAAATATATAATTTTTAACAACTATGAAATATATTTTAATAATTGTAGGAAGATAAGTCCAGGGTGAAAATATTCCGAGACACCAAGTACTCTGGCAATGTGTGGCAGCCCTTCCTGAATCTTCTGAACCGCCAGGATGAGTTTGTGCAACATATGACAGCACGCATCATTGCCAAACTGGCCTGCTGGCACCCGCAGCTAATGGACAAGAGTGACCTCCACTTCTATCTCTCATGGCTAAAAGACCAGCTCATGATGAATGTAAGTCAACACCAAAGGGGATCAATGTCTCAGTGGTTGACTAAACAAGACTTATATACTTAGAAGTTCTCTTTAATTGATCTTTAAACGACTGTAACAAAATAATATTCAATATTAACTCGTAATCCATTTGAGCAACTTATAATGTTGCATTAATAAATCATTAACAACTGTCCAAATCAACAATGTCAATCACTGATACATGCTGAACCATGGATTTTTAATCAATATATATATATCGTATAAAGCATAATTAATTATAAGGCATGAGAGTTACATGAAGTTTGAGTTTTATATGCATGTTATGAATATATCAAATATTTCTTTTTTATTTTTATATTTTGTATATTTTTTTATTTTATCATATTTTGCTTGGGTCGTGCATTCAGTGTTTTCTTCTTAGCATTTTGTCTTCTAGGATAGATTACATATTATTGTTATTAGTTATGTATCACAGATTTCATTGTCTTATGTTAACATACATAATCATTACAAGTAATATGACTAATACTTTTATGGCCAGTTCGTGTATCTTGCAGTTCATTTACTTTGCTTACTATCAGTAGAAACTTGACATTGTATATATGTAGTTTATGTCAAATTTAAACCAATAGTAAGGGAGGTGAATGAGTGGTAAGATATAGGAATTGATCTTTAACCTACTTCATAAACCATTAAGCATTTCATAAAAAACATTAGATTTTAAAGTTATCTATGTAAACTATCAAATCATAAAACTTCTATACACAAAAAATGATGTGTTGACCGTTGTGAGTGTATTCATTTAGAAAATATAGAAATAGTCAATGGAAAATGATGATGATTTCTAGGGCTGGTCAAAAAACGACAAAAACATTTATCATATAATATATTATTTATGTAATTTTTTGTATAAGTCTATTTTAGAAATTAAACTAAGGAGTGTTTAACAGCGTCAACATTGCTAGTGTTGTATCATGTGTACTGGTTGTATGACTTAGCACAGTTTATGTAGAAAATGTTGTAGTATCCCTCAATTTCTCAAATTTTATTACTGTCATAGATTAACTTATCAAAGCTACCAATACAAATTACACAATAGTTGAATAATAAAAATGATGCAGTAGTTCTATCGGTCAGTGCTTTATGCAAACTTAGAAATTGTATTAATAACTCAACAATCACCTGTATCTAAAACCACTGATAATAACAAAGTGTTGTGAGCATCTGGAGCAAGTATCACAGATCGTTGGGGCTTTGTTCAAGCGGTTGATATGTCATTGAGAGGTTTGTTTTCTGGCAAGGCGGAGAAAATGTCTGCCGAGTTAGAGCATGCTGAGCAGGTTATGTTGGAGCATGAAAAACTTCATTTCTCCGATAAGCACATCAACAGACAGAGGGAGAAGGAAACTGGAGGGGCTCAGGAGAAATACAACAGCCTTTACAGCTCCTTTGACGATCTGAAACCGCATGAGGATTTGCTGCCTGGCCTCCACAAGGTATTGGCTGTTAGATGTCGGTGTCGCCAACACTCTTGCGTGTTAAACAAATTTGTTGTTGTCTAACATTATATTGACTAACTTATTGCGTAAGTATTACTAATAATAATTGTTGTATTTGATCTATTGATATAATATAATTTTATATGTGTATGCTTTAATAACTACCACTACAAACAATATTTTCGTAAAGGTAAGTACTGTTAATGCATTATAAGATGTTGTGTCTAATATAAGTGTGTTTAGAGAATGTTTATATGTAAAATAAATTTAAAATAATTTCATAACAGTCTCTATGTAGAAATTGTGCAAATTGTATCCCTTCTTACAAAATTAAAGAGGTATATACAGAGGTACATTTCGGAAGTTTATCCAAATGTTTAAACACTAGCATGTGCCACCGAAACTTCGTTTGCGTTGCTATTACGAAGTATTTTTAGTGAATCGCATGTGGGTATTATTAAATAAAGGCATGAAAATCATGTGTCAAAAAGAACACTTAAACTGGAAGATTGATGGATAAGATAGATGGTAAAGTTCAGGCATAAAAGAGATTCATGGATTGTTAAAAGAGAATAGGATGATTGACAATAGGTGTGGCAATAGCAGAATATAGAAACATGATATGTAAAGACAATATATATTCTATGAAAACACACAATAATTGGTAAATGGTAAAAGGAAAAAGAATTGATGGTACTATAATCTTATCTTATATCTTCTTAATATATATAAATCTCGTGTCACGATGTTTGTCCGCGATGGACTCCTAAACTACTCAACCGATTTTAATCAAATTTGCACACCGTGTGCAGTTTGATCCAACTTGAAAGATAGGATAGTTTTTATACCGTTGGAACCGGTAGGTGGCGCTGAGATCGGGTTCTAGAATCCTCTTAACAATGGGGAGCGATTTTGTTTTTGTGTGTTTGAGTGGGTCCCCGGATGGTTTAAATCCACAACTGGAACCGGTAGGTGGCGCTGGAATCGGGTCATATTTTTTCAGGGCAGGACAACGTCTGCCGGGGCCGCTAGTATGTATATAAAAATCTTGTGTCACGATGTATGTTGCCAATAAACTCCAAAACTACTGGACCGATTTCAGTCAAATTTGCACACTGTGTGCAGTTTGATCCAACTTAAAAGATAGGATAGCTTACATCTCAATGGACCCTGTAGATGGCGCTGCAATCGGGTTCTAAATTTTATTTCTTCAGGGCAGGACAACGTCTGCCGGGACAGCTAGTGTTTTATAATTTCACAACATTTTACCTTCGAAATTGTAGGGGATTTTGTTATGATTAATTGTAATTGTTACTGATTTCGTGGCTTTGGTGGCTGTGACATATAAGGAGATATGTATCTCCGATATAGTTTGTTGAAATTTAAATTGTTTGATACAACACTTTGTGGAAATATTTTCTTAATTATTTTTTATAAAAAAGGCTATTTATATTGTAATTCAAAAATACTGTTGTTTCAAATATTGGTTTAATTTCTGGTACCTGGCCACATTTTACGACATTGTCAGTAAGTTAGTGAAAAATCTTATTAGAATCTATTATTTATCATTATCATCAGTTATTGTTCTCAAAAGCTACGTTCCACTAGGGACTCACAATAACTATGTACACGACTGCAATTTTTCCCGTTCCATTTGCTTGCCGGCATTACAATCGTACACCCAGGTGGAACGGTTTCACGACCACAACGACCGCAGTCGCCTTGTGGAACGGCTAACTGAGTACTTTGGGCGTTGTGAGCTACTAAAAGAACGGTCTGAAATAGTTTATTTATTTATGTATATTTTAGTTATGAAATATTATATTATTATGTCATAAGATAAAGAGTCTGTGACAGATAAGATCATGTACACACACGTACATATTGTCTAACCTGCTTCCTTTGGGTGTAGGCAGAAACAATGGAGTTCAACTTGCAACCATCATGTCAAAGACCTTTCGCTTCATATACTCATTAATCTCTTCATACTTGCACACTTGAGATATTTTTACCTGACCTTCAAAAAATCAAGTATAATCGCTAAAATTATAAATATTATATTTCTTAGTTACATATTTATAGTCTGATATACAAAATTGGGTAATTTTAGAAAAGTGTACACTGCAAAACTATAATGTCCGATGTATTTAATTAGACTATCCCTTTTGAATTATTAGAGTCATTTATAGTAGACAAATTGTTTTAGGTGATAATATAACGAAAGACATACACTAACTAAAATGTCAATATATTCAGTAAATAATGTAACTCTGAAAAGCCCGTAAATCCTACATTAAGTCTATATTAGATGGTTCATATCTGTCTTTCAATTTGAGTAAATCAACCAAAGTGCTGCATATAAAAATATACTTGAATCATTCAGTCTTTGAATCGTCTCTTTTCAGTTTTGTGCCTTTTGATTTTACCCAACCAAATTGATCTGGTTGATCCTTCCAATATTAGCATTACTATATATCATCACAATTCATTATTCTCTCGGTTTTTGCGACTGTTATCTATTAAGTCTTAGGTCGCGTTCCCTCGTCGTGACGACAGATAGTCGTGTAGTTTTTTAAATGGAGGAGTTCACATTTAGAACGACACGACTTACTGTCGTCTACGACATTTTTTGCAGTGACGACAGATTGTAATGACAGTGGGAACGGCTAGCACGACAGTCGTAAAACGATAAAAGATCATTAAACATTTTTGACGACAAACAGTCGTTATAATGGGAACAGCTAGAGACGAGTCGCCCAACGATGAATTAATCGTAACGACATAGTGGGAACGCGCCCTTACAGGAATGTTTTTACATTCTTTTCAGAATTTATCAGTAAAAAAAAGAAATACAAACCTTACAACTTTTTGATTTAGTTCAAAAACGATTGTTATTATTCTGGAATCCCTTTCTATTTTGTAAACCAAACTTAGTAGCAATTAATGATTATTACGCAGAACAATGACTACATCCAGTCGGTGGCGCGCTGCCTTCAGATGATGCTACGCGTCGACGAATACCGCTTCGCGTTCCTGTCTGTTGATGGCATTTCCACTCTTCTGTCCATACTTGCTTCAAGGGTAAACTTCCAAGTAAGTGTGCTTGTAATGGACAACTGTTCAACGTTTAATTACTCGGTGCAAGCAGTGAAAACAATTAGGCATTGTACAAGTCGGACTTATCCAGTGACAGCGGGAATGACGAGTTGATAAAAATACTTTTTTTTTAAATTATCCTCCTAGCGCCCACGGTCCTTAAAAAAGTACTTCAATGAAATAGTGATTAAAGCCCAACACTAAATCCAATTTCGTCAAATTAATGCCCAGGGTACTATTCTAAGTACCCCAACTTTAACCATTGTTACTAATTTTAAGTTACCACCTTTTAAAAATGTTATATCTCCGAACGTATGTTCGAGGTTTTTTCTTGTGTATGACCAAGCACCAGTGCCAAAAACACAAAAGAAACTTGTCTTTCTTGACTTAAAATGGAACAAGATCATCGAGTGTGAAAATTAATCTTAATTTTTTCATGAAATCTCTACGATTTGTGTTCATATGCTTATCAAAAATAGTTGCTCATGTACTATATTTGCTGTTTACATCAAAACTTTATATGGATCTGAGATATAGTGAAAATGATCATAATTCAAACTTTAAGATCTTTTAATAGGCCTTTGGTTATATAACGACTATCATGAATGTTTCGAATGTTTTAAATAAATAATAATAAAATAATTTTTTCTCTTAATTTTAAAGGATTATTTGTTATTAAACTGGTTTTTAAAGTTAAATTTTATTTTAATCGTTTTGAAGATAGTTGAAAAAAAAATGTGATAAAGTCTCTTGTTTGTAATCGAGTGCTTTTGACCCAAAGGCCTACCAAAAGGTAATCTATTTTTACCCTTTTTTTGCTTTTCCTCATTCACCTGATGTAAGGAAAAAAATATCATAGTTGTGCGATTACTGTAAGATAAAAATTTTAAAGTTCAAAGTCTTGGGTTTTCGCCATTGAAACCTTTTTTAAGGACTTTGGGCGTTTACTTTATGAAAGCGTTGAACAACCCGGGCGTCAGGAGGAGGCGTAATTAATAAATATACTTGACTGAAATTTTTTAGGCAACACATATGCAATATATTTATTGACACATTAAATATAAAATAGGTTTAATCAAATAAACATCTCGGTGAAAGTCGTTGTATAGCGGGATCTTAGACTATTATGGTTTTACTAAGTTGTGATAGAAATATTGTAAAAATGAAAAATCACATTAAAAGTCTCTTAAAACTTAATTTACATCATTTTAAGCTCACTTTAATTTATTCAATTATCTGTAACAGAAGCGAACATCTAAGAAAGTACTAAATTTCACATCTTTTAAACCAATTTGTTTTCCAAGGTACAATACCAGTTGGTGTTCTGCTTATGGGTGCTTACTTTTAACCCTCTCTTGGCTGAGAAAATGAACAAGTTCAATGCCATCCCTATCTTGGCTGATATCCTCAGTGACTCTGTCAAGGAGAAGGTCACCAGAATTGTGCTCGCTGTCTTCAGGAACTTAATTGAGAAGCCTGAAGATCAACAGGTTAGAATACTTCTAATAATAATAATAATAATAATAATTGCATATTCTTTCTAATATCTTGTACTGAATGAATGATTATCATGAAAATTTGTTCATGGATGAATATCCCGAGCGCATCATTGACCGCAACAAGTCCTTTTGATTACTAGTATCACTTTTTCTTAAGAATGTTTCCATTTCAAATGCCCAGTTTATAAAAATAATGCGCAAGTAAACAGTAATATTGTTGACCAAACGAATGATCATGCAAAAGTAAAAAAAATACTTAGCTCTAAAATATAGCCATAGATGTGTAGTGTAGAAGCAAAAACGAATTTTCATGTATTTGCAGGAATATATTTTGTTCAGACATATTAACATATTGTTTTTTATCAGATTGTAAAACATATTGTCATTCTAAAGTTAAAACTGACGAAAACCAAAACCATAAAAACGCTGTTACAGCTCTGTATGTGGTTTTATTCAACACTTGCTGACATTGATGTGTTCAGGCAATTTGCCCTATCTAATAAAATCTACTGATCCACTTTCGATCAGTTTAGCGGCCTAGCGGCTATACTATCACTATGTGTTTTTTATGGGCTAATATTAATTAGTTATTAATTTCGTAATTTTTTTTGAAGGTCGCCAAAGAGCACTGTATCGCAATGGTCCAGTGTAAAGTTTTGAAGCAGCTGTCGATTCTTGAGCAGAAGCGTTCTGATGATGAAGACATCATGAATGATGTGGAGTACCTGAACGAACGCCTCCAAGCTTCCGTCCAGGACTTGAGTTCCTTTGACCAGTATGCCACTGAAGTTAAGAGCGGACGGTATGTTTCATCGTTTTTAAATTCCCAATTAGTCTATGGAGTTTGTCAAATTGTAACCAGAAGTCAGGAATATGAAAGTAATATATAGTAACCAGAGCTGTAATGTTATGAGTAAGTTTTGTTACCGTCACTACCAAGCATCCTCAAAGATTGTGAAACGGTATCAATATTAAAAATATAGCCCACTTTTGCTTTTGTAAGCCTCTTAATACTTACTATGCACTATGATATATCAATAGCGGACTCATCCTTTCACAATCCGTGTCCAGTATTCGTAAGCCACGAGTTCCTACATACCGCTTTTGTACAAAAAACAGCGTCGCTTTAAATAACGATAAAAATACCGCTGCTAACGTTACAATAGGGAAGTGGACAGTCAAATATTTATCACCTTTCAAAATGTCACAGCCTCATAGATTATGTACAAGCATACCTGCTTATGACGTCACAAGTAGGTAATATATATATAGTAAAATATATTATAATTTATTGTAACATATGTCCACGACCCTATTAAGACATGTCAGTGTTATTTAAGTAACAGTACTAAATTGCACCGATATACAAAACTACAATATTATCCCTGCAAATTGCTAATGCGCTGGAACCCTGTCAAATTAACATTCACGTGACGTCATCAGCAACTCGATATGTACGCGTACTCGCCGGCTAGTGACGCTAACAGTATTGAGTGTTCGGCTACGGTTACGTCACATAAAACGGTGGCCAGGCGCAATAGCAATTTGCGGGGAAAATACCTTTTTATGTGAATTAGTAACTTGGCAAACTCGGCATTAATAAATGGCGGGCAGGCTCGAGTGGTCGCCGGTGCACAAGTCGGCGAAGTTCTGGCGCGAGAACGCGTCGCGGCTGAACGAGCGCGGGCAGGAGCTGCTGCGGACCCTCGTGCACCTGCTCGAGAAGAGCCGCGACCCGGTCGTGCTCGCCGTCGCCTGCTACGACGTCGGCGAGTACGTGCGCCACTATCCCAGGGGCAAGCAGTACGTATTTCTTATCTTTTCACACCTCCAATTTCAATCTTTTTTTAGTCATACATATAAGTTAAAATTTAGTATTCCTCTCATTTTATGTATATCACTTCGCAACATGCGTCTTTTTTCCCGGAAACTACTGAATATAATATATTTTTTTAAATATGATAATGATAATAAATCCAGTGATTAGTCAGATCCCATAAAATGATTATGTGAAATATGATTATAATACATAAGTACAATGTGAAGATTCGTATGTAAAATAGGGATGCAATACATTATGCATGTTTTTTTATTATATTATTATTTACGTCGTTTTATCACAGTAAAAAATAGAAATACTGTTGGAATTTTTAGAAAATGTATAAAATCTCGAATAAAATTGAGCAATTTCAACGCCATTATTTTTATTTACAGCAATCAAAATACTCCTTCAACTCTTCGACATTGAGACTATAGTTGTTTTGGTTGTCGCGAAAACATCAATAATGATGTTATTATCTTCGATCAGGCAACGCTCACAATGAACTATGTCAAGAGATGGATCGAAGTGGGCGTTGACCACAAAGCATTAATTATTTTAATCGATACATTGACAAGAGTGCAATTACCAGATCCACCATAAAACAACCAATGACTTTTGTGTACTTTGTTGTTATGATATCAAGGTTCCACAAGCCGTTCCACTTGAGTTTTTAAATGTTGTGAGCTACAAGAGGAACGCGCCCTTTGTTGACAATCTGAAATAGAAAAATGTCGTCACGTTCTCATGTGATCAATAGTATTGCACTTTGTGGTTTAAATGTCCTGCACATATTTAACACTGTTTATTTATGAAAATCTGTAAATTTAAGGAAATAAAAAATTACATTACACATGTAATTCTAAAGCAATAAAGAGCTCATATAAAAAAAAAATTGACTCGTATATGAATTGCGTATGCGTATTCTCTTTTGTACATAAAATGTACCAAAAAATATTTTTTTCCAGCATCATTGAACAACTTGGTGGCAAACAACGCGTAATGTACCTGCTGAGCCATGAAGACCCCAATGTTCGTTATGAAGCCCTACTCGCTGTACAGAAACTTATGGTCCACAACTGGTATGTTTTCATTATATTTTTCATTTCAGGAGTTCAGCAGACAGGCAGACGGCACACTTGATGGAAAGTGGTTACCATCGCCTAAGGACATTTGCAACACCAAAGGTGCTAAAGCGCTGCTGCTTTCTTAAGGGAGACTGAAACCTGGTCACTAATGCCGGAACACAACTCAAAGTTGTTATGGCGAAATACTTTAGACCAGGGGGTGAGGCATCCAGTCGGGCAAATGCCCTGCCACCTGGCAAAATTTCATTATATTCACATTAATTAAAATGCGTGTTTTTTATAGTATTTTATGTATTTATATGGCTTTAATGCAAACGGCACTGATTTTGCCAATACCAAAGTAGTATGAAGATATTTGTTAAAATAACGGACTTCATTGTACTGTAATTTTTATCAAAAATATTTTTTCAAGTTGTATTAAATAAATCGTGGATATACATGTCGCTATATTTTAGAAGTTGACTAGCTAAAAAGTAAAATGTATACGAGGTCTGTATTTTGGTGGAAGATATTTTTTTACTAAATTATTTTTAATGACTTATGTCTGTTGTTACAGGGAATACCTCGGCAAGCAATTGGAAAAAGAGCAAATCGACAAACAAGCAGGAGGAACTGTGGTCGGAGCTAAAGCCTAAATGTTATTGCATATAAATATTTGAAATAGTTTTATTGTTGTTATTAATTAAAAATGTGTTGTATGTGCTCTGCTTGAAATATCAGAAATTTATTTATTTGTCTTTACAGGTAAATAATCACTGTCAACTTTCAATATTTAAAAGTGCATTACTTGTATATATGTACAAAATGTGAGCAAATTATTTATGATTCTAGTGTTTTAAACATGTAAATGTTTATCAAATCAATATGTAATATTGGAAATCTTTATAAAATTATATTTGTTTTAACACATTCCTGTAAAGTTTATTAAATGCAATGTGAAAGATAACAATACTAGAAGCTACGGAAAATGTTTATGTAGCGTTAAATAACAAAACATGTATTAGAACGTAGCTTTTTTGAAATGGTGATGTATCCGTTTACAACAGTATTGTCAATAAATTTCATAAAATAGTTCAAGGTTGTTTTATTATTACTATGAAGATAATAAATATTCAAAGGTTTTGTATGTCTTAGATACTTTTAGTGATTGCCAACTAATAATTCATGGCAATGGAATAGAAACCATGGTGCATGCTGATTGTTAAGGTACAAAACTAAAGGCAATTATAATCATTTATAGGCAACATTACATATAACAAATAGTTAGCAAAACAAAACGTGTGGAACGAATTATGCGAACAACATCTTGACTCTCGAAAATGATGACGTCATTATTGACGTTTTCCTGGCGGACCATAACGACCGTGATAGAACGGCATGTATGTGGTATGTAGAACAGCTTAGCGTACTTTTAGCGTTGTGAGCTACAAGTGGAATCTTCCCTAGGTATTACATTTTATCATCTATATTAGGAGCGTGAGAACTGTCAACGTCAATCGCCGACACAAATTAACACAAGTCAAGTATTCTCAGCATTACCAGTTGGGGATCCCTTAAATTCGGGATTTTTCACGTCTGGGGGGAGATTCGTTGTGAACATTTTGTTGTGAGAAATTTTGGAGAGATATTTTAAGTAGGGTTGTAACGGAACTTCGCTTCCACCTCTGTTACTGCGGAAGTTGCGCAAGAAATCGTACCTCCGCATCCGTGTAATATTTGCGGAGTCATAACGGAGGCTTATTTACGAATCATACGCAAGCAGCGACGCTCGCGACGAATCAGGCGTCAGGCCGCGCGCAGCAAATTAACAAAAATCAACGAGTGCGCGGCGGGGAGGGCCGGGGGCTTGCAATCGTCATTTGTCAAATGAATGATACGCTACAGGAATCAACCTGTTGAATTGCTTAGACGCGTTAGACGTACGTACGAAGTTTTACCGATGTAATGTATAAACCATAAACTACTATTTTTTTCTACATCCAATTTCACCTCCGCCTCCGTTAACGTCCGCATTCGCGGAGGTGAACCCCGTCGCCTCCGCATCCGCCTCCGCCTCCGCTAAGAAGGCCTCCGTTACAACCCTAATTTTAAGTATCAATAATTCATCTACAAACATAATTCTCATCACTACAATTATTATATCTAAGTCACAATATGGTATTATTACTTTATCTTAGAATTATACTCTACTAGTGAGTCATACTTCAATTCAATCGTTCATTTTAATAATCCAATTCATTGGTTCGTACTTCGTTCATTTACGTTATTTATTTATTATGCCGTCTCTCGTATGCGTCGTATCCAATAGGTTACTTTCCGTTAGAGACTGACAATGATCATGTGTGAACATGATCATGATCAGTTGTGAAACTGCGGTTTTTCTCGTTTCACTTATTTTCTGGCGACACAATCGTAAATTCAAGTGAAATGGTTATTTAAAATAAGTAAAAACTATTTTGGGTATTTTCTCAAAAAGCTTATTTTTGGGTCTTTTTGAAAAAAAAATTGGGGTCAAAGACATGGTCATCTGGCAACGCTGAGTACTCTGTTTTGAATATTGTGAATTCATTTAATTTTCATTAATAAATTTAAATTATTCCTGAATTAAAATGGAGAATATTCTAGTGCTCAAAGATTACAAAACTGTGCCCGATGTAGTACATGAATACGGACCTACATTAAAGTTTGGACATATTCCTTTAGTAATTGATAATGGTAAGTTATTGTTTTGTTAATATTGTATTAATTATAAACATATCTATTCTCAAACTTTCTGAACCAAGAGAATTTCTTAGGAGTCTGTTAATATCTCAACATCATTTGAATTAAATGTCTACAGGTTCTTACCAATGTAGAGTTGGCTGGTCTATTTATGAAGAGCCGCATCTTATATTTAAAAACCTTATTGCAAGACCTCGTAAGGACAGATGTAAAAAAGATGCAGAACCCCCAGTAACACCACCTATTCAAATCGGAAATGATATAATTAACATAGAGGCTGTACGGTAAGCTGTTATCAGATGTAATTTTTCATATGTTCTGTACATATTTATTTGTTTTAAAAGAGTTTAAACTTTAGCTTAATATAAGCAAAAAATCTCCTATTTTAGAAAACAATATTATTGACATATCAAATTGTTAACATTTATCATTATAACGTAAAAAAAAAGTGACAGTACTGTAATTTATTATTATGAACTTTAAAACTAAAATAACTAATAATAATAATTCAAAACTATACAAAACTCAATAACAGTTTTAGTGTTTATATATAAACACACATCACAAAACACAAATCACACTTTTTTATCAACAAAAGTGACATAACCTTGTTTATCAGACATATTTTTGTTATTCCCATTATTCATTCAAAATTTGTCAGTGGACCATAAAAACATGTTTCCTAGACCAAATATATAAGGGATATGTATACCCCTAAACTTGATTTCCCTTAATCTCATGGCACTCTGTGTCAAAGTGCATCATAAAAAGATGCTATATACATTTTAAGTTTTAAAGCAAACTTTGTTTAACTTTTTTTTTCAAAGATCCTTTCAATCATCAAAGTGCCAAGAATATCCTACAAAGTGTAGTACAATTAATAACATTCTGTACTATTGTCTACTAATCTAATATTTTAAAGGTTTCAGCTAAAAACACAATTTGACAAGAATGTTGTAACACATTTTGAAGTCCAGGAACAAGTTTGCGATTATGTTTTCTCTCATCTGGGCATAGATAGTGACGGTTGTATGCCACATCCTATTGTCATGACTGAAGCATTCGTCACACCTAATTATAGCAGGCAATGTATGTTTCATATAAAATAATGCATTTATATTTGAGAGAAATATTTATTTATCACCTTACACACTGTTAGGTAAAAGCTTTCTTATTTTGTTTATCCTATTCAATAACTCATAGCTACTACTAACTCATAGCTCTAGCGTAATACAGTATACAAAACTTAGAACTAGATTGGCACCCAACCATGCTGACACATGAGTTCTAAATTTATTATATTTTTGTACCAAAATTATTCTAGCAAATTAGACATTATATCCACTACTGCTGTAAAGATTGAAAATATTATTGGGCAGATTTTCTCAATATATTTTCTTTTGTTGTCAATACATGGTAACTGTAACAACATGTGCATCATCCTAGTATCACCACTGGACATCAGTTGGGATGTCTGTCTGTTTATTCAATTAAGCAAATAAACAAATAATGAAATAATGCTTCCTTGCTTATGTTCATCTCAAGAATGAAAGAAAAAAAACATTGTTTTCCATAAAAATACATTTTATTTTTCCATGGTTTTTATGAACAATATGAGTTAATCCACAGACCAGTGGACTAAAGCTGCTATCAAATGAGTTAAAGCAGCTACTATTAAGTAAATGATCCATTTGTATGCTATAACTAAAAATGAGATTATTTTGCTTTATCATATTAAAATTCTTATGTCAAATAAGTTATAAAATTGTACAAGCCTAATAAAGTAGCTTTGCTTTGATGAAAATTTTATGTGTGTTCACTAAACAAAATGTTTTTAATAACAAATAATTAGGTGTAATTTACAATTTATACTATAAATATATTTTTGAATAATATAATGATTAAAATATATGAAGAATGGTATACTTTTGTATTTAACAGTAATTATCATTAAGTTTTCTTCTGAAAGTATGTAAAAGATAAATACATAAATATGTCTATCAATACAGAAGAATGTAGGTTATCTGTCAGAATAATTGACTAGATCTTGTACCTATTTATATATATATTCATTTTTGTTTTGCTTTGCAGTAATGTCAGAATTGCTCTTTGAGTGCTATGGAGTGCCAGGAGTGAGTTACGGAGTGGACTCATTGTACAGCATGTATAAAAATGAGATTGGTGATACTGCTCTCATTGTAAATTGTGGTTACCACACCATACACATTATACCTGTAATACAAGGAAGGGTAATAGTTGAACATGCAAGAAGAATCAATTTGGGTGAATCATTGTTTAAGTTATATTAATATTTGTTTATGACCATATAAAATCAAAATTAAAAAAAATATAAAAAACTGTATATTATAGATAAATAAAAATCGATCAAGTGCATGTCAGTTCACACGTGGAAAAGGGTTTAGTAAAAACTCCAGAATGGCAGATTTTATTTATATCTCATGCATTATAAAACCATTTCTTTGCAAAAATGTCTAATTTTAGAGGAGAACAAATAGAAAATACAATATTGTTTTTATTTGTTTTTTCTTGTGCAGTTGTTTTTATATTTAAATCATAATACCATTCCCTGAAACTCTCAACCTTGGAACATACAATATCAAACAGGTATAGACACAATATTGTATTTAGCAAGGCGATCAATGAAATCCATATTTCACTGGTATAAGTAGTCTTGCCATGAAAACATTTACATTTAGAACTCGATTGTAGCCCCACCTACTGTATGAAATCGTAAATCTAAACCACCCTAAGACCCATTTAACACAACAAAAAATCATCAAATTTGGTGCAGTTGTTTAGGAGTTTGGACTACACACATACAGAAGAAATATAAAGATACAGAATTTTAAAGTGTAAAATTTATCTTGTAGCTTCATTGATATATTATTTTAATGTGTAGCTTATGTAATTTTAAGATATGATAATAATCATAGTTTGTATTAGTCTGATACCATCATATACAATTTCTCTATTATAAACAACATAAACATTAATTCTTGAATAATTTGGTTTATTAATGTCTTGTCTTTAAATGTGTGGTATGTTTATATTCCAGGTGGGAGCGAGATGATATTTTACCTCCATAAATTACTCCAGCTCAAGTATCCAGTGCATGTAAATGCAATCACAATGTCGCGCGTAGAAGAGATCCTGCACGAGCATTGCTCGATAGCATTGGATTATCAGGAAGAAATAAGAAAATGGACCAATCCAGATTATTATGAGGCTAATGTCAAAAGAGTTCAGCTTCCATTCGTACAAACTAGTAGTTCATCAGGTTTAACTGGCAAGTGATATATTAAACGCCCAATAACAATGTAGCTCTGTGAAACCTCTCCTTTCAAATTGAAGTTAATCAGATGGCGCCACACGTCACTATTCTGTCACTGCGATGTAGAAAAAGAAACATCAAACTTTCAGTTAGCTTTGTTTATTTTTTTCTAATATTACATTATATAACGCCTTTTTCCCATAGAGTAAGCAAAGATGAATCTTGAAATGTGACGGAGAAAGAACACAATTTCCTGCGGCCGGGCGGCCTGTCGTAAGAGACGACTAAACAACCCACAGTCAGGTGTTAGGGCATTTGCCCGACTGGATGTCCACCACCCCTGGTCTAAAGTATGTCGCCATAACAACCTTGAGCTGTGTTCCGGCATTAGTGACCAGGTTCCAATCTTCCTTAAGAGAGCAGCAGCGCATTTGCAGCACCTTTGGTGTTGCAAATGTCCATAGGTGATGGTAACCACTTTCCATCAAGTGGGCCGTCTGCCTGTTTGGTGAACTCCTGCAATAAAAAAATATAAAAAAACCAACTTTCGCTTCAACTAATTTAATTGATCTCTTCATACATACATTTGAGGTGCTTTATATGTGACCTTTGTTTAACACTTCTGCTATTTGATCATGGCTTGTATGTATGTCGTGGTCTACCAGCACCAAATCTACCATTTGCAATGCTACTATACACTTTCTTCCCTTAAGAGAGCAGCAGCACATTTGTATTGCAAATGTCCATAGGCGATGGTAACCACTTTCCATCAAGTGGGCCGTCTGCCTGTTTGCTGAACTCCTGCTGAATTATGTTGGGTTGGAGTTTTATTTAAATTGAACATGCTAGTTATTTTAACAGCTGAACAACAGAAAGAGAGAAAGAAAGAAATGGCTAGAAGATTATTGGAGATCAATGCGAGAAAAAGGGAAGAGAGGCTTGCAGAAGATGAAGAACAATTTAGCCAATTATTAGCGATACAGGTAAAACTTCTATTAAAAAAAAATGAAAAGTTTGGATGATTAGTGGTACTTACATACTGATGTTACAAAATTCTTTTGAGATCAGCAACACTCCTGGTGTTGCAGGTGTCCATATGTGGTGATCACGGTGATTTGTCTGCTATAGAAAACTGTATGGGCTTTTATAGTATAATGTATAATTATGTATTTGTTTTATCTCTATTCTATCTATTTATTTATGCCAATAAAAATAAAGATTGTCTTACCTGTTTTAAAGTTTGAGTAAAAATTACTATTTAGTCGAAACCTAATAGGCCTAATCAAAATTAACTTATTGAAATCTTGTCTGTCAGTCATATACAATGTTATTCATTCTGAAATGTCTTGCTAAACAGCTCAAGGAATTTAAATTTAATTTTTATGGTATAAAACAGCGGTTTTCTTGTAAATTTCATTTCAATATCTTGCAGGTTTACGAATATATAAAATCAAATTCCTGCCCTAGCGAAGAGTAACTAATAATATAATAATTATATTTTTTTCTAGGACATGATAGAAGATGGTGATACAGATGAGTTCAATGAAGCTATTAAAGGATTTGATATAAAGAGCTATGAAGATCTGCAGGTAATTTTTGAATAAAATATGATTTCATTTTAATTCCAAATTATTTGCTAATATAAAATATTAAACTGATATTATCCAAAATAAAAAAATATGGTTCATAATAAATTTTCATTTACTTTTCTGTCTGTATTTGTACGACAGTAACGACGTACAGTGTCTAATTTTAAAATGCAGATTTAGAATTATATGAGTTAGATGTGGAATGAATTTTAATATAACTAGTATAGTAGTTTAAATTTATTAAGCTACCACAAATTAATTATTAAAGATGTTAGAGATGAATTTGTATTCGTTTAGTATTAAGAAAAAGTTTTATATCGCAAACATAAGCGAAGTCTCACTTACATGACATGACATCTTCTTCTTCTTCTTCTGCGAGCGGGCGGTTTCCGCAACTCGACGACAAAGCGCCTATTTTGCGTGCGAGGGTGGATGAGGGTCTACTCCATCCAGCCCAGCTCCTCCAGGAAGTCGATCAGCTTCTTGACGTTGCTGAAGACTTCTCGGAGGCTACCTGGGGCGTTCAGATACTGCCCTGTATTGGGCCACCTCTCCGCATTCAAGCAGGACATGGGCGGCTGTTTCTTCTGCCTCCAGGCATGCTCTGCACAGGGGGCTGTCGGTGACACCTGTTAAAATTGCCATGTCTAGTGGCTGCGCTAATAACTAGTCTCAGCCTGGACCGACTGAGCTTTAAGATGTTCCTGGAGAAACGCAGGTTTACTCGAGGCATTGCCAGCTTAGCTTGCCTGCAATCCTCCAAGTTGTCCCAAAGTTGTTGATGTAGTGCCCTTGTCTTTTGATTTATGTGATTTCTAAACCAACTGTGTGGCAAAGGCAGGAAAGGTTCCGGTCCAACCGGTTGGGTTTCGGAACCTCTCCTTGCCAGTTGATCTGCCGCATCGTTACCTCGGACACCACTGTGTCCCTTGATCCATTGAACGGTCAAGGTATTGTTCTTACCTGCCGCCTCATTTACACATGACATGACATTCTATTATATCACTTTGGTGGAGGTTGCTGCTAAGGTGTAAAACCTCCGTGTTACACTAGTACTTTGGTTTCAGAGACAAATAACAAATGTCCAGATGCGAATAGAGAAGAATAAGCAGCGGATAATAGCGGCTGCGAATCCGGAAGAGAACCTCGAGTCGAGGCCGAGTGGCGGCCGGATGCAGCCGCCCAGCGACCCGGACGCCCTGCAGGCCTGGCTCGACGACACCAGGGCGAAGGTACTATATAGCATTTACCCTCGACACGTACAGCCTTCAGATGCCACTACAGATGTGTAACTCAGGAGTGATTTATTTAAAAGATGTATAATCTTTCAAAATTCGAAATCACTCTTTAAATCTTTGATTTTAAAAATACATCTTTAACTCACTACGTTAAGATTGATTTTAGTCACATATAATGATGAAAACTAACAAATCAGATACTTGGATGTAGTTTGAGACAGTAGATACAGGATATTGTGAATTGAAATGAGACAACATGCGCACTCTAAGAAAAACAATGATGATACACAGTAAATTAGACTCTCTAGATTAATTTAAAGCTTAAAACCGGTCAACTGAATGAATTATCTCATACGAAACCAAAGATTTAAAAGAGTGATTTAATTTTTTCAAGGAAAAAGATTTATAAATCACTTAGTTTGCGCATCGCTGAAGCGAACCAGTTTTGTGAAAAGGATCCCAACTCTATATAAGTGGCGATCGTTAAACCATTGTGTGCGTCAACAATGAACAACGCCATCTGGTGGCGTACATCGCAATCTTAAATGTGATCTTTTAAATAAAGTTATTTACATTACATCTTTACTCAAACATTAATATATGGTATTTTCCACAGCCACTCATTTTTTGTTTCACTTGTTTATGGATAGTCTAGCATCTGTAAATGGGAATTTAATCAAAGTTTATTTGGAGTTTATGGCGGGAACTGAAAGGAGACGTTGTGTTGTGCAGTTTTATTTTCTGAAAATGTGTAAAATTACTCTAAAATGAACAATAGTTGTAAGATATTGATAGTTTTTGAGTAGTAATTATGTGTTTTGTGAGAAATGTGAACTGTAAAGTCAAATGTGGCCTATTGAGTTGTCACCTAAACTCCGTTGAATGGCACTAGCTGGTTACCTACAGTTCAGCTGTGCTATACGTAGGCTTAAGAAAATGAAGAAACTATATTGTAAACTAAGATCTGGCTTAAAGGCCTAGCTGCCAAACCATAAACCTAAATAAAGAAAGTCAAAGATTATTTTAATAATAATTAGTTTGATAGTTTCCCCGTCAAAAATTTTCATTTTATTGTTCTTTTTTTTCTAAAATTATTGTATGTTATACTTTTTTATTTCCCTATCATCTGTGGAGGCTTATGAATAGCTGTTCTTTAGCTATTTCTGTAACGTTATCTGTAAAACTTTAGTTTGTATGACTACAACTATTTAAATAACCAATAAAATAAAATAACATTAAAGCTGATTTACATTGATCCCGCTGCCGACTTCAAATTCGAAGCACTGACCTCACACCGGCACCATATAAATTGATTTGAAGTCAGTACACAATACCAAGTCCGACTGACTTCCATATTCCTGATTGAATACAGGATGCTTCAAAAAAATGTATACACACTTTGAACTTCCATAGAAAATTTATTTACCGTTCTACAAAGTTAAATTTCAGGAAAATAGAAAGCTGAAAGTCCAATGTAAATGAAACATAAATAACAAATGTTAATACTGTTCAAATTGGTGACCTGCAGCATCAATACAATTCTGAGTACGAGTCACCACAGATTCTATACATCGTATCAAAACGTCCAATGAGATTTCTTTACACACTGCTTGAATCTCATTCCAAAGAATGTCTAGGTTACGTGGTTTACGTTTGTACACCTCATCTTTTACTGTGCCCCACAAGAAGAAATCCAGTGGTGTAAGGTCTGGAGAGCGTGCTGGAAACTCGATTGGCCCCCTGCGTCCTATCCACTGGCCCGACAAATTTTGATCCAGGTAAGCTCGTACGTCCCTGTGATAGTGCGGCGGAGCACCATCTTGTTGAAAATAAAAATCATCATTACCGTATAATGCACGAATGGCAGGAAATATAGAATCAGCAAGCATTGTTAGGTAATTAATACCAGTTACAGTGCCTTCAAATCGAAAAGGTCCAATGAGTCCCCTTGAAGACAAACCGCACCACACATTTACACCAGGCAAATTTACAGCTTTTTCAATTGTAATGTGAGGATTTTCTTCACCCCAGTAAACACAATTGTGCCTATTGACAGTTCCATTAAGTTTGAATTGGGCTTCATCCGACCAAATGATGCTACCCATAAATCCCGGTTCACGTATCACCATCTCCTGAATCCATTCACAAAATTGCAACCTTCGATCTGGATCGTCGTCATTTAGCTGTTGCACCAGCCTTGGAATGTAAACACGATACTTGCCTCTCTTCAGAATGCGTAGCACGCTGCTAGCACTTACATCACTTTCACATGCCCCTTGCCTTGAAGATTTGTTAGGAGAGCGTTGAAACAGTTCCAAGACTGCCGTTGATGACTCATCACTTGTAGCTGTTCGAGGCCGACCTGAATGACCTTTATGCACATCACACACTGTTCCATGAACTTCGAATTTGTCTCGTATGCGTGTAATTGTTAATCTTGAAGGTGGTTCTGTATCATACACCCTTCTCCACTGTCTTTGAACTTCATTTACATTCTCAATCTTCCAGTACCACTTAATAACCTGCTTACGTTCTTCAAAACTCAAACGTACGTCCCCCATGTTGATATTACAAATTCCAACTGATAATATAACATAGAGGGACGATTATGCTGGCACCTGGCGAAGAAATATAACATTAGCCTTGTAGAGCGGGAAAACTACAATAGTTTAAAGTGTGTATACATTTTTTTGAAGCATCCTGTATATTGAAGTCACTCCGCTACCCAAGTCAGTAGCTGAGTTAATTTAATGTTAGTTTGCCGTATTACTGTAGAGTTTCTGTACTGACAATAATAATAATCACGATATGTCAGAGTTTCAGTAGGTTTCGACTTAACTATCTTTTTTTCTCCTTTAGCCCAGGCAAACATGATATGCCCGGGTCTACTGCTATTTATATTTTGCCTATGTATACTCCGTTCGCTCAGCAACCCAAAATATGTCTTGGCCTCCAAAACGAGAACACGCCACCTGTTCCTGTCCTGTGCGATTTCTTGCAAGTTAAGGGCTTGAAGATCACACAGGTCAGCCTCCACTCTGTCCCTATACCGTTACTTGATACTTATTTAGAAAATTTGGTGTGGATAGTGCTTGGTTTGTGTTGTGTTGTGATTACAACCTTTTATTACCTATTTCTATTACAATTTTTTTGTTTTTTTTGTTTCCTTCTTACATACTATTTTCGGCTCGGCTTAAAAGCAGTTCGGCATGAAATAGCTCAAAACAGTCTGAAATATCAGGAGAAACTAACAGGCCATGTAAACATACTAGCACACACTCTGAGTGGAGAAGGCGCTCTTCAGCAGACCCGGCTAATAAGAAGTGATATACCGAGCCTACATAAAAGATTTACCACCTGACATCAAGAGTCGTGTGAAAACAATTTTCATACAAGTATGGCTCTAGAGGAAAACATAAACTGAGAAATCAGACAGGGAAGTGGCTTATTGTTGGAAAATAGATTGCCATGAAGCAGAAACATAAAAAAAAATACTTTCGGCTATTGCAAATTTAGATTAAGTTTACATATAAACACTTAACTATTACAGGTGTATTATTAACAGTACTGTTTCGTTGGTTGCGCAGTACCGCGAGCTGATGTCGCGGCGCGAGGCGAGGCGCGCGCGGCGCGCGGCCATGGTGAGGCGGCGCACGGCCGCGGCGGCCGAGCGCATGCGCGTCATCTCGCGGCTGGCCGCGGCCGGCGACGACTTCGGCAACCAGGACTCCGACTGGGACGCCTACAAGAGGTAGGCGCTTCCATCGCCACTTACTCATAGAGCTGGGCTCGATATAAAATTATTTTTCACTATTTTGTAGAATTTTTTTTTATAATTATTGAAAATATTTACTTCTTTGGACCAGATTTCAAAGACATCTGTATTGCTGATATATTCACTTTAAAAGTCAGTTATGATTTTTATATATAATAAAAATCATAACTGACTTTTATGTTTTTACACGTTTTATATGTGGTTTTAGAGTTTATAGCAATTTTATGTGTTGATATTTAGACATATGTAAGGCGAGTGACATGAGTGATTTTTAACAATATTATGTAGTAATGAAATGAGGTTGTAATGAATGAAAAGTTGCGATAATCGCAAACAGCATCTTAATTTTTTTAGGAAAATATTTAAGCCAATGAAAACTTAAAAATCATGATACGAACTGATCCCGATAGCGGAAAACACCTGTTTATGTAATTATAATTTCTAAGCTAGGTTTCAAAAAATCTACAATAAAAAATATAAGAGTCTAAAAGGATATTTGGTTAAGGTTCATCCGATTTTAGTGTGGACCCAACATGGACATTATCCTTTCTTCGTCATCTTGTCCAATAAATTCAATATCCTCATCTACTCTCCTATTAATACTGAGCATTTGAGTATGCACAGATCGCTTAGCATCGCGTTTCCCATCGATGAGAAATTTCATGTCTTGGCACGTTGCAACGTGCTAAGTTTACATTAAAGATTACACCTTTTTGTTAGAATATATTAGTTAATAGTATAATGGATAGAAGTAGGTGCACCGAAAGTAATCTGGCGACGTCCATGGCTGCTTCCCATGCAATTTGCTCTTTTCACTTCTAACTCCCTAGCTTATTAGTACAAACTGTAAAGCTAGCATAAATAGACTTAAGTAGAAATAAATATATAATTAAATTAAAAATCTATACATATAAATAAAATTGTAGCGTCTGTTTGTAATATTGAAATAACCGCTTTTTACTACATGCATATGAATATATATACGGCACATACACCAAAATAATATTTTTTACAATTTTTGTCTGTCTGTCTGTTTGTTCCGGCTAATCCCTGAAATGACTGGACTGATTTTGACGGGACTTTTATTGGCAGGTAACTGATGTAATAAGGAGTAACTTGGTTTACTTTTATTTTAGAAAAATTCTTTTATTTTGGAATCATGATGATTTTCAATCTCCACGCGGGGGAGACCGCGGGGCGCAGCTAGTATAAAATAGATGTATAATTGTGTTATTATAAGATAACAAATCAAGTACTAATACGTATATATTTATATAAACATGTAATAAATAGATTTAAGTTAAAAGAAAAAAATAAGAGAAAATATAAAAATACACCTTTCCCTAGGCTTGGTAGTAAAAAAGAAATCCTTCTGCATTATCACCTGACAGAGGAGGTAAGCGATTAATAGAAAAAAACCTAGTTTACATTAAGCTCATTTCCATGACCGTTTTGTTTACTTACTCGCGCTGTCCATTTCCTCCGCCACCTTCCTGTTCACTGTCATGTTAGGAGATTAAATACCTTTTGGAAAATGAATTATTTTAGCAGCACATTAATTGTTTGTGCAGCATCAGCCGCGACGCGGACTCCGACTCCGAGGCGGACGGCGAGCGCCTGGTGGAGCTGGAGGAGGCGCTGCGCGACCACGAGCCGCCGCCGGCCTCCTCGGACCAGCACCACCAGCTGCACCTCGCCATCGAACCGATCAGGTCACTGCTTCTCATCCTCATTGTAATATCATAATAATAATCGGCAGACAAACACACATTAAGCAAATTACGCTTGTGTCATGGGTAATATACAACGGACCATTCTGGGGCCGATCCCAGAATGATTTCCGAAATTCACTATACCGGGAATCGAACCCGGAACCGCTGGGTTGCAGTGTGGTAGGCGGTCAAAGGCAGACCCTCATAGACCAAAAGACACCTCATTCTGCGAATTCGAGGATACACTTAGGTGTTCGCTGCGGAAACTTCTGATCCTTGTCCCGCGAAATCGGCTGTTTTCCTGTTCAAATAACTTCATAATATTTTAAGAGCAACATTTTTTTTATATAGAGGTTATTCGCACCCGGGGATAAGTGAGTACTTGACACATATTACAATAAATTATAAAAGTGCAGGCGTCAAAATGTTTTTTTATCATGTTACTTTCAACAGTTCGTTATAGAAGTTATTTTAATTACTATCGGTCGCCCGTACTCGAAATTTTCGACCATAATAATTAATGTCAAAAACTATATAGTTCTATAATCACAGATTTCGCCAAAACGCCAGCACTAAACAAATTTGCGTGTATGTGTGTCAAATAAATGGTAGTATATGTAATGTTTTTTTATTAATTTATTTCATTTTTTATGCATAATCAAAAAAAATTGCATTAGTCGCTTCTTCTCTAGCGCAATTTTCATAAAAAGGGGTACAAAGTTTTTGCTTTACGTATTAATATAATTATAGATGCTTTAAACAACAATTAATAACCTATTTGACTCGAATTGTGACGTCACAAGCCAGTATTCTTAAAGATCAAGGAGGCTGTGCCGTTTTGGGATGATAGTGTCTCAGTTGATGTGGGTGTCAAACAACCAATTCCGACTGCTCTGTGAAAATTATACCACTTTCCGGGATAAAAATATCCAATGTCCAATCTCAGTATTGAGACTACATTTATACAGAATTTTAACAGAATCAGTACCCTAGTTTATCCATGAAAGCTTAACAGACACATAGGCAGATGTACTATCTTATTTATAATATTAAAGTATGGGTTGTGCTCAAATTTTTCAGTTTATCAATATTACCTGGATTTTTTATGTTATAGTAACTGCAACAGTGTGAATTTATTGGAAAAGAATCACGTACCACCAAAATTATTTTGATTTTGTTTTAATATTTAATACTCTAGAGCTCCGGAGCTGATGTTCCAGCCGTCGATGATGGGCAATCTAGAAGCAGGCTTGGCGGAGACATTGGAGTACGTCTTCAAGCATTTCAGCTCCGAGGATCAATTGCTACTGGCTAACAATGTGTTTCTTACTGGCGGCTGTTCGCAATTTCCAGGTAACAAAGTTGTATAATATTTAGATAATATGTATTTATTTGATAGTTTATCACTTTCGAAAATTAATTTTTGCATTTTATAACTAAGACATAAATCTCCGAATGTTTAATCTTTCACAGAATGTGTAAAAACAAGCAACGCGTAATGGGGATGTTCACAAAAAATTACCCTCTGATTCTATATTTTTATTACGTAAAATAGTGTGTTTTTGTATTTTAAGCGTTAGTTTTTTTATAATTCGATTTAAATAATAAAAGTAAGTTTTATCTATATATAATCATAGTAATCTGTGCTACTATTTACTGTCATTACTCATTACGTATCGTGGTGATCATTTTAATATTTTTTTTACACCTGAAGCAGGCAAATAGGCAGACGGCCCACCTGATTGGATTTAGTAAGGTCAAACGCATTTCTTATAAAATACAAGAAGATCGTACGTTTTTTGGAATTTTAACTAGACAGAAATGCTTAGGGACACTATTCCTCGAAATGGTTTTTCAAATAGCTAAATTGAAAAAAGTGAACAATCCCAATTGGACGTAGTTACGTAAAAAGGATCCAACCCACAAAATGTTAATTTGGAATTATTAAAGATTAAAGTTTTAGCTGTATTTCCTCATTTTAAGTTATTATTATTAATAAGAAACTTATTATAAGTCATAATTGCGATTTTCTAAACACGCACGGACTGATGGTGCCACCTGTCTCGCAGAAATGTGTTACAGGTTATATTTTTGTGCGATTGTCATTTGTAGTGTCCTTTTTTCATTGTCCTACTTTTCTTATAGCAGTATAGCGTAGATAATTATGATCTAAGATGCTGTACGCTTACCTATAAGATACTTATCAAACGGGACTTTAAAGACACCCAGGTTATAATTACCGGGAAAAATAAGACGCGCAATGAATTGCACTCATTTGCAATCCCTATGAAGGTAGTCGTACAGCGTTTCGGTCGTATAGATGGATATGCACCATGTATCGGTGCGTGTGGTTGTCCGATGGTGTAAGGGAACAGTGGAATCAGATCGAAGACTCACCTGCATACTGTCCAAAGTGATCAATAGAAAACCGATAAGCTGGCAACCCTCGATGTTCCTGTGCCTATTACACAAACCATAACGCCATACATTATTTCGTTTCAGGACTAAAAGAGCGATTAGAAAGAGAGCTTTTAGAAATGCGACCTTTCAAGTCCACACACAAAGTGGTGATGGCGAGAAACCCGAGCCTCGACGCGTGGTACGGCGCCAGGACTTCGCAGGGAGCAATGAATTTGAAAATTGGTGTATATCCAAAGAAGATTATTATGAAATGGGAGGAGAATATCTCAAGGAACATTACGCCAGTAATAAATACTTTAAAAGTCCAGCACCTATCGTTGACAATACTTTGGCTCCGCTGGCGATGCTAATGTTGTTAAGGAGGAAATTGTTGTAGACTGTTAAGTTTTAGAAATAAAAATATTTTTGAAGTACATGTATGTTAAATAATTTTCGATAGTCGCACTTATGGTGGTGCACCAGCATCCACCATTCAATCAAGATCATATCATTAATAGCCCATAACTACAATGATAAGTCTGATCACCCCTACACACTACACGTAGTTAAAACACGTGTTTAATGTGAATTATGAAAAGGGTGTGATCGCAAAGAAATATGATTGTGGATACAAGAATAGAATAAATATACTTATGTCGGTGTGCACCGACATTTAACCAATGGTTAAAATAATTGCTTTTCGTAAGTTTTCGCGACTTTTATACATAATAACTACGTTATAACGGTTTAAGCGCGTAATTTATTTAATTTTGGTTATTCCGATTTGGATATTGTTAGTTTTAAATTTGGGTAATTTTAACAATACTCGTTGACACTTGTAGTCTTTCTCTTCACGGCACTGAAAGTGGCCGAAACGTCGGAATAACCAAAATTAACTAAATGACCGCGCTTAAAACCGTAGTTGCTGTCATATACATACACAACTTCACGCCAGGTCCCTTGCGGGGTAGGCACGAACAACAGAGCGCCATACAGGCTTATTCTTACACACCTCACTCGCTTCTTTGACATTCATAGCTCTTGTCATGCACGCTCGTCTGTTCTTAAGGCTCCTGACATCACCTTCTGCTAGTACACGATCAATTTGTTCATGGAAGGTATGTCGTGGCCTTCCGCGACTTCTGCATCCATCCACTTTTGCATTGTATATCTGTTTAGTCATTCTTTCCACATGCCCGAACCACCGGAGCATTCCTTTCCTTACCTTACCCCGACACTCTCTTTTAGACTAACTCTCTTCGGTATTACGAACGCGGTCCGCGAGCGTCACTCCGCAGATTTTGCGCAGTGCTCGCATCTCGACCGCGTTTACTCTACTTTCATGCTCTCTATTCCATACCAACTCTCGCTTCCATACGTTAGCGTAGGTACCAGCACCGCGTTGTCTAAGCCAAGCTGGGCCTTCTGGCTGAGGTTTTTAGCGTCTAGAAGTTTCATTAGTTTCCATTTAATCATATAGTTTTAGTGATTTTTTGGTTAGCGCCTTATACTCCTACCTTCCTCCTCATTTCCGCAAATATGCACGCTGGACAGAGACAGCGGTACCACCTGTCGGCTTGCCATGATTCGTGCGGGCGGACCAGTACGTCGACGGCCTCGCGATACCTGTAAACCCGCTCCAGTTGTTGGTGTGAATAATCCGCAAATTTCGAAAGACGTGCTCAGGACTGTCTAAGGAACGAGGTTTGGGAATCCGCAGGAGTGCCGTTTTATCTACCCACCCGGCTGTGGATTTTGCCTCTTTCCAGCACCAACAAATTCTTACCTTTACCACCCGCACCACCAATTTTAATAATCGGTTAAATATCGGTGTACATCAACCTTAGTAATTTAACCACACTGGTGATGAGTACCGAGATTCTTGAAGCTAGAAGACGCGGTAAGCACAAAAATGCAGTAGTCGCATTGCGCCCAGTATCAAAAACTCGCTCGTCATTTATCTAAATTCGTGAACGTGCCTGCATGGACAGATACATTTAATAAATCCGTCTTAAATTAGACGTCTATTATTATTCATATTTGTATCTTCATTAACTGATGGCCGGTTCCCATAGCCCTTTTTATAATTATTTGTGAGCTTACGTCAAATTTTTACCTATAGTAAGGCAATGAACGGTCGGCAAGATATAGGAACCGGCCATTAATCGTCCTTTTACCCAACCTTCGTTTATTGCTGGACAAGGCCTAAATTTTGAGTCACATTTACATCATTTACTTACATTCCTCATCATGCATATACCAACGACAACAAAGCGTAGACGGTCTTTCTATTCCACGATTCGTTTCCTGCATATCTGCCCCCAATTCCTAGACAGATATCAGATATTGATACACTTTTTAATTTTAAAACCAATGTCGGTTATCTTTGCGTCGTATGCTACGTATGAACGTTCTTTTACTTTTACTATTGGTAAAAAATTAAGATGTCAAATGATTAAATAATAAGATCCCGGCACTGTCGGTCAAGACGATAGTGCCTAGATATAGGCGCACTGATTAAGACTGAAAACAAACAATTTTATTTATTTCTCTATTAGGTTAGCTTAGAAACGCCACCATAGAAAATAATTAAAAATAATAAATTGTTTAAATATATTTAGAGGGCAAGAGTGGGTCGCGAATAAAAACACCAAGTGTAGCCACAAATATCATGGCACGTTTATTTTTCCCACTACATGGCTTCTAAAAGAATCTTGACTTGTTATTTTTGCATTTATATAGTTTCTTTTTTATTAGAGCTCAGCAAACGGAGCTCTAAATAATAAATTTACAATGTATACTTTTCATAAAATTAAAATATAAACTCTGTTTTTAATCTGATCTCAATATAAAATTACTATGAATTGAAAAAAAAAAACATTTTGTTAGTTCTCTAATAATAAATGTTGATTGATGAGACTATAATAAAGAGTACATTTAAAAAATCACATTAAAGCATATACATAATGCTGACTACTTAATCGCTCTGACAGCCCCGCTCTACAGGCCACGCCGCGGTCCACACTTGTATACTCAAAGTATCAACAATAAACAAACATAAGAAATCAATTCAAGACAAAAACCAATATAATTATAATAAATTTATCACAATCAATTCAGACTATATAAAACATAACTATATAAATATCCGTAAAGGAGGCTGTGAGAGCTGCATTCGAGTGCAATTATTACACCACAGTTAACAAATCTAACTTATTTAAAATATAAATTAGCCTAAAAATTTTAACAAGTAAAACGGGCTCAAACATTGGTCGTCAAAGGGCTGTAGAGCTATGACTAAATGACCGCGCGTCGAGACCACCATGCCATGATGTTTGTCTTTAACTTCTTCACTTCACTTAAAATTGCAATTAAGGGGTGTAAATAACTCCAAAAATGGTTTAGTGTGGCTTTAAGCCGAGTAGTATAATTTTTACCATGTACAATTACACAATTATTTAAATATACTTAGTATAAAACCAGTGACTTAGAAATAGCTCTCAGTGCATAAAACATAAAGTTAAAATCCTTAGGCTGTACTCTCGTATGGTTATAATGTAAGCAACGCAAATATTGTTGGCAAAGCGGAAGTTCGCGTAAATCTAACGATACAGTAGAACCACTCACCTCTGTCACAACAACTGGACAGACTACCGCTCTAGCTTCTACTCGCTTTCATGTAACATAATAATTCATATTATTATTTTAACACCATGAATTTCTAGTTAATTCTAAATAATCCTAAATATAGAGATTCCATTTCAAAAACATGTGCATCTCGGGACGCCCGATAGAAGTGATAACTTGCGTGAGAGAAAGGGAAGCCAGACAGACTGACACCGTAACGCGTTACGTAACGAAGCCGTTTACCCTCCCATAAGAAGTTATCACTTCAAAAATCATAAAACAGTTTAAGTAACTACCTAAATGGAGTTAGCGATCTCGCGCATTACTACCTTCTTGAAGATATAAATTGACAAAATATAATTACGACCAAATATGTATACATACAAAAAAATCATTTTGATTCAGAAAATATTTCATACATATTTCTTTTTCTCACAAATATAATAATATATGAAATCAAAATCAAATTTGTGATTCATTCGTAATTTATTATGTCAGTCTGTAACTTCAAAAATGTAATGTTGGAGTGAGAAAGCGACTCCCATTTGGCAGCCATTTGCATATTGCTATAGTTCCAGAGAGACGCAAGGGGCGCTTCAAATTTGAACAAAAAGCTTTTCATTTATATACCACAGCAGCCAGTCCAGTGGTAATAGAGGTCAGTGATTGGAACTAAATATTTATGTACCTTAAACATTATGATTACACAAGGCTCACTGTTATTCCTTTATTTAATCTACCACGATCACTTGAGTGGCGACCGAGACTAGTACTCGCCACCAACAAGTATACATTTACATCCACAGGTAAGGATATGTACGATTTCTTTGAACGAAAATCTTCAATAACGCGGCGCACGACTAAAATGGTTGGTCCTCCACCACAACCGATCCAATATTGAACTCAAACAATGCGATACAAAACTTGCAAATAGTTTCTTTCTTGTGAGTATTCTTTAACATTGTGAATTCCTCAGTCTTTTCTATGATTTTAAGTAGAGTAATGTAAATAAACTCAATACAGCTGTTCAATGGTTACGTAAATTGTAATGGCTCAATATTTACTTTCTAAATATAGTAACTAACGTCGGTATGTAAAATAGTTAGAAACATGACGACACACAAATTGCGTATCATTCGTTGATGTAGATCGCGACTCGACAAGCAAATTGTGTTTCGTCAATTTCTATATGAAGTTTGGGTCCTTATTTTTTACGAAACATTGAATACCTACTCGGATACACACTGACACGTGAAGAAATTATAAAATATAATAATCTCGTAAATAAAAAGGACCTTTCAGTTCTCATTGGTCCACTGACTCGGTCAGAGTAAAGCAATGATAGACTATAGGCAATAATCAATAAAGGAGAAAAAACAATTATAAAGAGAGGGGAACAAAATAACAAAAATATATTATTTCTAAAGTACAATAGAAACAATCACCCCGATCAAGTCAGTAAAACGTGGAGAACATAATATATATTATTTAAATGTACCTAGTTCACTATGTTGGTGTTTCTATTTCCATTTACAATATCTATGGATAATAAATAACGTGAACGACAATGGATGGCTCGCACTCTTCGCGGCTTTGTATATATTTTATACTATTTGTATTATTATAATATTGCAATAATTTTCATGGTATATTTTTAAATGGTAGCTGAAACATTTATACTACTTGTTTAAACCAAGTACTAGAGTTTCTACAAATAATACTGTTATCAATGGCTTGGTAAGAAACTTACTACGATGTTAAGCAAAAAAACAAAACAAAATAAATCACTGAATTACAGATGTTACGCCTATATTCTGGGCAACTAAATGCATATTTTTTTATTATAACATTACCTTACTGTACTGTGTACATACGTTTATTTTATTCAAAATGATAATGAGATATTGGCCTATTTTTTTCGTGTTTCATTCAAATACAGAACTATCAAAATATAAAAAAATATCGAGGACTATCAAACAACATTCATATGTATATATTATTATAATTATGTATACTTTATGTACATCTACAAGAAAATTTTTGATCTTCAGTAATACCCAAAGTATAGATCTGATCTAAAGCTAATATTAATCCAATCGTGTTCTCAGTTCGATATTAATATGATTGTAGAACGAGACGCTTCTACTAACCACGAGTACTTATTGTAATTTCCAATTGTTTCGATATATACTCGAATAAATAAACCCTACCAATATTTACAACATCTGACCCAGCACATGGACACATACATTATATCGTAATAAAACATAATCAAACGTAACATAGGATAACGTAATAGAACATGTGGTACAAACGTGTGGGCATCATAATATATTACGAGAATATAAGATCTCTTACAATATTTAATTTCCAGTTCTACCCTGACCTGCAGACTTAACTATACTTACTCTACCGCATCATTTACATAGAAATGGCACCAATCTATCTTTGATATCAACAATGGCAAACCATAAGGAACCCCCGCAGCGGACACTTTAGCTGCACTCCCCAGTGCACGAGAACTGTCTCAAGGTATTGGAAGACTACTGCTCTATATATACACTATTCATAATTAATTATATACGACAACAAAATGGAAAAAAATCGTTTGTCTCTTGTCCGCATTCACATATTCACGTTGAAATAACGACAGCAACACCCTACTGATAGACGGTGGCGATTACAGGCCACGCCTCATAAGACAATATTCGCGTGTGAACGAAGGTGGAATCACATTATAGTGGAGTGTCATAGATCCAGTATAGTACGAGCAAAACTTATATGCGTCCATGAAGTTCGTACAGGCCATTCCCAGTACATTCTTATGTAGAGCTCAAAGAAATGCGCTCTCGCTCGGCCGCTACATGGACTAGATATCATCTTTTTCGCACTACACCTTGTCAGGTGTAATAAAAGTCAATACTTAACTGAACTTACGTAAACTCATGAGGCTAACTTCACTCGGGGAACATGTAAGTTTTATGTGTACTATATAAATAGAATCAAGGAAATAAGTATTGTGATAAAGCTGGCTCGATATTCATTATCAATTGATTACAGAACGATGGTCTGAATTAGGAATTTAAGGTGCGTCAGGCCCCGACGGGTTATGTTGTGTAGTGCTCCTAAACATAAGAACACTACATCCATATTTATCTTACCCCAATATCTGTCTTATATAGTAGTCTAGTGTTAAGCACTGTATGACGATTGCCAATACCGGAGTTATCCTGTCACAGCAGAGTCCGGTATTACTTACGCAAGAATTGTTTTTAGTATAAGGCCAGCCTTAATATCCATGAAAATCGCGTTCAGTGCTATGAATTAATGTTATCTCATTATGACACATAACTAGTAGGTAAGTCGTATTTGCGTAATTATTAATTTTTCTCCAATAACTAAATATTTTCTTTATTTACTTAAAAACAAATTGAATACAAGCGTTTATTAAAACTTTAATCAATATGATTGTAAAAAAGTACCTACTTTAAACAGATGCAACTACATCCTTCAAAGAATAAACTATAGTCAGAACATGCACCGATAGAATGGCGTGCTCAACTCTTGAAGGCGCATAAGCCACACCACGTAGTAAAAATGTGATTCCAGCTCAAGCCGTAGGTGTGTGAAACAAGAGAGAAACAAATGAAGTATTAATCAATGGTGTTATGATTGATATTGCCTAATGTCGCTATTCGCTAGAAGGCACACAAAGTTTTAGTAAGAAGCTTCACAAATTATACGCGCTGTGCTCGGCAACGGCGGTGGGACCCACGCACACAAACCGGGGACGGTCTCGTCCCGCCGTTGCGCACACATCGAATCACATACATTGAACACCGAACATAAATTTATTCCGAACGTAATACTTTTAAAAAATATTGCCAATATTATGTTGCAACAGGCACTTCTCTGGATTTCTCCAATAAACATCATATTAAAAAAGTTATTAAATTTTGTGAAGCTTTCATTATTGCCTCGCAGGACTGCTAGTTTTTATGGTATCATTTTGTACTTCTTATTTATTATTATCAGTTTCATATGAACTGGCGTTGTTTATTCTATAGAAATTCTTATGGCATAATCATGATGAACATCATTAAGAGTCCTTTACGGCGTTCAAAATACGCACCACGTCGGTAACAGTCCTATAAAATTATTGAACTTCCACATACACTGACACGTTCTAAGTTAAAGCATCGCAATAAGATATTGTTACAAATCTCACTACACCTAATGGAGGTGACCTATGCTCGATGGCCGACAATGACAAGCGAACGACGAACATCAATTTAGAATTTCACAGTTGGAGAATAACTACTCACGATCCAAAAATTTATCACTAAGCAAAATAGAATATGAGATCAAAAATTTTAGGCCTACACTCTATAACGATGAGACATTTAAGTGTTGATTTATTTACGCCACCACTTTCAATGATATCGTGATGGTATACATAAATCATTTTGTGGGTAAAAATCACATAATATTCATTATTATCATAGGCGGTACCGCTACGTGACTATACACTAATCCTCGTATTGTGATGTCCACTTAGTGTCTCGAGGGATTCCACAAGCGCAACCAAACAACCCCGCCCTCCTTATAGCCGCCCCTTGACACGCGACACACATCTCCCACTAGATGGCGTTGGTAATCAAATTAAAATGCATTTCATTGGGTTAATCGAGATTGGTGTGCAATAAATTAAATCACACTTACGACAATTACAAACAAGTTTGAACAATCTTTACGCGTCATTTTATTTCAATCTGATGCTTCAAGGCATAAGGCCGTAGTTAGATTTACAACAACAAAACGTCAGATTAAAAAAAAAACTACTAAAAATTGTGCTTAAAAATAGGTAGCTTAAACGTAATTTAAATAGATTAGTATACGTCCTTGATACATTATAATCTTAATATTCAAAAATTGCTTCATTATTTTTGTCTGAAACTAGAATAAAGTTCAAAAAGTGAACACAAAAATCAGGTCTTGAAAATCAATACGAATTCTGGCAATCGTGTTGTAGTCCGTTCAAACATGTGTTCAGATATATCACATTTGAAATTTTCAATAGCATGTGTTCATATGGCCTAAATATACATCCGTGGCCTACAGAGAATAAATCGCGATTGATTACAACGCCATCGATTTAAAAGCAGATGTCAGTGTCGCCCCCCCCCCCCCCCCCTCCTCGATCCCCTACACGCGAACAATACAAAGTCCAACTGAACAGTGAATATAAACAGATAAGCCAAAATAAACAGATGAGTGCATGAGTCCATGCTGTATACCCGGCCGAGGGGGGTCCCGCCCCCTGCGCTCTGCTGCATCATAACTGCCCTCGTTGATGGCTGCCCGAATTTCTATATTGCACTATGGCCGCTCGCGAATCAACCGACAGCTGCAAGGCAAGTGTTCGACACTCGTTACTTTTTAATACTAGCAGCCTACAAGAAATCTAGTACAAATGTGTAAAGGCAGAATAAAACATAGATTAATGGATTGTATAGAATAATGTCTATGGAAATGAAAAGACATTGTGCCGACCGCAAATGATTGGAATAATGTGAAAGAATCCACCGGATCAATGTCCCACTGCTAGTCTCAAACTTGCCCGTTTGTAAAGCCGCATACACACAGGTCCAACCAAACAGATGGCCTTCCTTCGCCATATCATCAAGAGATCATCATCATCATCATCATCATCTTCAGCCAAATTCAGTCCACTGCTGGACGTAGGCCTCCCCAAGTACGCGCCACATATCCCGGTCTCCTGTCTTCCGCATCCAGCCCCTGCCGGCGATCTTGCGCAGGTCGTCAGTCCATCGGGCTGGCGGGCGTCCTACGCTACGTTTACCGAGACGTGGTCTCCACTCCAGGACTCGTTTGCTCCATCGGCCGTCGGTCCTGCGGCAGACGTGACCGGCCCACTGCCACTTCAACTTGCTAATTTTGCGAGCTATGTCGGTTACCTTAGTTCTCTTACGGATGTCCTCATTTCTGATTTTATCCATAAGAGAAACACCTAACATAGCTCGCTCCATAGCCCGTTGAGCGACTTTGAATTTGTGGACCAGTCCCGCTGTCAGTGTCCACGTCTCGGCACCGTACGTCATTATGGGTAGGACGCACTGCTCGAAGACTTTCGTCTTCAAGCATTGCGGAATGGTCGACGAGAAGACTTGACGAAGCTTACCGAATGCTGCCCAGCCTAACTGAATCCTCCTATTGGCTTCCCCCTCGAAGTTGTGCCTGCCAACCTGTATTTTCTGTCCAAGGTAGACATATTCCTGCACAACTTCCAGAGGGACACTCTCGACGTTTACCGGTCTCGGCATGACGTGTTCGTTGAACATGACTTTCGTCTTGTCCAAATTCATGCCGAGACCGACCCGTCGGGAGGATTCGTTTAGGCTGTTCAACATGTCGGCAAGCTCTTCCAATGTCTCTGCAAATATGACAATATCGTCAGCGAAACGTAGGTGGGAGATGCGCTCGCCGTTGATGTTGATGCCCCGTTCATTCCATTCCAGAGTTTTGAAGACATCTTCCATCGCGTTGGTGAACAGTTTCGGGGATATGACATCCCCCTGTCTCACCCCGCGACGTAGAGGTATAGGTTTCGCCCTCCGGTCTTGGATCTGAACGGTCATCGTCGCGGCGTCATACAGGCATCTCAACACCTCGATATATCGCCAATCGATACGACATCTCTGCAGAGACTCTAGAACAGCCCAAGTTTCGATAGAGTCGAAGGCTTTTTCGTAGTCCACAAATGCCATACACAGCGGCTGATTATACTCTTCGGTCTTCTGTATAATCTGCCGAACAGTATGGATGTGGTCTACGGTGCTGTAGCCTTTTCGAAACCCAGCCTGTTCCGGTGGTTGGAACTCGTCAAGTCTTGTGGCGAGACGATTCGTGACGACCCTCGAAAACAACTTGTAGACGTGGCTCAAGAGTGAGATGGGCCTATAGTTCTTCAAGAGAGTATTATCACCCTTCTTGAAGAACAAGACCACCACACTCTTGGTCCACGCCCTTGGCACAGTGCCCCGGAGGATAACGGAATTAAAGAGCTCCGCCAATGCCTTCAGGATTGAGATCCCTCCCGCTTTGAGGAGCTCAGTTGTAATACCGTCATCGCCCGGAGCCTTGCCATTTTTAAGTTGCCCGAGTGCCGTCCTAATCTCGCCAATGTCGACCTCCGGGATATCTTCCGTATAGTGGCGCGTGAGTGGTGCACGTGAGTCATTAGCGCCTTGAGCCGAAGGTCTTTCCGCCCGCGAAGAATACAATTGCCCGTAGAACCGTTCCACCTCCGCTAGGATCTCATGGTGAGAAGTAAGCTCCCTGCCATCTGCTGTCCTCACTTTTGCAAGATGGCTTCTCCCCAATGGTTTTAAGAAAACTTTGGACCCCCTATTCTGCTCTATAGCAGCCTGAATGGCTCGCAGGTTTGAGCAGCGGAGGTCCCGTCTTACAAGTTTTCTTATCCGTTTGGAGAGAGCCCTATGCTCCGGTGAGGCAAAAAGAGCAGGTGGCATCTCACGTCTCATCTTCATGAGATCCAAGGTTTCGGTGGAAAGTTCAGAGCGTTTGTTTCTTCGCATAGGTGGAAAGTGCCTTCGGCCCAGCTCTCGCAATGTTTTTACCACGTTGTCGGTTATCTCGTCAACATCGCCAGTGGTTTCCAGCGATTCAAACCGATTTTGTAGTTCCAATTGGAACTGTTCGGACCCTATCGTAGTCTGGGGCGGCGTAGGTCGGAAATTAGACTTTATCAGGCGGAGCCTTTCAGCTTTGCAGTCGATATTTAGAGTGCCTCGTACAAGTCGGTGGTCACTGCCAGTATTAAACCTGTTGACCACTGAGACATCTCTAAATATGTGCTTCTTGTCCGCCACGATAAAGTCTATCTCGTTCTTTGTCACAGTGTCGGGGCTCTGCCAGGTCCACCTCCTTTGGGGCTTCTTCTTGTAGAACGAATTCATCAAGAAGAGCCCCTGCATTTCGAGGAAGTTGACCAACATTTGCCCCCTGTGATTTCGGCGCCCCAAGCCATAAGGTTCGATTCTCGGTTCGTCGCATTCTTGTACTCCCACTTTGGCGTTGAAGTCCCCCATAACAACGTTGTAGTGTGCGGAGGTCGTGCCATGTATGGCTTTAGTGATATCCTCATACATGGCCTCAACCTCCTCGTCAGAGTGTGCCGAGGTCGGCGCATATACCTGTATCACCTTCAGGGAATACCTGTTGGTGAGTTTTAGTACTAGGTACGCTACCCGGTTCGACACACTGCTGACTTCCACAACGTTGTTAACGAGGGATGGATCAAGAGATCAAATGCTTCGATTCCTTTGTTGTTAATGATATGCGGCAGATTGCCGGCGATCGTTAACGAATTAGCAATCGGTTGTTGGGTCTGTGTGTACGCGGCCACAGTAAACCCGTCACGTTGGCGGCTGCTTAATTATCCCTAGTGAATATGATGTATATCCTATTAAAACGGAAGGCCCAAGTGCAGCAGTAGAGCATTTATGTATCATCTCATGTGTCTCAAGATAAATACAGTACGCGCAATACTTATATGCGCTTATAAAGATTGCACAATGTCCTGTGTAATAGAGATGGCATGCGATTCCAGATAGCGGCTGAGCAAGAGCGCAACACTCCTCTCAGCTCTGTCTGTGAACCTTATAATTGTGTGCTGCCCAATGACTTGTTCTAACTTCAAGGACCCATTTAAGTGTTGTTCGTACTGTACATCACAAAATAATTTTTGTAATGTGTAAGTCGTGGTAGCATAATGGCTAGCGCACGCGTCCTAAACTCAAAGTTCGCGGGTTCGATCCTAGCCGGAACGCATGCACCACTTAGGCTGTTTTCTGAGCTAATGTGCATATTGTTACTATTACCACGTGCTAACAACGGTAAAGAAAAGCATCGTAATGCAACCTGCAACGCAGATAACCGATGTGTCAAACCTGCCAAGCCGCCTTGGACAAGCGTGGTGGGTAAACTGTCTATTCCCCTACAGTGCGAGGCCCAAGCCCAGCAGTGGGACATTTATGGGCTGTTGTTATATTATAATAATGTGAATTTAAAATTGGAATAAATATAAAGAGTTGATTGGAAATATGATTGCTAGACAAATAATAAATGTAGAGCTGAGTCGGCTTACCTATCGCGGCGATCAGTCCGCGAGGTGCATTTGGCCAGACATCGGCTGCGGCGTAGGCGTGTGGGGGGGAGGCGGAGAGGCTAAAAACAACACACATTACCAAATATATATTTTTTGCTAACACCATGGATGGATGGATTTTACACAGCTTTATTTACATTATATAAAAATTAACTTCTGTGGGTCGACGAAATGCAATAAGCTGATACATGACACATATTATTATTTCTGACTTTGGGTAGTTTATACAACCCCATGACCATAGAAATCACCGAGCTGTCAACCCTGATAATCCAGATTGGACAAGTGATGTATATGGTCAGTTCGAAATGAATGTATCCTCTTAGTATAACTCGGGTATTTCGAGTTTCGACCTACTAACCTTCAGTAGTTTCCAAAAAAGTGCGATCGCAGCGCAATCTTTTTCGCTATTTTCGTCTATCCCATGGAAATGACGTTATTTATCCAGATAAAAAGTGTCTTATGTTACGCTCCTGAATATAAGTTAGATCTTCATAGAGTTGCATTTAAATCTATTCAGCAGTTTTCACATGATGTTCTATCAGACAGTGCATTGCATTTTCGGAATCCACTGGTCCAAATTATCCCCCTGATTGTTTTTTACACTTTTAAACTGGAGCCATTTACAGATTTATTATAGTATAGATTTAAATTGACACGACCTTACTTACATATAGAGGCTATAGATTGTGGCGACATGGCCGACATTTTGCTCGGTGTGTCTTGCATGGACACCTGCGTGCCTTGCGAGGTCATGTAGCGATTCACCATTGGGGCAAAACTGTAAACGATAATGGTTTAATTTTTTTAACAAATAATAGAAGTGAAAGTTTTCACTCGTTTCACTACTAAAAAGTACATGCATTACTTATGCTATACACAATAATATTAATTAATAATAATTAATTAATTGAGTATGACTGTGAGACAGAAAGAGAAAACGCATATGCATGAAATGAAAATAAATTAAAACACATTTTATAATCATAGGAAACGCCGTAGCCCCCTAGTTTTTGTAAAAGCACAACTTTATTATTATTGTTTTTAGAGTAATTAAGATTAATATCATGATATTTGAAATGTATAATGACAACAAGATATTGTATGCAGAGATATGTCACCTATCTAGCAAAGTGGAAGAAACTATTAGGGCGACACATTATTGGTGCTCCATATACCCGTGAATAAGTCACGATAATATATATCATGAAAACGCGTTACGATTCTCGCTTTACGCGCTTTTCTCACAATTCAGAGTAATAATATGTATTTAATCTTTTTATAATTGTTATGCATATTTTTCTTCTCTTTTATACTTTTTTTTCACTTTGTACTTTATATGCTTCAATGTCTGTGTATGTCACTTGAATGGCCCTACCGGAAGATCAGCACTGGTTAACTTAACCAGCATCATGTTGAGCTAGAACCAATTTAGAGATACACTTTTTTGTTTTTTTTTTATTGCACGTTAAATTGTACGTTTATTTATTCTTGTATGCTCTCTATCCGTGCAGGAACGGAGAAAGAATACAATTTCCTGCGGCCGGACGGCCTGTCGTAAGAGGACAAAGCAACCTACTGCCAGGCATTTGCCCGACTGGATGGCTACCACCCCTGGTCCAAAGTATCTCGCCATAACAACCTTGAGTTGTGTTCCGGAATTAGTGGCCAGGTTCCGGTCCCCCTTAAGAGAGCAGCAGCGCATTCGTAGCACCTTTGATGTTGCAAATGTCCATAGGCGATGGTAACCGCTTTCAATTAAGTGGGCCGTCCGCCTGTCTGCTGAACTCCTGCAATAAGAAAGCATGTTTTTTCTTTCTTTCTTTCAGTTCAGTAGTGGGCTGGCCGTTCCCCCTTTTACCTGAGGTCGCAGACGCCGGGCGAGTCGAAGCCCCCGCCGCCGGCGTTGGCGGCGACGCCGCTGATGTTGCCGATGCTGTTCGCCGACATGTTGCTGTGGTTCTCGCGGTGCACACGGTTGTGGTGCCTGCAACGAACAACGGACACGATTCACTGACAAAAACCTCAAAGATGTATACTGCAATATCATCACACCCAACATTATGTGAAATTTCGATATTAGCTAAAGGTACGATTTTTCACTAACCAGATAAAAGTTATTCATGGAATAAAATAAAGCATTAATAAATTAAAAATTACAGTTGCGGGAATAAAACAGTTGAGCTGTTTCAGTTTTACATTGAATCGGGTTATAATTTATTTAATGGGTAATTTTCATCTGATGATTGCAAAATCATAACAAGAAAAGAGCCTTAAGAACAGACGAGCGTGCATGACAAGAGCTATGAATGTCAAAGAAGCAAGAGAGGTGTGTAAGAATAAGCCTGAATGGCGCTCTGTTGTTCGTGTCTACCCTGCAAGGGACCTGACGTGTAGTTATGTATGTATGTATTTATAACAAGAAAAAAGAAACAACAAATATCCTATTAATAATCGGCAAACTCGTTGTCGTAACACAACGTAATGTACAATGGACATTTCTGTGTGATTCCACACACCCAAATTGATAGTAAATAACAAAAAAAAACTGTTAGGACTGGTAAATGAAGAAATATCAAGTAAAAAGCACCCTAAATAAATGTGATAAAAGTTTTTCTCAGGATTTGAACAAGTGATGAGCCGTAATATCTGAAGTAGGCTTCAACGGGAAATACATCTTTTATAAACTACAGAAGACTACCTTCTGTAGTTTACAAAAGATGTACTATCAGGAACCGGTTCCTGAACTAAAAAAAGTTTCACATTTCCAAACCATTCGGCGGTAGTACGACAGTGTCATGTGCTTTATGAATAATGAACTATTTGGAATCGTAATCTGTTTACTAACAAAGAAGCTCGAAAAGTTCTAACGACCGAATAGTACTGATTCTGACAACATGTACGTTTATACATTCAGGAATCAATGAGAATATTGTAGTCACCTGATGAGATAGCTGTCCCTGACGAAGGTGCGGCCGCAGACGCTGCACTCGTAGCACGAGTTCGCGGAGTGCGTGCGGATGTGCAGCGCGAACTGCGACTTGGACGTGAACGTCATCGAGCACCGGTCGCAGTTCAACGGCTTGTCGGCCACGTGCGACCATCTGTTCCACAAAGACAGATGTCTTAGAACACCTGATGAATTTAAATGATTCCCTATGGAAACAATTTTAAATACGTTTAAAATTGCTTCCATAGGGAATCATTTAAAAAAAACTGAATGATACAGTGTAGCTACATATCTATTATCCCCATCCAAATTTCAATTACACTACGGGGTAGATAAAGAATTTATTACGCTAAGTAAGGACTGTGACACATTGCGCGCGGCGGAGGCGGGCAGCCCCGCCGTTTTGAAGGGCATTTTGCTGTTTATCTAGATTTCCATCTTTATATATAAAAATGAATGTTTGTCTGTATGTCCTTTATAGAACCATAAACTATACATTTGATTATGTGATGATGTTTAGCAAAGTTGTTGTGCATGAGCCAGAGAAGGTCTCTGAGTTGGTTCACAATTGGACCCGGTAGGTAGGTGGCGCTGCTGCCGGCATATCGATTGAAGCTTTTCCGGGCAGGACAAAATCTACCGATTATACATATACCAGTGTATATATACATAACATTGTGACTGTGAATACGTCAGCCTATACGCGTGGAAAAGCCAAATCTAAATACAGATTTCTTTATTTATCACATTTAATTTTTCATTACGACAGATAGACGGTACACTGATGGAAAGCGGTTACCATCGCCTATAAACTTTGTAACACCAAAGATGCTACAAATGCGCTGCTGTTCTCTTAAGGAATACTAAGACCTCGTCCCTAATGCCGAACACAACTCAAGGGTGTTATGGAGGCATACTATAGGGATGGCTGCCATCCAAACGGGTAAATGCCCTACCACCTGGATAAATTAATACTTTTTTCCGTTCCTGCACGGATCGGAATCGAAATTACTACATTCTAATCGATGTTAAAATAACAACAAAATCATAATATAAATGAGAAGTTAGAGTATAAATGGGTGTGGTTGGTATTACCTGTGTGCCGTAACATAACTCTTCACAGCAAATCGTTTCTGACATATATCGCAAGCGTATGGGCGTTCTCCTGTTAATTCATATGTTCAATTATAATACTTTTTAAAGTTAAAATAAAAAACAACAAAATATAAAACTTTACTAATGCAACAAAACGTGTCAGCTAGTTTAAGCAGGTGAGGTGTATGGATGAATATAATTTCTATAGAAAAATTCGACTCACTAAACTGCTGGAGTGCACATAAAGTGATTATGTGTCAGATATGACTGGTAATAGTTGTAATTAAAAACTGATTAAATAATACTGTAAGCCCTCCTAAGCACTAGCGGTTAACCGCAGGGCCGGCTAACCGCGCGGCTAGCCGCTTTTTCAGTTTAATATACAACCGCCTGTGATTGTACGCACTTGAATCACAGGCGGTTGCATATTAAAACTGGAAAAGTGCGGTTAGCCGCCCCTGCGGTTAACCGCTAGTGCGTAGGAGGGCTAAGTGTTGGATTGACAAGATTTGATATCCGCGTCAGTTTGAGTTATACTAGTTATAATATAAAATATTCAAACACTACGATCCCTTTTCGCCTATATAGGCTAAAGAGCCCTAACAAGGAACACAGTGAAGTAAAAAATTTCTGCTTATATACCCCAAAATAATATTATAATGATTCAGAAAAATAAAAATATTTTTATTAAACATATGTGATTACTGTTGTTGTAAAATTTGTTCTCTTACCCAAACACACTGTATTGAACTTAACGCAAGCGGCTTTTAAAATCATAAATGAAGTGAAAATGAATGAACGTAAAGCAAAAGTGGAGGCAAATGATGTTAGAAAGACGGCAAGATGCGAGACAGTATGATGCAGTCTGAAATTAATCGATTTAAGCTAAGAAAATAAACAAATACATTTAAATGATGCAGCTGATATAACTAACGATTAAACTAGAGCTGTCGGTGCCACATCATTCATCTACGACTCAACAATGTTATATACCTGTTACAGCAATTTGCCGTCTTCGTAACAATTTTTATCTCTTGCGCCGAATGTTATTCTACAAATCAATATCAGGTTCGTGCAAAGAATTCGACAGGACATTTTGCAAATGGATTACTAACAAAAAAATCGCCCATAGAATAGAACAGTTAAACAAATTAATAAAGTAGTCTCAGATTAACTAACACCTTACGGAATTACGAAGTTAAACAATGTCAGGCTGATTTTTTTTAATAATCGGCAGACAAACACACCTATTGTATATTCCCAAATTAAGCAAGTTACGCTTGTGTTATGGGTAATATACAACGGACTACCCTGTGGCCGATTCCAGACACCCAGACCATAATAAATAACGGAGAAAATACGTTTCCGAAATTTACTATACCAGGAATCGAACCAGGAGCCTCTGCGTTGCAGTGAAGTAGGCCGGCAAAGGCTTAGCCCGCTCAACCACAGAGACCATCAAATATGAATAGATATTGGAATAAAAGTATTTGTAGGTGTGACATAGCTTATGGGAGGAGAAAACATACTCGCCAACCATAGGGGTTTAGAAGTGTGGAAGGAAAAAGATATACTAACTCATTAATATGTTATTACTCACGTTCATCATAGGAATTTACTTAAAACCAATACTTTGTTTTCTATACATTGTTAATCTGAGTATTCTTATTTATTCAGTTTCTAAATTTTAAGAAAAGCTACCCTGTTATAATGTTAACTTTTGTACCACAAAATATCAAGTTATGAACCTAAATTCGTAATAATAAATTTGATGTCACTTGTAAAAGCTAGATTTAAGCTTATTTCCTTGCATTTTAAAGGCTACTTTGAAATTAATTAAACCTATGCTAAATTGCGTATTTATACTGTTTTAAATTTTTTCAACACGAGGATTATATGCATTCAGAGTAGGCTTTTAATTGTAACTTTAAGTCTATACTGCTTAATCGATGACATGACCGCGACAACAATGTTAAATATTTTTAACATGAATTTGGAATAGTAACCTTATAATAAATTTTTAAGTAAGTATATAAGGACTAAATTAAGGACAACAGTAGTCAAGACCGAAAGATATTCGAAATCTAGAATCCTGCACATTAATAATGATTTGTCTTAATAGCTTGATGGAGCTTATTGCCTTTTCTCGATTTCTGTTATCCGTACAATTAAATATACAAAATAAAGAAAATATTGGTCCAGGTGCGTATGACATACGTACCGGCCATATATTTAGCACATTGCTTGGATAAATGATTACGCGTCTGTCGCGGCGGTCGTGTCCTCGAATGTGCACTTAGGCTTATGTGCGCCCGTACCGGTATGGATGCGTTTGTGAATGTTGAGCGTGGATTTCTGGGTGAACCGCTTGTAACAGACTTCGCACTCGAATGGCCGCTCGCCGGTGTGCGTGCGGTTGTGGATCTCCAGGTACGGCTTGCATGTGAACGCCGCCGGGCACTCCATGCATTGGTACGGCCGACCTTGTACTGGCACAACCAGGCGTGACACATCACACCAACGTTAGCATTATATTATCAACATAAAGAAACCAATAACTTTTTTACTCTGATGACGAATAAGAACCGTCTAAGCTTAAATGTGGCACCGACAGCTTGTAATATTAATGGTTCACAATAATTAAATAAACATGGATGAAAAAAAATCATTCAGTGATGGTTATAGATGACAGCGTATACGTGTGGAACTGACCTGTGTGCGTTCTTTTGTGAATATTAAGTGTTGATTTTTGCGCGAATCTCTTGAGGCATACGTCACACTGGTAGGGTCGCTCGCCGGTGTGTGTGCGGTTGTGAATCTCGAGGTACTGCTTGCAGGTGAAGGCGGCGGGGCACGAGAGACACTGGAAGGGCCGCCCTTGCACTGTGGACGGACACGCGCGCTCGTTAGCCACGGCCGGAGCCTCCGAACCCCACCCCCACCCCGCCCGCGACCCCCGCACTCCGCGCACGCATCTCACATTATAACACGTATCAGATGTAGCACACCACAAGTATTCGTCGCTACCGTTCATCCGTCCCAGTCGCGCGCGGCCACCGACCGTCGCCCACATACCTGAGTGCGTCCGTTTGTGAATGTTGAGACTCGACTTCTGCGTGAAGCGCTTCATGCAGATGTCGCACTGATAGGGCCGCTCGCCGGTGTGCGTGCGCGTGTGGATCTCCAGGTATTGCTTGCAGGTGAAGGCGGCGGGGCACGACAGGCACTGGAACGGTCTGCCCTGGACTGGTGCCCAACACATATATTATAGCGGCGGCGTGGCCTCGGGGACGCTAGACATCCTCGCACTACGGACGTCGCGGCGCGGACCGGTCGCCGCTCGCCGGCGACTCCGCTCCACACATGACATGTCGACGGCGCGGAGTGAACGGACAGTGACGACAGGCATATAATTGCGTTGTGCTATTTAATCGCCAAAGAGAAGAGCAGGAGCGCGAGGGGCGAGCGAGGCGCGAGTATGGGGCGGAGCGCGACGGCGCGAGCGGTGCGGGCGGGCGGCCAGTCCGGCCCACGGCTGACACCCACCTGTGTGCGTCCTTTTATGTATATTCAGGCTGGACTTCTGCGTGAAGCGCTTCAGGCACGCGTCGCACTGATACGGCCGCTCGCCTGTATGCGTGCGCATGTGAATGTCCAGGTAGGGGCGGCGGGCGAACGCCGCCGGGCATTGCCCGCACGCGAAAGGACGCCCATGCACTGCGCCCAGTGCACACACAAAAGCGAGTAACGCACGTCGCCGACGCATCGCCGTGGCCCACCGGGCGCCCGCCCGCACGCGCACCCGAGCCCGAGCCCAATCCCGATCCCGATTCACGGTCGCGCGCGGCGATCCCCCACCCCAATTTTGATACCCCAATTTGGAATCGTCAGCGTGTTATGATTAAGACAATAGTATGGTGCCAATATTGCGTCATTGCGGCGATTGCATTACCGCTTTTGTGAAAGAATTAATATTCATGAAGAAATGATAAAAATAATGGTATGCTAAAAATCACCAAAATGTATACATAAAAAGAAAGGATTGTGGGAATGTATGATTGATGCCTGCGGATTAATAGTATGACGAGGGTACGTCGGTGAATGCAGAAGTACGGAAGTGCGCTTACGAGTGAGTTACAGAAGAGATCGAGATATTGTTAGTCGAAAGCAACGATAAGGAAGCTAACGAAAGTAGGGAGAGTAAAAACAACGGGTTAGGCTGGCAACGGAAAAACAGGAAAGAAGCATGACGCTAAATGAGATGTGACTGAATGACAAGGCGCAAGTGGACTCTAAACGCACCGGTAAATAAATTGCGGAGTATAATATATGTGGGCTACTAACCCGTATGTATCTTTTCGTGCAAATTGAGCGCGCACTTCTGCGTGAAGGACTTGAGGCAGACGGTGCACTGGAACGGCCGCTCCCCTGCGCCGGCGCACACACGGACGCGGGGGGACAGAGAAACAAAACAAAACCACGATGGACAAATAATTCTACCACTCCTCATTACAACTAACCGCTCGCCGATGCACTGATCACTCAAATCGGCCGATACTCATTTCACAGCCTATTGGTGCACTACCATGAGGGAATTCCAGAGGTCTTATTTGTCCATCAGACACTCTCACTCCTACTTTTAACGGTAACTCAACATCCTCACAACGTACACATGCTTTACTCTAACTGTTTGTGAATAGTTTTTGAGCGTGTGCATCCTATATGTTATTTAATAAATAAACATTAGAAACATGAATTGTGCCACTAACCGTGTCTAAGTATATATTTAAATAAAATAGCGTATTTAGGAATCAGGGAGGCCTTAAAACTATTCACAAAACGGGGGTGTCAAAGCCACAACATCGAATGTCAGTCAAGAGCGGACTAGATTGCAATAGGGCCATTAAGATTGTGGCTTGGATACCGAATGCAAATAAAAAGGTAAATATAGAGGGACCCACCAGTGTGTATACGTTTATGAGTGCCAAGGCTGGACTTCTGAGTAAACCGCTTGTCACAGATGTCGCATTGAAAGGGGCGCACTTTGTTGATCAGCGATTGGATGTGCTCCTCTAGAAATACCAATAAAATTCAACTACAACAAACGTCCCAGTCGGCGCACTGCCATTGCTGATAGTGCCTAATGACGTGATCTAACGTATAGTTACAAATTCATTCGTCTACTAAGGAGTTGAGGGGAAAATGCCTACCAGTGTGTATTTTCCCATGACGTCCCAGGCTGGACTTCTGAGTGAAGCGCATAAAACAGATGTGGCACTGGTACGGCCGCACTTTCTCTAACAGGGCTCGTCTGTGCTCCTCTATAAGTTATACGAGTTTCGATATAGCAACTCAGCACTCATTCGGACAACAATAAGCCTAACACGTTAAAGTTAAACCATTCACACACATCCAGGGGGAGGTTGGCTAATGACTACGACACATCATACCCGTTAGTACCGTTCTGCCTCAAGGACGTAAGTGGCACGAGCACGCAAAAACTCGTAAATAGCTAAAGATAGGGGGACCCACCGGTGTGCAACTTTCCGTGTCGGCCCAAACTCGACTTCTGGGTGAATCTCATATAGCAGACGCCGCATTGGTACGGTCGTTCCTTGGCCAGCAAGGCGCGCCTGTGGTCCTCTGGACGAAACCATTGATAATGTCACACTCGTGTCTAACAATTTCAAGAATCTAATAGAAAGGGGCACTATGTGAGTATATGTGCCGTGGGGCGTATCTGACTTGTAACTGAGAGAGATAACGAGATTATAAGAGTGGGTACGGGGCGGTGTTAAAAGTATAAACCCACCCGTGTGTATTTTCTTGTGACGGTTGAGGCTCGAGCTCTGCGTGAAGCGCATGTGGCAGAGCTCACACTTGTAGGGCCGGTCCTTCACCATCAACGCGCGCATGTGCTCATCTAGAACCCAGGCCACATTCCAACACACGCTCAATCATCGTATGTTTCATTTGAACCATTTAAGAACACACAACTGATCGTTTAAATATTAAGGCGTTCACAAATTACAAATCACTTGTGAGTTCTTAACCTCCCCCTGTTTACCTCACAGCAACGGAGCCTTCCTCACGCCCTGATCTTTACTGGAATTTAGTTCTAGTGGAATTTATTTGGTCACAACTCAAAAACTATTCACATTTCGTGTGTTAAGCATATGTATCGACTGTTTGTTTTCCATCGGTGCGGTATGTGAAACCACGTCGCGCCCGATTACGCCACTGTCTCGTGTTTGTGTTATTCATATAACTCCATTTACATATTGTGTTAAAATAATTAGACTAATCATATTTATAGCGATTATTTAAAAAGCTCTATTTAAGAATTACTTGCTAATATTTGTAAGAAAGCATATAAAGGGAATGTAGATATATCTACTCTAATTTATATTTATGTATACATAAAATGCGAAACCAATAATTTCATTAGATAAATATTAAAACAGCTCGTAGTTTTATAGGTTATGTTAAACATAAAAGTAAATAATTTAAAATGCAAAATACAATATTAAAATTATAAGTAGTTACTATAAAACATTACTATGTCCAAAAATAATAATTTATATGGAATAATATAGAAGACAATGCACTATTGTACAATTAAAATTAATATCAGGGCGTCATAGTATTAGGAGTATATAACCCCTAACAATAGTCGGATTAGTTATATGCCAATATAAAATCATTAGTAAATAAAATAAAAAAATAATTATGCATAATTTGGTAATGTGGAAACAGGAGGAGGTCGACTTGAATTTAAAATTATTGAAGAGTCAATAAAAAAATTTAGTATACGTCGTTCAATAATAATCCCCTCATGGTACTATAGTATTGGGCCATATTTCAACTAATACAATGTAACTTCCATATTAAAAGTTATCGCCTCCTTCTTTTTTGAATTCTGTTAGGCAAATGCATTTAATCAAAATTTCGCAACACATGGGAGGAAAACTATTCGTACAAAAGACTCCCAAACAGGGGCGACAAATCCTCCTTAAACCAATTTCACTAGAAGTCATGATTTTAATCGAAACCACATAGATAATCCATTTAACTTTACCCTGATTACAAATATAATCTATTCTCACTGAACCAAAAAAATACCACAGACATAGAGAATAGCCCGAGCGATCATATCCAGCTGTAAAGTGAATACGGACAGAAAATTATGAGAGAGACAACGCGCAACATAGAACAAAAAAGATACCAATATTAGCCGCACAGTCGCTTTATATCTTTCTATAGAGTAGACAATTTCTGAGCGTATTACCCAACAATTTTCCGAGCATATTACTCAGTTCAATTCTCTAAGTCCGGGATAAAGGAAAGTTATACAATGGTCTAATTTCATATTTTACATGTCAAATTAAAATGCGGATGGCACAAGGTATACGTAAACATGTTGCCCCTTTTATAATGTACTTTATATATATTTAAATTTATTTTAATCCGTGGTATTTCATTCTATATATTAAAAAGAAAAACCTAAGACGTATGTAACACTTTTATATTTTACTAGGATATGCCAGCGACTCCGCCCACGCTTGACTTGAAATTCCGGCGACAAAAGGACCATAGCATTCAAAAAAGGTTCTAAGCTATAGTTTTAGTGAAAACTTTGTCGGATAAGCTACAAACAACTCGCGATAAAAGATATAAATTTTATTACCTACAATTTGCTATCGATCAGTAAAAATATCACTTTGGAATGTTTCTTTTTTTAGCCATTTTAAATCATTCCCAGAAAAAAATCCGCGGGATTCCCGGGATAAACAATAGTGCAGAGTTGATGTCTAAGAGTTGGCTGTCGATCAGCGAAACCGCGTCGAAATCGGCCTAGTAGTTTTTACGTGATATCCGAACTAACAGACAAGAAATCTAAAAATCTATTGCATTGTGTGTGTCGTTTATATGGTCTATTCCAGTTGTTTTTTTCTGCTGCATAAAAATCAACTTATTCCGATACAGTTTCCACTAAAAAGATATATTACATTCTTTTTTTAAATGCTACAATATTTTGTGTTCCAGGAATCCCGCGGGAATTGCAAGACAAACATAGCCAATGTCGCTGCCATATCCTAGTATAAAATATGTAATACTCAAAGTGTTATACATTAAATCAGAAATAAAATGAAGGGGAAACATGTACGTACCATGGTTGCATTATTACAGGTGGGCCATCTGTCTATGAGTTATTGCCAAAAGGTAGCAGCAGTGCAAATCAACCGTATGACCCATACTCTTGCATACTTAACTTTAAGTGTACATTTTTGCCAAAATCAATCCAATATAAAATTTAGGGAATTAAGAATATGGAAATTACATTATTTATATGGCACTGAACTTAATTAAACAGCAAAATAAAGTGGGCAATATTTGCGCTATTGCATTATTTAAAAACCTTTTCCAAATGTACTTTATATTAATATGCTTCCATCAATGTTCAAGATCGATATCTCTGAATTCTTATCATTTACAATTGTTTTAGTTTCCTATTAAGAAATTACCATTTATGTGCCTATCAGATTTTGTTTGGTTTGATTTGAATTTTTCTTACGAGTTTAATCAAAGGAGTCCTAATTGTTGTATATAAAATCTAATCAAGTAGACCAAGATAAATACATTATTAGCATTAGAAAAGTTTATAGCAAATCAAAACACCATACTAAATTAATAGAAAACATTATCAATGGCATTTTTTAATATAAACTTTTCTAAATGAATTGTTAAATCGCAACAAGGAGTCAAATGAGCATCTGTTCCTGTAACACTCACATAACATAAATATTTGATTTTATTTATAACATTACACTTACAAAAAATTTGTCATCAGATATTTTAAATTTGGTATAATCCAGAAATGACCAATTCTGAGTGAACTCCTTTTATCCTTGTTATTATTTAAGGCTGTCTACATTACACCGGGACCAACAAGCCGAGGTATGGACCAATATCGCGTATTTTCTATGAAATCATGTTGCATGGAGCACGCACTCAACAAGCGTTGGACAACAAAGAAACAAAGGACCCTTCACATTCTTGAGAGACCGCAAAAGACAAGAATGTGGAACGGGTCCTCGTGTTCCTTTCCCGTTTGCTCACGACATGCCTGGGCTTGATGTCGGCGTGTAATGTATGCCATCCATAATGGATGATCTATGCTAGAACGTGTCGGGTATCAATTATGCATCGTGTACATTGATAACATATACATAAACGTAAGCCCCGGGCACGGCCGAAGCTCAGCCAGACGCGTGCACCTCACGCTGTAGCTTGTTAAATAAATTCTAATATTTTTACATACAAAAAAACAGCCCATAAAATTAAGTTTAATTATCATCTAACTTTTAAATTATGATAGAAATAATATTAACTACTCTTTAAATAAGGATTAATGTACTATTTGATTTCATTTACTTTTACCTGCTTATGACGTCAATGTAGGGGCATACCGTACAAAATCGAATGAAGCTATAACATTGTGTATTTTTTTAAAAGTATCTATATTAAGTTGCCTGTCCGCTCCCCTATTGCTTAATAAAAAGTTCTTGAATTTTTAAATGGGCCTCACCAGGGCGTTCTACGAGATGCGGTCAGCACCTGCACGTTCTAACAAAAATCAACCCAAGCCATCTATTTCATGTCATCAGTTTGTATTACGCGGCGTGTAGAACTGACCTGTGTGCACGCGTTTGTGCGTGTTAAGGCTCGACTTCTGCGTGAAGCGCTTCAGGCAGAGGTCGCACTGGAAGGGCCGCTCGCCGGTGTGAGTGCGCATGTGCACTTCTAGGTATGGCTTACGGCAAAAAGCTGCGTCGCACACCTAAACATTTTTCACCATTCAAGTACTTTACATGTATATGTACTTGCTGAGATTTTACAATTTTCTCACTACTAAGAAATAATATATAACCACCACCATCATGCGGCGTAAAACAAAAATCTACACTAATACTATAAATGTGAAAATAACTATGTTGAACTGAAAGTACTCACTGTGCATTGGAAGGGTTTGTTGCCTGAGTGAAGCTTCATATGGACGTAATATGACGAGGCCGACGACAATACCTTGCCGCATACCTGGAATCAGAGGTGGATTTATAGTAAAACTGTCTCATTTTGAAGAAGTTTATATTGTTAGGAGAGCATTCAGGCACTTACTCCTCATGTTCAATGTAATGTGGCATTGCTGACCTAGCAGACTGTTAAACTTACCACATTGGTAATTGTAACAGCTGATGGAGAATATAACCTTGACCATAGAAATAGGGAGGCCCGAACTTAGTAATAGAAATTTTATGGGCTAATTTTTAACACTTTCAATGTTTACTTAGGTTTCATTCACACTATATGGCTGGCTCGCAGCATACAATGATTAAATATTTACTTAGTTCACCCACATTTCTGGCTAAGATCTAGCTAGCAGCATAATGAGCATACCCTAGAGCCTAGAAGCTCCTTATAATGTATTAAACACAGACATTTTAAGGATTATAAAGATTTATGTTACAAAGGCGATATGTCAGTCGTCTTACCTTACAAGCCTGTGGTTTTGAACGCGGTGCCGACTGTCCACCCCCATTTGGTATTTCCATTTTTGTTTGAACTGATACCATATCGACCCCCATACCCTGTTGAAATATAAAAATCTACTAAGCCTAATGTTTCAAATAATACTTTAGTCTTGATACATTTTGATCTCAATGGGGCAATAAAGTATATTCTCTATGCTGTTAAGGATAAGGAAAATTCTGAAATAAGGGGGTAGTCGCCATATACAAATCTGAATGAACTCTTGTTCTATGTTACATAGGTGATTTCCCTGTTGCAATATTTCTACTTAAAGTGTTGCCACTGATCATAAAGTGCAAGAAAAAAAATGGTACATAGGCATATGAAGTTGATAGTCAATTTGAGAAAATTATAATACTATATTTTTAAATGACTTTTATAAATAAATTTAATTTTAAATAAAATGTCATATAAAATAATTTATTTTTATATGTTATCAAAATAATATACCTGAGAACATTGCCGACTATCCATTTCCATTTCAACACCTTCATCCTCCATTCCTTTAAAGCTCAGCTGTAAAAACAACATAACATCTCATGAATGCCAATATTTTTATATGATTTATTTTTAATTTATAAAACTTTCTGAGAGCCATTTATTTCTAGCAACCCAAACTTGGATACTGACCTATTTTTAGTGAGCTTGGGATATAATGATATGTTATTTAAAAATGAATAAACTTCTTCAAACAAAATGGACAGAAGACACCTTATACATATATGTAGGTAGGTTTATTTAAGCAAATCTAAAGTGTAATTTGATGAGAAGCTTGTTTGTTCTTTATAGCCTTGGAAATAAACAGAATATCATCATTTCTAGTATTTGTGTATTTGATTGGTAGTGACAAGACTCTCATGAATTTAGAATTAAATCATCTAACATTCTTTAAGACAGCTGGTATACTACTAGTTCATAGTCACGCACATGTATTTCTAGCAGCTTAATGGCTAAAATAACCATATTTTATCCTAATGATATAGGTCTGAATCTTGGCTAGGAAGCATGCACTATTTAAGTGATGCTTATAAATGTATGTGACTACTCTACCAATTAACATGTGCTGAGGGATAACACTGTAATGTCATGTATAATGAAATCCAAAAATTCATCTTAGATAAAAATGAAAAGGGGTGAACCTAATAGAGGAGTATGAATAGTCTAACACAGTGCTTTTCATCTTTTTGAATATGCGACCCCTTTGCAGGTTGAAAAAATTTGGCGACCCCTTTGGGCTATAAGCAGATAAAAAGTTAGAAATTTAAATGACTATGTTTATGTATTTCCCTATTTTGTTAGCTATATTCATATTCACTATTACGGCCTATACTCTGCGAAAAGCTGCTGAGCTTAGAAAGTACCTAAGTATGTACTTAAATTGACTTGTCTCTTATGCCAGCGACCCTCCGAGCAAGGCTCTGTGACCCCCCTTAGGGGTCACGACCCACAGGTTGAAAAACACTGGTCTAACATATAATCACATTAGTTGTGTAGATTTCGTGTTTGCACAATTCTAATTTCTTTTATATTTTCTATTATTAGAGTAGTATTTCGTTATGTGAAAAATACTATCTCAACTAAATAGTAAATATAGGCAATAGGAGAATCTTACTGGAAGTTTAAAACTCTTAAAATTAGGTATGTTGCATTTACCTCATCATCCTGTTGTTGGTGCATATCCTGTTGCTGTTGATGCTGCTCCATGAGTTCTTGCTGGTGCTGCACTTGATGTTGCACTATAAGACTGTCCTTTGAGTCCTCATGGTGGTGGTGCTGGTTCATGTTGATGATCGCATGGTTCGAGTCGGAGCGGATTATTGTCGGGGGGCCGGAGTGCACGTGGGGGTGGGATGTGTAGAAGCTGGAAATACATTATTGTTTTTAAATCATAGTAATATTGTGTTACATTATAAAATGACAAAAAAGTATACCTTCAATATCCGTTTAAAAATAGCACGTCATCATTTGAATGTAGATGTATAATCGGTGTAAAATACATTTTCATAAACATTTAAATTTTACAATCTTCAATATGGTAAATATTAGTATTATAGGAAGTTGTTCCATAATCTTCAAGCAAAACCCCCAGGTAGGTGGCAAATAGTAGTTATTTTAGGCTGACACTTAACAGTGACGATTTACGCGGGTTAAAGGGAATTTTGTAGCAGCTTGAAAATTTTGATTTTCACCAAATACACATTTCTCTGTGAAAATCAATAAATTTTACAAAGATTTTTCGCTTTTAATTTAACCAATTATTATTATATACATTTTCCGAAAACAAAACTGCAAACTGCACAGCCAGTCATCAAGTAATAAAGTTCCCGCCAAAAAAAATTAGTATATTTACTCTTTATAATATGGATTCGCATCGTTTCTGGATCGAGTATGACTTATTTTTTTATTTAATTAAACTAAGCGAAAATCAGACTTTATAACTTGAAAACCAGAATAATATATTTGCATAATAAATAAATAGATATTGACTTCTATGAGTGAATTAATTTACAGAATTTTTACATTTCTGGCTACAAGTTCTTTTGAACCAATATATTATTAATATTTCTTTTGAATTTACATTGAAACCAATCTCGAAAAAAAATGTAGTCTTTGCTTAACATCAAAGGGCTTACGGGGTCTTCTGGCGACTCGAAAGTTTTTCTTTAAGTTATTCAATATTTTAAAACTATTGTTCATTTTTAACCAGCATTATACAGTAGCTAAATGTAAAAATTGCACAAAATATGTCCCTTCATGTACCCGTCAAAGAATTCAAATAGCCCGTAGCGGTAGCGGTAGCATTTTTAGTTTGTAAAAAAATATGTTGTATATTTTTTTATATTTTGAGTGTTTCTCATTAATTGTGTTGATTTCCAAAAACGCGTGACTATGAATCCTAGTTCAGACAGATTTAATATAAAAGAAATATATAAAGAAAGAAACTGATTCTGTTTGGTTTATTTAGATTTTTTGTATTTCAATTTTATTTATACAACTGTGATTGCTAAATTGTTTCTTGTATCCTTTTGTCGTGTCTTTTTACTTGTTTATTTTTCATGGTTTGCGGAATAAATTCATACTCGACAGCTGGATTGAACATAGGATATATTGAGTAGTTTCTGTAATATTCGGATTCAATGTTAACTAGTAGCACCATGACGAACTCCCTTGTTGGTAAATAATAAAATAGTAATATTTCGCGGCATACATGATATTCTTAATTCCGCTATCATAATTATAAATTGATATGATTTTTTTATTGCATTGCATTTTAATGGGTTTTTTTTACTAGGTGTTACCCGCATTTATTTTTTGAAGGCTCAACCATAGTGAAATGTGGCCCAGTTTAGATAGTTATAATATAATTTTAAATTAAACCCACCTCATAGGCTCGGCTTTGATCTGTTGTTCGAACATGGATATAGTGGCGAGCAGGTCGCCGGGGGGTGGCACGGGGACCCCCACGCCCCGCGCCACACCCCCGACGCCCACGCCCCAGTGCGCCGGGAAGCTAATGGCGGACTCCAAACCACCCCATTCTCGACCTCTGCCACCTACGAAAGAGGAATGTCACACTAATAATCCATTTTGTAATTAATTTACTAATTAATTATAATACAACTAATGAATCTCAGACGCGGCTGCTGGCAAACTGGTCCGGTAACCCAAAGCCCTGAGGCACCATTGGCGTAAGTGTAGTAGATGCGAATCAGTACGTTCATAATGAACCACTGCCACTACTTCTACAATCCGCTTTAAGTTCTTTCATCTGGATGTAAATTGCAACGGTTTCTCAACCGGGTGATGCGATTCGCCGCCCCAACTCAATCCGAAAAGCCGTAGATACAACCGCAAACTGTGGTCAGCCCGACGAACAAGTTAACTGCGGCTAGCCGCATGGTGTGTACTCTGTTATCTGTATTTTTAATTATAAACGTTTTTCTATCTTAATTAATATTAAAGATAATTACTGGTTATTAAAGAGCCATAAATAAAACGTCAAATGCGAAACTATAAACGTTTAAATGTATTGTAACTTTCCCTGATTCGGCAGTAATAGCTTTATAATTTGCCAAGCACTTTAAAATTCTAACAATTACGTGTAATCAAGGGTATAAAAACATATAGTCGTCTACAATTTATTTTTAGGCTTTTGTTCACTTATAATACCATACGGGGGAAAATCAGAAAGTTTTGTGAAAATAAGAATGTTGTACAGGTAAATATTTTTTTATTAAAATTTTTCAAAGTACTCTCCACCAGCCTCTATGCAAAGTTTCATGCGTCTGCACTAGTTTTCGAAACACTTTTTCTAGTACACCGCAGACACCTCGGTTGCGGTTTGCTCTAACGCTCGACAGCGCAGCTTCCGGCGACGAAAATTGTATCCCTTTGAGCTGGTTTTTTATTTCCGGGAATAAAACGGAGTCCATGGTGCTAGGTCAGGGCTGTAGGGAGGGTACCCCAGGAGTTTCATCGGCGGGCTATCCAGGAAGTCCCTCGTTTTGAGCGCAGTATGGTGGGCGCGTTATCGTGGTGAAGCAGTAGCCGCGGAGCCGTGTTTGATCGCTTGTTGCTTACAACAGAGAATACTTCGGCCAAATATTTGTAGTATACCATTTCACTTTGACGCTTCTTTGGTTCCATAAAGGAATTGATACCAAGTAGTAGTCGCTTCTAGATCGCTTCACTTTGGTAGGAGTTGATTCGTTGTGAAACACCCAAACTGTCGATTGGCGATTCGTTTCTAGATTCATCACCTGTATTGATGTCGTAAACACGCCGCGATGGGCCTGCTTCGCTTAAAATTTGTTTATCATATCACGGCACCATTTCTCCCGGAGCTGCTTTCAAGCATCGGTGAGGTTGTGCGGCACCCAGCGTGAAACTACCCTCCTCACGCTAAGATGCACGTGTATAATCTCGTGAAGGCTTCCCGCTCCAATATGCAGTACGCGCTAAATCTCTTGATACGTAACAAGTACATAAAAGTCGTCAAAGGGCGACCAATTCTTTTTTCATCCAAGTTAGTCGACCGCGCTTGAATTCGTTGTACCAACGATACAAGGTTACCTTAGAACAACTTTCATCCATGAATGCCATTTGAAGTCTATTGTATGATTCGTCTGGTTTCAGGCGACACTTGAAATCATAAAAAATCATAGCGCGAAAATGTTCCCGGCGCAGATCCATTTTTCAATGAGACACGAACATTTAAATAAGCTCGCAAAACCTGTGGAGGAAAATTTTGAAATTGGAAAGTTTCTATTTTTAGTAACAAATAATCATATTTTCAAAATAGATTATACCTATCTGGCAGTCTCTCATACATAAAAACTTTTTTCGCAATACTTTCCGACTGGTCTGGTAGATAGATACCTACCAAGTTATATAGAAATCTGATTAGGGGTCTGAAATGATTGAATTGAAAAGCAAGTTTTGCTAATTAAACAATAAATATTTATCCTTGCAAGAGCGGAGAAAGAATACTTTTCCTGCGGCCGGGCGGCCTGTCATAAGAGGCGACGAAATAACCCACATCCAGGTGGTAGGGCATTTACCAGTCTGGATGGTTAGCATCCCAGGTCTGGACTATGCCGACATAACAACCTTAGGTTGTGCTCCGGCATTCTTGGCCAGGTTCCAGTCTCCCATTAGAGAACAGCAGCGTATTGGAAGCACCATTGGTGTTGCGAATAGGTTGATGGTAACCGCTTTGCACCAGTGGACCGTCTGCCTGTCTGGTGAACTCATGCAATGAAAAAACAAACAAAAAAACAGAGGGTATGCGTCTCGGGACGCCTGTCAGTGATAACTTAAATTAATCTAACGTGAGAGAAAGGGAAGCCAGAGAGACTGGCGCCGTAACGCGTCTCGTAACGAAGCGGTTTATACTCCCATAAGAAGTTCAGTCACTTCAAAAAGAAAATATTAAGATTAGGATATCGCAGTAACCGCCACAAGCAACCATTTCAACTGAGTGAAGATATTGGTGGCTTGGTTTATTAGATAGCGCGGAATAACTGTTTTGCAACATTTTTCTTGTCATTTTTTGTGTAAACTTTTGTAACTAACAATGTGTTGAAATAAAAAGCTTATGTTAAAAAAAAAACATTAGAGTAGAATTTAAGTTATGTACAATTTGTATGTCTGACGGGCACGGACATTAAAACATCTGAACAATGTAATAATAATTAATATGTCATCTTTTATTTATGAACCATGTTTTAAGCAAATATAGGAAATGAATTGAAAACTTAATTACACTTCTAGAGCATATTCATTTATGTTTTAGCATTACTCTGCATACAATTTATCAATAGTAAATTATTATTTCTTTCAAACAATTCTACAATCCCAAACCTATATCTAGTTTTGCCTTGACCTTAGAATGTGCAAAAGTTTAAAAGCCGCTAACCAAAAACCAAAAGGGTTTCTTTCTATAACAGATAATCAGGTAACATCGGTTTATTAAAGTTGATCGTACGCTATTACAATAAAGCGCCACGACGAGTAGAGTAGTTTACACGTCTTCATTTAGAATAACTAAGTAATATAAATAATGTTTCTGCTTATTCAAATTTATTTACTGCAAAAAATATGGTTCAAAAGGTATTACAATAATGATGGATATGTAGTGTAGGTTTGTAACGTTTTTAAAAAAGTTCTTTTATAAAACATAACAGACCACAGCCAAGTTATGGTTACATGTATTTGGCCCTATGTCTAGTATCGTGTAGACTTGTAGAGGATCCACCTGTTGGTAAATACGTACATACGTGATACAAGGAGCAGAAACAAAGTTAAGCGTCCTTGGCCTTATAAGAATGCGGTTTTATAAATAAAAAACTTCTATTAATGATATAAAGATAGGATATACAAAATTTATGTAATTTTAATTTTTTCTTCATTAAACTGTACACAAAAGCAACGGTGAAAGAACCTGACTGGTCACTAGACAACTCGGCGACACTAGTCGGCAAAACGATTATCTTGCGTCATGAGTTTTGAAATAATTAAGTTGTTAATAAGGTAGACATTTCAAATGTTTTCACGAATATGGGATCAGACGGTAAAAAATGAAGCGTCCTAACCACAGACAAGCGCTAGAGGTATCGTAAGCCGCCTTTTTTAACTTGCTTTTGTAACTCCGGATAATTTATACGCTACAGGCTAGGTAATAAACCCTTTGGAAGTTGAAGATATATTGTTGACTGTTAAGAAAGGAAAAAGATGTGGTTGGAGCTTAGTAGGCGAAATACTCGTAAAGAAGGACCTCTGGTATGTACTCTCATTGATAGTACAAAATATGAGGGCTTCTGATACTGTGATTTGTTATAGAATAGATTACAGATCCTACATCACTTTTTTTTCTTTTGGCAAACCCACCAATACTAGTTAGTCTCGGTCGCATATTGGGTGCGGCGCGGGTGGGGCTTCTAGGGGTATAGAGGTTCTCACTCACCCGCACATGCCGTCGAGATGAGAGCGCGAGTGTTCCGCGCGTGCTCATCTCTCTTCCCGTGGGGCGCGTTACAGACCGCCCCACGCCTGGAATAGACCGAGTAGGGCCGGGGGAGTAGCTCCCCCGGCATTGGAAGAGGCCCAGTGAGCGGGGCCCACGCCTGCCAGGGCACGCGGAGACGGGATAACTTACACCCGTAGCCCTGGCATAAGGCGCAGGACGGAACACCCAGGGGTTTTAGTGGGTATCCCTAACTGGGGAGTGGCAATAGCGTGGCTCCGGTTCTGACCGGACACGCTAGTGCCACCCCCGATCTGGCGAATCCCACACTCTCACCGGGTCGCGAGCATCCCCCAGGCTTCTGTGCCTGTCGCGGCTTAGTCCTCAAACGGATTTCCCCTGGCCAAAAAAAAAAAAAAAGGGTCGCATATTGGGTGTTAGTTTATATCAAACCTCAATCTTTGATTGTTATAAATTCTTGGATATTGTGTTAAAGGAGTTGCCGCTTATAATTAGAGTGGATGGTAAGGTGCGAACTAAAAATGATGAAATTGGAAGACATTATTGGTGTGTTTAACATATAATTTTATATTTTGTTTTGCCCGTATAATCCTACGGACATATTCGAGTTCTTGCCAAACTTTAATCGGTATTATAAATTATTAAACTTGGTAGGAGGCAAATTTTTATGTAGGAATTCCATTTTATTTCATTATACTAAATTATTACAGCATGTTGTTGAAAAGTTTCGTGCGCCGCTTCTCTTCAAGCCATAAATGTAGCAAAGCGGGGGTAAATTACATTGGCTCCCATAGAGTAAAATAATAACGATAAACAAAAATTTAAATAAATAATTCCAATTAACGAGTTCGCGGTAGGCTTTATAAAAACTTGAATATTACTTAACTACTCATTGACACTTTACATCCTTACAGCTACGGAAAAGTGGCCCAAATATCGGAATAAAATCAAAATACCGCGTTTAAAACCGTTAAAACGTAGTTTTATTATGCATACTATTCATGAAATTTAAGAAAATTAACAACTTTTTTTATAAGCGAAATACAGAAATAGACGCGGGAAACAAATGGCGATATTTGAAGATACAGCATAATAATATGATTATCATTCGACAGTGTCGAATGTGAGCGAGTAACGGGTGAGTTTGCTCGGAATTGGCGGGAAGGAAAATTAATTTCTGATTTAGGAAATGGTGAGTGTAATGTCATGTTAATTAAAGATGGGTGTTAATAGAAAAAATAAAAGCTAATTGCAAAAAAAGTATATATTTTTTAACTAATAATGCAAAATATTACTTTAACAACCCGATAAATTAATTTAATAGAACGAGACGACGAGTGTACCTACGGCACCTTTTCAACTGACATTTATTTGAGCACAAAAAAAGTATCACCCAAAATGATTATGAAGTTTTTAATTGATCAACAGAACAAACTTGATACTTAATCAATAAAAAATAGGTAGGTACATATTTAAAAAAATCGGCGCTGATTTTCTTTTCTATTTACGATTTATTAATATGCATTGTTTAGGCCATTGACTGAACAATACAGATAGTTGCATAAAAGACGTAGGTGTGTGTGTTTCATTTACGTTGGTAACAGTGGTAATACATAGCTATATAAATGCTCATGCATGTATATTATACACTAATAACGTACACACTCACACTTACAAAGGCCGCTATCATTTACTTATTTGCACGCAATGTGTGGATAGTATGTAAACTTATGCATATATCTACATATAGCGAACTTAGCATAAGATAGATATGCGAAAAGGTAAACAAGGAAACAACGAAAATAATAAAACTTTTGGACAAAATATTAAATGGCGGAAGCTCACCGACTGTCTCCACCCAGCCTCCCCCCGGCCATCAATAAAATGGCCAATTCGTTATTGAATTTTGTCTCCAAGTTTCAAGTCGAGGCTGCGCGACGCCGGTTGTCATCCGACAAGTAATTTAGTTGCCACTACAACTCCAATGTAAACAAAACTCGATTCTTATACTTTAGTCATAGCTTGAGTGAAAGTTATGTCATATTATCTTATAAGCTAAATCTACCGATCGTCTAACTTTGCTTCATAATACTGCCATTTAATTTTATATCAAAACAAACATAGTCCTATTGCAGTATACCTGTAGCTAATGGAAATACAATGACCTTTCATAATGTATGGGGAATAAGACATAAATTTATTATTATTCCTTATTTATGCAAAATGTTTAGTTACATCGCGTTTATATTATTCTATACATACATTTATATAGCAAAGGTTAGATTCTACTCACATAGGAAATGAAACACCTAATTATAGAAGTATGTACGGAATCACATAAATTATATCACTAATTACACAATTTTGTTAAGATTGGCCATTCGAATTATGTTTTTCTTAGACACCGACATAAAATGGCTGCTACCTCATTGTTCTGCGCGTTCGTTCGTGCGCACAGAAGCCGTGAACGCTTGGGGACGAACTCTCCGCCAATTAAAATTATGGCGCGAAATTTAAGACATCGTAAAATACATTATAATGATCAATTTATGTTAATCGGGTTGACAGTCTTACTGTGTATAGAGAACTAATATATAAAAAATTATATAGGTCGTTGTTATAGCCACAATAAAAGCAGGAATATACAGTAGAATATCATATTCACGGTCATTTTTGTAATTAGTGGTATAACGTACAGTATTCTTTTTCTGTTGATGGCGGACTCCTTCTAAATGTTGATTTAATTGATTATCCGAATTTGTATAAAGATTGCAAATTTTGCAATAGTATCTTTTGTACTTTTTAGGCACATTCACTTTCATTTTATCTTCCATTTTTGTCGTTGATCAAGAATAGCTGAACAAAACTCGTCTTAAATGATGCAGATATACAGGCGTGAATAAAAGTTCAAGCCGAATAGGTATTCATTTAATGATCCTTGAAGTTTTGTAATTATCAGTTTTGTTTCATTTTGTTAATAATATCTATTAAGACACTAATAAAATTAAAAATGATAATACCTTCCTCCAGTTAAAAACCGCGAAAACAGAAACTGACAAAGTGACATGACACATTACTATCGGAAGATTATAGAAATTGACAGTTTTAGTTTTTTAATTTCTTTCTTTGGAAAGAAGTCTATTGGCTCATTTATATACAAATTGGCAATAGTGTGACCAGATTAAAAATAAATAAGTTATCAGATAAAATCTACTTTTATATGGATACATCTAATGAACATGCAGTAATAACATTTTGTATCCTTTATATAAGTCATCCTCCTGACGCCCGAGTTGTTTAACGCTTTCATAAAGCAAACGCCCAAAGTCCTTAAAAAAGTTTCAATGGCGACAACCCAAGACTTTAAAATTTTTATGTTACAGTAATCGCACAAGTATGATATTTTTTCCCTTACATCAGGTGAATGAGGAAAAGCAAAAAAAGGATAAAAATAGATTACCTTTTGGTAGGCCTTTGGGTATAAAGCACTAGATTACAAACAAGAAACTTTATCACATAATTTTTTTTCAACTATCTTCAAAACGATTAAAATAAAATTTAACTTTAAAATCCAATTTAATAACAAATAATCCTTTAAAATTAAGAGAAAAAATATTTTATTATTATTTATTTAAAACATTCGAAACAATCATGATAGTCCTTATTTAACCAAAGGCCTATTAAAAGATCTTAAAGTTTGAATTATGATCATTTCACTATATCGCAGATCCATATAAAGTTTTGATGTAAACAGCAAATATAGTACATGAGCAACTATTTTTGATAAGCATATGAACACAAATCGTAGAGATTTCATGAATAAATTAAGATTAATTTTCACACTCGGTGATCTTGTTCCATTTTAAGTCAAGAAAGACAAATTTCTTTTGTGTTTTTGGCACTGGTGCTTGATCATACACAAGCAAAAACCTCGAACATATGCTCGGAGACATCACATTTTAAAAAGGTGTTAACTTAAAATTAGTAACAATGGTTAAAGTTGGGGTACTTAGAATACTACCCTAGGCATTCATTTGACGAAATTGGATTTAGTGTTGGGCTATAATCACTATTTCATTGAAGTACTTTTTTAAGGACAGTGGGCGCTTGGAGGTTATATTCAATTTATTTTTAAATAACGTATAAATAGGGCCAATTGCAGCGGTTTTTTTTGTGGCGACTTGTTTACTTCAGCCATATGCAGAAGGGCCTTTGACAATTTTGACTTTGACAACAGTTAAACAGCTTAATTGTATTTTTCTGTCTATGGTTCTTTTTAAAAAGTTGTGATCATGGCGGTGGGTGTTTTTAACTTAGATTTATATTTATCCAATTTAATCAGTGAATATGAATAAAATAACATTTTAACATCATTTTAGTTTACAACCATTTTTGTTCAAATTCACAAACGACTCTTTATTTTCTTAAATATGATAAAAAAATAGTAGTTCGCATAACCTTATGATTACCGTGTTTGAGTACATGAATTACTTAAATAGCTATAAGAAGTGCTCGTTTTAAATTAAAAATGTGTATTCCAGCGTGTACCACCGCCCGCATTGAAGAAGGATAAGAAGGAGAAGAAGGTTCCTAAGGACAAATCTAAAAATGTTATGAGGAATCTACACATCAGAAAACTTTGTCTAAACATCTGTGTTGGAGAATCTGGTGACAGATTGACTCGTGCTGCTAAGGTACATATTTATAATGTATTTGGAAAACGAAGGTATAATCATCTTACCTTTCATGCCTGTGATAATTTATGACTAGCTTATACAAACAAGTTAGCATACTTCTAATATTAAATATTTTTACTAAATCACATTAAGAGATCATTTGTATCACATATGTTATGCATATTATTATTAAATGTTCTGCTTTTAAATTAAAATAGGGGGGAAACTATATTTCAAAACTCATTTGTTTCTCCTCTGCTTTACCACCTTTAAGTATAAATAGTAAATTTATTATAGATGTTTGATGCATGAATTTTAACTATCGGGGTGTTGGAATGGTAAGTGGGGAGGCACACTTACCTCTTATCATCTGGAGGTATTCACTTTTTTTCCAATACACATAACCTCACTTATTCTATCACTAATATTGCATTTGTAAAGTTGAACAATCCTTTTAATGTCAAAAAGAAAGCCAGTAATCAACAGAAATAAAAACAAAAAACAGCATATGTCCTCAAAAAATGAAGAAAAAGCTACAGAGCACATATACTGCAAGAGTAACCATGAAAATATTCAAAATGGTGGCCATTAAAGACGAAATTATATATCATGTGTTTAAAAGAAAAATAGTAAATGGATACCAGTCGGTTCTGGCAATTGATGACGCTACCGCTGCACACTTTTGTCATTCGGCTTGTCCACTTTCGTCTAAAGCTAACCTAAGTCACTGTTCTATTCACTGGTATCGCTTCCATCACAATAATGTTAGTGAATAAATAAGTGAGGTTATGTTTACCAAACAGAAATATTTCTTACTTATCAACCCCCGGGGTTGCAGAGAGAAATGTATCTTCCCCTACCCACCATGCCCACCCACTACTTAAAATGCAGGACAGCCATATAAATTTTATGACATTGTTGTACTATGTATGTTGCATGACTATGTTCAAGAACTACATAATATGTGTTTTTCTTTGTAAAGTCATGCTAGATAAAAATTTCTTAATTGCAACTTCTGTGCACTATATGGTTACTGCTCAGAATACTTGTAGAAATAACATGAATTATATGTTTAAAGTAAATTATCAATAAAATGTATGTAACCTGAAAACCTAACGGTTTCAAAAATCACCAAAACTTAATATTTTTTAAATCATTTTTTTTCTTATGGTACAATTTTATAGACCAAAATATGTTTCTGAAAGTTTCAGTTCAAAATTTGTATTTTAAAAGGTCACTCATCATTTTTTTTAATTTACTAGTGAAATAGTAAATTTGGAGCAACCTCTTAAAATATTTTTTGCTTGAAATTTATTTAAAAAAACTAGTTTTTAAATATCTATATGGCACCCAGCCAGCCACATACTACATCACTATCTAGTATCTGGCCCAATAACAAAACCACGAGGTATTTGTGTAATCTCTAGTCTATATGAGTCGTATAATCCCAATATCAGCTAACTCCACATGCAACAAATTTTCAGTAAAAGCAAAAAAGTTTGATGTCAAATTTAGTTGGAAGTTGGCAGTTTTAGGTATAAAATGAACAAAATGACATACGAGAAATTTCATAGACTATCCAGAAATATACATAACTTTATTTTGTTTTTTAATGGAGTTGGCGGGTAATGGAATTATACGACTCATATCAGTTAACTTTACACTGTCTATAATTACTAAGAGATTGAGGAGACTTAACTAATGTGTACTGAGTTATCTACACTCGAGCTGCAGTAGCATTTTTATGCTTTTGGACAGATATTTAACTTGGAAATTGATCTCCTTGTCACACTTTCATAATTAGTATTTAATATTTTTATTTTTACCTTCAGGTGTTAGAACAACTTACTGGCCAACAGCCGTGTTCTCAAAGGCTAGGTACACTGTGCGATCATTTGGTATCCGTCGTAATGAGAAGATCGCGGTCCATTGCACTGTGAGAGGAGCTAAAGCCGAGGAAATCCTCGAAAGAGGTCTAAAAGTATGTATAATTTTTTTTGAGTGGGGTATAGTTACAGAGAACATTCATTTATTATGAACAGACCCAAACTTTTTTTAATCTAGGTTAAGAGGCTAAGCCTTTGTGGTTAATGTTTTTATAACCACCCAATATTCACTTAATATCTTAAATAATAAATAAAAGTGCGTCATATCTATGCCACACCCATTTTTTTTGTATTTGGATTTAGTTAAAATACAGAATGGTCATTGAACAATAGACTTAAAGAGAGAAATATATTTTATATGCTTTGTAAATTCATCTCACTATTGAAAATGTATCAAAAAAAATTTCAGCTGTGAATCTATACTATAATAAATATATAAAATTGATCTGAGTTTCTACAATAGCTTTAAAAATGTGAAAAACATCATGAGGGAGGGGTATTTTGGACCAGGAGATTCAGAAATGACATTTTTAGCTTTTTGTCTGTCTGTCAGAGCATTATGTGAAAACTATTGAATGGATTTAAATATACTATATGATAGTAGTTCTTTGTTTTTATTATATATAATAAACTGAATCAAGTTTTTGTGATAGTAATCAAGACCCTAGGGTTTTCACATATTGACAGGGAAAGCTAGTTATAACTATTATGCCATTACCAAGCAGCTCAGACCTTTAGAGAATTTTTTTAAGGATTTATTTTATTGTGAAAGAAACTATACTTTGGTCTGAACACAGTAAATGCACTGTTCCTCCCTGTGAATGAGAATTTGACAGAACTTTTATGTATATATATTGTTTTGCTAAAACCCTTTAAATTACAAAGGTTAGTACTGCATAAGTGAGGGTTAACTAATACTGCATTTAGCACTGTCAGGCACTTTTTGTGGAGTCTTTATTGAGTAATCAGTTTTATTTTCATTGAAATTAAGAAATTTTTGTTTGGTATCCTATCAGAATTCTTGCATTTTCATAATAGATTTATAGTATGTTGTGCATTGTTTAATAATCCTACATTCATTCTTATAGATTGACACAATAAGGCTCTGAGTGAGAAACAAACAATACATACAACTTCATCCATACATACACAACTTTTATGTATTTTTTGTAGTGTAAATTGATGAATTATTACATCCCTATTATAATATTATAAATGTGAAAGTAACTCTGTCTGTCTTTCTGTTCTGTTTTCACAGAAAATTACTTGACCGATTTGGCTGAAATTCAGTATATATGTACTTTTAATACCTAGGATAAAAAGGGATACTTTTTACCCCTGATAATGGGACAGATTTATGTAAAGGTTGTCCCAAAACGTACGATAGGTTTTTTGTGATACACCATTTTGGGTCATTATTGTCATTTTAGTCCTTTTTTATCCATTTTGCTCTTTTTGTCATTATACCTGGTAGTTTTCATGGAAAACTACCAGGAGTACTGGATCAGTTTTGATGTAATTTTAAATGTAGTTTTAATACTAAAAATGGACGTAAATACTTTTCATTCCAGGAGATGGGATAGTTTGCGATGTCAAATGAAATTAATTTTCCGGATGCAAATAGCACTAACATGAAAATTTAGTACAATTTAACCTGTATTAACATCTGTTCTTTAAACAAGAAGCACAAATTAGAGCTGAATCACGGCGCAGCCGCGGGTTAAACTCCAGTAACAATATATGCTGATATTGGCTTTTTTCTTTCAGGTTAGAGAATATGAGTTGAGGCGTGACAACTTTTCAGCCACGGGCAACTTTGGTTTTGGTATTCAAGAACACATTGATTTGGGTATCAAATATGACCCTTCAATTGGTATCTATGGTCTAGACTTCTATGTTGTGCTTGGACGACCAGGTATTTGATGACAACTATAATTCATTTATCTATGCAAAAACAATGTACAAAAATAATCTTCAAATGGAATAAAACTATTTTGGTTTAATTGAGAGAATTTAATGCACATGGTTCAGGAGTGTAGATCTGTTTTAGCTTCATTCTGTAAAACATGTGCAATAGTAAAGTGCAAGTTCCTTGTTTGAAATGCTTTACATACAATCATATAAATAAAGATAAATAGAACTTGGCATAAATATATTGTTTGTTGAATTAAATAGAATTTAGCTAGAACTTATCTAACTAAATTAAATTGATTTGGTTTAAAAAGTTTTAAAAACACTTTATTATGGTAGATGCTAAAATAAAATCCTATTCTGAATAATTTGGACACATTGCTTCAATTAATACATTTTAGTTTAAATTACGTTCATAATTAGCTAATCTATACATATAATGAAATTGTAGAGGTCGAATTTCTGTACAATGAAAAAAAAATTGCTGAAAACCGAGTCAGGGAGGTGTAAGAAGTTAAATAGAACTAATTTAGATTTTGTTAATTTTTTTGTTTCTCTGTTTGTACCCGGCTAATCTCCGAAACGACTGGACCGATTTAAATAAAATTTTGTATGGTGGTAGTTTATATCCCTGGTCAATATATAGAATACTTTTGATCCCCGAAAAATTAAGAGTTCCCGTGGGATAAAAAATCGCACCACGCGGACGAAGTCTCCGGCGGAAGCTAGTACAAAAGATTTTCAAACTTTAAAAACCACTTATAAATAATTTATCTTTTATCCAATGTTTGTGTATGCTATCAATATTGGTCTTGTAGTGTTTTTTTAATCCACGATCTTTTTATGATTTGCAGGATTCAATGTGGCACACAGAAGACGTAAGACTGGCAAAGTTGGGTTTCCCCATCGTTTGACAAAAGAAGATGCCATGAAATGGTTCCAACAGAAATACGATGGTATCATCTTGAACAGCAAAAAGTAAATTAAGTAAACAAAATTTATAAATCTTTTTGTGTTTCATTTCTACATAAATAAGAAGACGTTATATGTAATATTACACTTCTTTGCCAGTATTTTGTTTATATAATATACTATACACGTGTCATCTTCGCCTCGGTTTGTAATACGATGTGGTGCAGTAATATCAGCAGAATAATTATAAATCTAATCTGGAAGACTAGAATGGACACTGTCTTAGTTTTGTAGAACTAATATTCTAAAGCTATAGTTATCATTCTTTGCAATAAACAACGTATCTATTCTATCTATAACATAAAATTCTAAAAATGCCGTGTCTGTACATTAAAACCTATTAAAAAAACAACTTCAATAGAGTAAAAACGATGGAGACCATGCATTTTTTTAGATTTTGTTCGTGGTTTGTTCGCGGGTCACGTAAAATACTATTGAGCCGATTTCGATATAGTTTTCGCTGATCGACGGAAAATTCTTGGACTAACTGCGCTATTTTACTGATGAATAGTGATAAATACTATTTAAAGAGTTTCGGCACGTGTATCGTTGCATTTCTTTATATATTTCATTTCAAACGCAAAAATAAACTATTAATATTAAATACATTTATTAAAGCTAAAAAATTATAATACCGAGGAAAAAGTAGCTACATCAGTAATAAATTGTTATAGCTTGGTGGTATCTTAAAACAAGTAGGTAATATTATCGGGGTGTAATGAGGAGGGTAGGGGGGGTTTGTCGTGTGTTCAACTGGCCGAAATAATAAAGAGTGCAGGATAATGTCTATGTACCATTTAGTACTGCCGGCGTTGGTCCATATACATTGGCTTCACGCGACCTGGGGGGTTTTCAAGTCGAGCGGGGACAAAGTGACTGGCATATCCATCATATCCTAGTTAGGTATTATATTACTTAAACTCTTACGGTCTTATAGTTTGTAGGCTTCCTTAAGATACTTAAAGAAGCCTACAAACTTACTCTAACTCAATATGAATAAGACCGTTAAGCAGTACCTAGCTGTTATCCAGAGTCATGAAAAAGTATACTATTATTCCATGCCACAGTTTATTTATTTAATTTGAATATTTTGTATAAAACATCTTGAAGTGTCGCAATTTTAACCTACACAATAAATGTGTGAAACATTTATCTAATGCACTCGTTGCCCGAGTTTGTCTATATAGAATTTCTAAATAAAGTGATACTCGAACCCAGAGTTCTACTAAAGAAAATAAATTTTGAGCATCGGCTGAAGAGTCGGCGAGTAAGTAGTAGATATCACGCGGTGCTCGAGCAAGAATGCCGCTGGAGGGACCTGCAGGTGTTAATAGTCTAGAAGTGAATTTCATTTAAATAATTACAATTTGCATGTCTCTTAAACCAATACTATCTCGTAATAATTTGTCTAATGCTTTCGTTCGCTCTTATCATACATTTTCTATGTTAAGCTGTTTAAGGGTTTAATAAAAGTGGGTTTAATAATTTAATTAAGTAATTTTCAGATATCGGGCGTAATAAAAATAGGCCTCTTACACAAGTCCGTCTTTAGCTGACGGTGCGTAGCACCCGGACGCAGAAACCTAGGGGTGCAAGTCAATTGACTTCAATAATATAGTTATTAAAGAACATCATGGTTTTTCTAGATCTAAATACCTACAACCCAGCCGACTCTGTATATAATACAATTTAAAAAAGGCTTGTGTTTAAACGCCTACCAGAAATGCACGTATTTTACTACCAATAAATTTGAAATACCTACCAGAATGGATAAATGCTCACCAAATTGTGTTTCCAGAAGTATTGTAGAAATGAAGCTATTTTCCTTTTTATGCTATGCCATAAAAATATATAAACGCCTTTAAAGCTAATTTCAGACCAAATATTTTACATGATCGCTAATAGATATTACCAATATTTTGTTAAGTAAGTCAGGGTGCCGCTGGTGCGGTTGACCCATTCCGTCAGCTGCGGCCTGATTGCATCCACTGTGTAGTCGCCGGCCACAGAGCTCTCGAGCTCTTGAGACTTCTGCCTGTATGTAGTAACTAGATTTAACAAAGCGGCGCAGCCGGGGGTCAACCTCTAGTGTGTGCCCGGGTCAAATTTTGTGTTAATGCTATTTGCCCCGGAAAATTCACTTCATTTTACATCGCAAACTTAGATCATATAAGACATGTTATACCTCAATGATCGCAAACTATCCCATGGTTCCATGGGACGGAACGGACAGACAGCCAAAGTTACTTATGTTAAGGTTTTTGACAGTGCAGTATGTGTTGTTGTCTTAGCCTACTAAAACTAAAATACTAGATATATAATGTCAACACTCATATACTAAAAATAACTTAATAAAAATGGTGTAACAATGAAAAACTGTCTTCCCTGATTAACCAAAAAAACAGGTTATGGGACCAGATACGTATTAAAAATTAAAAACAAAGTGAAAGTTAGTAACCATTATGTCTAACGAAGAAACAATCGAAAAACTGGGTGGGGCCGACAATTTTCACTTATGGAAATTTGAAATACAAATACACTTCAAAGCTATTGGCATCAATGTTGATTGTGAAACAAAATACGACGAGTTAAAAGACGCCAAGGCACAAAAAATAATAATAAGTTCAATCGAGAGAAAACTAAAACCGCATATAATAAACTGTAAAACAGCTCAAGACATGTACAAGAAGCTATGTAAGATTTACGAAGGTGAAGAAGAACGAAATAAGTCAAATATTCTTCAAGAATTTTTTACATATTCATGCAGTAAAACAGAAACAATAAGTCAACTAATAACCAATATAGAAAACCTTTCAGTAAGATTATGTAACCTGGGTCACAAAATACAGGATGACTTACTAATTTCAAAAATATTGACATGCTTACCAGAACAGTATAAATACTTTAGTACAGCATGGGAGTCCACTCCAAACAATGAAAAAACAGTGGCAAACTTAACAAATCGTCTTTTACTTGAAGAAAAACGAAATACAATAAATGAAGAACATAATATAGCATTGAAAGCTTCGTCTAACATTAAATGTTTCAAATGCAACAAAAAAGGACATTTACAATACCAATGTAATATGTGTAATATTTGTAAGAAGACAAATCACCTGGAAAAAGATTGTCGTTATAAAAATAAAATAAAACAATGTAGAATTTGTAAGAAAACAAACCATAAAGAAGAAAATTGTTATTTTAGAAAGAAGAACCCAATTGTAAATAAAGACACAGCACTATTAAGCATAAATAAGAATACAAGAAATACAGAAAATAAAATTGAATTTATAGTCGACTCTGGAAGCACATCGCATATGACTAATGATATAAAAATCTTAAGCAACTTTACAAAAAATAAAACTGAGATTTCAACAGCAAATAATGAAACTATTATGTCACTTGGAAATGGAACTGTTCAAGGAATGGAATGTAAATTAAATAAAACACTTTTTGTCCCCGAACTGGCACAAAATTTATTTTCCGTTAATGCTATAACAAATAATGAAGGATCTGTATTATTTACCAAAAATAATGTTGAAATTTATAATAAAGAAGAGTTAATTCTAGAAGGAAAAAAGGAAAATGGATTATATTATATAAACATAAATAAAAAGATATCTGAAGAACAGTCATTAATAATAAAAACTAAAGGAACAGCCTTAGAATGGCATAAGAAACTCGGACATCCTGGAAGGGATATATTAAATATTTTACCTAACATAGCTGAAGGAATAAAAATTGATGGAAAAGGAAAAATTGATGAACAATGTGAAATATGCATAAAAGCTAAACAAAGTAGATTACCATTTAGCACAGAAAGGAAAAGAGCAGAAAGAATTTTAGAACTAATACATACAGATGTATGTGGACCATTTGATGTAAACACACATGATGGAAACAGATATTTTGTAACAATAATGGACGACTACAGTCATATTGTAAAGTCATTTTTAATAAAACATAAAAGTGAAGTTTTTCAAACATTAAAGCATTATATTGAGGAAGTTGAAAGAGAAAAGAATGAAAAAGTTTCTTGCATTAGATGTGATAATGGAGGAGAGTACAAAAGTAATGAAATGAGAAAATGGTGTTTAAATAAAGGAATAAAATTAGACTATACTATACCATATACACCTCAGCTTAATGGAAAAGCGGAAAGATTAAATAGAACAATAATGAATAAAGTTAGAGCATTATTGTATGATTCAAAATTGGATAATGACATGTGGGGAGAAGCTATATATTGTGCTACATACTTAATTAATAGACTACCAAGTCAAACACTTAATAACAAAACTCCTTATGAAATATGGCATGGCAAACAACCAAATCTTTCAAACATACAACTTTTTGGCAGTATCGTATATGCTAAGAAACTTGAACAAATAGGTAAATTGGATACAAGAAGTAAGAAACTCATAATGATAGGATATGCAAACAATGGATACAGACTTTGGAATACTGAAAAAAGAAGAGTAGAAATACATAGAGATATAGTAATACTTACCAATTTTAAAAATAAACCAAAGAAAGTTGATAAATACAACATAACAAAGGTGAGGACAGATAACCAAGAGGAAAATGTTATGGAATTAGAAAATCAAACTGAAGAAAATGAAGAAATAGAAACAGTTGTTGATAGTAATACTATAACAGAAGATGAAACACAGATAGAAGAAAGCAATTATCAACTAACACAAGAAAATAATGAAAGCAGTACAGAAGACGAACCAAGAAGAAGTAATAGAACAAAGAAAGTACCTGATAAACTAAAAGACTATGTACTACTGACATATAAAGATGCTACAACAGGCATAGAAAAGGAGAATTGGGAGAAGGCAATAAATTCGGAGAAGGAATCACTTTCTATAAATAATACTTGGAAACTGGTTGACAAAGAAGATGCAAGAGGAAAGAAAATACTTTCAAATAAGTGGGTATTTCGTGTGAAGGAAGATGGTACATATAAAGCTAGACTTGTGGTAAGAGGATTTGAACAAAAAGGTATAGACTTCAATGAAATATACAGTCCAGTGGTAAGTCAGTCAGCACTTAAAACTTTATTTGCTATAACTGCATCTAATAACTTTGATTTTGTAACTTTTGATGTTAAAACAGCATTTTTGTATGGTGAAATAAATGATGATGTATATATGAAAATTCCTGAAGGTTATGATGTTGAAAATAATAAAATATGTAAATTAAATAAAGCATTGTACGGTCTGAAACAAGCTCCAATTACCTGGAATAAAACTTTTACAGAAAAAATGTTAAATTTGGGTTTGAAATGTACTAAAACTGATAAATGTGTATTCACTAATGAAAGTAAAACAATTATAATAGCTATCTATGTTGATGATGGACTTGCTATTGCTAAAAATAAACAAGAATTAGAGTCAATACTTAAATGTTTACAAAATGATTTTGAAATAAAAATTTACAGAAGTCCAAAAATATTTGTTGGTTTAGAGATACAGAAAGACAATACGGGTATTATATTAAAACAAGAAAAATATATAGAAAATTTACTTAAAAATTTTAATATGAAAGATGCAAAACCTTCTAATATACCTTGCAATATTGACAAAAAGATACAGACAGACACAATGCTACAGACAAAATTTCCATATAGAGAATGTGTAGGTGGGTTATTATATTTATCAACACGAACAAGACCAGATATAGCGCAGGCTGTAAACGAAGCTAGTAGGAAAATAGAAAACCCAAATCAATCAGATATAATTGCTATTAAGAAAATATTGAAATACTTAATAGGGACTAAAGACAAGGGTATTAAATTCATGAAAGGAGGTAATATATCTATGTTAAATGCATATTGTGATTCTGATTATGCAAATGATGTTAATACTAGACGAAGTACAACAGGATATGTTATTATGTTATCTAATGGACCTATATCATGGTGTTCTAGAAGGCAACCAATAGTATCATTATCTTCAACTGAGGCTGAATATATTGCAGCTGCAGATTGTTGTAAAGAAGTGTTGTATTTAAAGTCATTTTTAAGTGAGATAACTAATAATTGTAATCCAATAATTAATTTAAATATAGACAACCAAAGTTCCATTCAATTGATTAAGACAGGTTCATTTAATAAAAGATCAAAACATATAGATGTAAGATATTATTTTATTCATGAACAATTTGTAAAGGGAAACATAATTATTAATTATTGTCCTACAGATCAGCAGATAGCTGATATACTTACTAAGCCACTTGCAAAGATAAAATTTCATGTTCATTGTAACAAGTTATTGTATAACAATAATAATTAAGTTTTGAAGTTAATTTTTTTTTGAAAATTGAGATGTTTTTGTTATTTTTATTAAAATACAATGCATACATAAGTACTATATAAGATTAATATTAAATAATATAGATATGAATAATTGTAATTTTGTTCAAAAAAAAAAAAAAATGTTTAAATTAAAAATTATATATAAAGGACATGTGATTTGTTAATTGATGATGATTATATACTAATATCATAAGAGTGATTTACTAATATTTGATGTTATTTTATAAAAAATTGTAACTAAATTTTTTTTAAAATAGGAGAAGGTGTTAAGGTTTTTGACAGTGCAGTATGTGTTGTTGTCTTAGCCTACTAAAACTAAAATACTAGATATATAATGTCAACACTCATATACTAAAAATAACTTAATAAAAATGGTGTAACAATGAAAAACTGTCTTCCCTGATTAACCAAAAAAACAACTTATAATAATAATAGGGATGATATGTTGATCAGAAATGTTGACTATCGCTATTTGTACAGAACCCTTTACTTACTGTTTATTGATTTTTCATTTCAAATGACGTTTCGGCCCCTTTTACCAAAATACGTTGTCATAGAGATGCATTTTGTTTATCGCTCATTTTACTTAATCACAGAGCACTTCTAAACATATACATTTAAAAAAATAAAATAACGTAGTAATATAAAAACCAAACATGGCTGGTACGTATGGTAAAGTAGATGATGACGAAGACAATGTCTTGGTGCCAAAAGAGCCTCAGGTAACATCGCAGGACCCTGAAGAACGGAAGGCGGCGCGAGCACTGCGTATTAAACATAGACAAGAGGCTCTTAAAAGGTTTGTTCGTAACATTTTACTGCTCTTCCATTTCACACAAAGAAAATTACGTCACATCCTTCGTGCCACAAGGTTTGATGTTTTATTCTTCTAATTTTAACACCTTTGCGTTTTTCACAATAAAAACCAGCGTTTGTCTAAACTTATAATTATACGATGCCTAAAAACTACACCCCCCCAAAAAAGTGGTTTGTTCTTATGAACAGACCCATGAAATGCTTATGTATTTCGATTCGGTTCAGCGCATCCGAATCTGGGGTCAGTTTGGTCCATACACCATCAAATTTTTGATAACCATTTATAGAATTTTTCTTTCTCTGTTTCTACGAGTTTGTCTCAATTAGGATCTGTAACGGTTTAATTAATTACATTTAAAAATTTAGAATGTAAAATCGGTATGTACTTGATTTTATATTTTTGTCCATGTTTTATTTCGAGATCTTGCAGATTTCAGAAAATATTACAGACCAAGTCATGTGTCAAAAAAAGTAGTGGGGAAATTTAGTCTATGAATAAAATGTAAAAAAAATGGAAGTTAGTATGATCACCGCAGTTACCACCTGATTTATTCTTGGGATGGTCTGAAAGAGCGTCGTTTTGTAGCGATAAGTACTCCCCGTTGAAAATGCTTAGGCGAGACCGAGGAGAGTTGTGATAACTACTTCATAAACGGTCCTAGGTTCCGAGAAATTAACTATGTCACAACTCTCCTCGGTCTCTCCTAAGTATAATACTACCTAGTAGCTTTAGTCTGTTTTTATTATTGTAATCAAAATTTTCGATTCTCATACCTACTAAGGAGGTATAACTTATGGAATTTACAGAGCGGAACAGCAAGCTGATGAGGTAATGGCCGAGGAAGAACCAGGGCCAATAGAACAAGCTACAGCAGCTGCGGCTGAAGAGCTTCAACGCTTAGCATTAGATGGTGCAGCAAAAGTCACTAATGTAAAAGTAACAACGGATGAGCGTGAGGTCATCAGACGCTCTTTGTTTAGCGAGAAAATGAAAGGTTAGTTTTGTGCGTAATTGAGATTATGTATGGAGGTATTATTTTCCGTTAGTGTCAACGCGCCAGCCCAGTGTTAGGGACTGAACGCGTATCCAAATGGCTGTGGTAGAATTGCTGGTATGGAAAGAAAGGAAACTAATCTGCGTGCTTTTGGGCTGCAGTGACTATGAGCGCTGATCACCAAATTGTGAGCCTTGCAACAACTCTTCTGATAAGTCTCCATCTTGCGGCTTTCGATAACATTTGTACTCACGCGGAGTAGTATAACTTCATTTATCGGCAATTGGTGGCGGAAAGATGTGCGAGTTATCGTAGGTACTCGTACAAGGGTGACAACAGACTGCGTACGACGAGGGTGGACAGCAGACTTACTAATAAAGACAAGCAGTGTTAGTAAAGCGGTAAGTACGAAAAAGATAGTCGTATGGAACGGAAGATGACGGCTGGGAGGTGATTGGATAAGGCGGTTAAGAAAAGCGTGTATTAAATTTGTAGAAATAATTTGACAGGACAAGATTCTAAATTAAGCGGCGCGAAAAGTTATCTTTGTCAAGGTTTCTCGTCGACCATTCCGAAATAGTACTTGAAGACGAAAATTTTCGAGCAGTGCATCATATGACTTGATATTTGTTCATCTATCCCAAAGCGCTTAATGAGTTATAGAGCGGACAGTGCTTTATAAATCGTTGCTCCTAGAATGCTCCTAATATTCTTCATGGATAATTTCGAAGAATATCCGGTAGAGAATCGACGTAGCTCGCAAAACTAGCTGCAGATAATGGACCGCCACCCGGTGATGTCTAATGCAGAATTGACGGCCGTCGGAGCAGACAAATCCTGGAAAGGAAACCGTATTTCGGTAAATGTAGGTATATTGTAGGACATCCAGCCTGGTATACTGGCGACGACTTACGCTAGGTCACGAATATGTGGCGAAACTTGAGAAGGCCTCAGTCCAGCAGAGAAATGCGATTATGAATTATTGAAGTGAAACGTTCTGTATAGACAGGGGGGCGCTGGGATTAGGCCGCTGCCTCCTTCGTGGACATGACGGTCTCGCAGAAAGAGGCAGCTGCGACTCACTCGTCGGCGCTTCTTCTTACTACTAACCAGGTTGTCTGCTATAACTTTTCAAATTTGGAGACGTGTCTAGATATACTGGTAGTTGTAAAACAGAGCATTAAGTACTATGTTTATTTTGAAACTTGTCAAATTCATCATAAAAATCTTCGAAATCAGCCGCTTTATGCATTCTGGTAGGCGGATGGCCAGACTGTCTGGTGTTCTTCCTTTCGCTGTAGGATCAGCTTCCCCATGTGAAGCCAGCCTTGCTACAAGCCTACGTTGGAAGGGCTGATGATCAGTTGGGACTCCAGAATACAGGATGGTGGAATCCTCGTACGTTTTGAGTATACCATCAAGGCCGCTCTTCAGTCTCATCGTCGTTATATAAAAACAATAAAATATTATTTGTAAAATAAAAATGTTATTGCTTTTTTAATATTCACATGCATTTCGGCTTTAATTACTTAAGGCAAAAATTAAACACATTATATTTGTAACTAAAATAGTACTATGAAATTACATAAACATTATTAGTGTATTAGTAGAATGACGCCACTATAAGCCATACAGAGTTACCCAAATCTCTTTACGAGTGAACATCATTTTCTCTACTCCATTTCCCCGGTTAAGGTTGAGACTCGCAGATGAGAACGTGGTTTAACGGGACTAACGCAAAGAAAATAAAACTTAACTGTGGAAAGCGCCTTGAAAGTTACAGTAATACAACTAATTGTCATGTTATTAATAATAATTTATTTTAATGTAGGATCCCTAAAAAATATTGAAGATGATGCAGCCTTAGCGCAAACGCAATATGAGACAATATCCAGTAACTGGGATAACATGTTAACAATAAAAGACCCATTAGATATCGACGCTGAAATGAAAGAACAAAAGCAAAAGTGTGATGAATTATTAGCACAAAAGAATGAACTAATTGCAGAATTGAAAAGCGATCTCAAAAAGATGGATGCAGCTTATTATGAGGATTTGGATAAACAAGTAAATTAATCATACATATTTATATACATATGGTATAACATAAATATACTTGGTATAAAAATGAATTTATCTAATTGATCTATACTAATATAATAAAGAGGTAAAGTTTTTGAGTTTGAAAGAATGAAACTCTCCATTGTTCACCTTAAATTTAAGCATAGACAATTGGATACATTTGCATTAGAACAATGGTCAGATCCAAGTCACGTCTCTGATATGACACGGATGTATCATTACTAAGCTGCCACTAATATTTATTATTTCAGGACAAAGACATTAAGGAACTATCAGAGAGAATTGAAAAGCAAGTTACGATTATGCAAAGAGCGTATGAAAAGCAACTGGCGTTGATTGAATGTGCAATTAACATAGAACGCGAGACATTGATCGACCACAATAACAAGAGATGGGAAGCTCTTTACAAGCAGCGAGACAAAGAAGAAGTGGTTCACATGGAATACAAATTTCAACAGGTTTTATTGTTGCTTTAAAATTAGAATAAGTTACTATAAGTATATGTGTTATCGTTAAATATCAGCTTCAGAAAACGGAAACACCGCGATGTAGGTTGGAAATTATTAGGGGATTAAACAGGTTGGTGCCCCAGTCCTCAGATTTGTGCAGACTCTTAACATTTTCTGATGAATAAAAGCATCTATCTAGATATATAATAAATCCATTGGGGGTGATGACTTTGTATAATTCGCGCCACGTAAAAAGAACGCTGGCTCTGAACCTACGCAGTGAGCGTTTTATCGATCAAATTGGTAGTATGAAGGGGGCGAGACGGGGTGATACTTTAGGATATGACTGTACACCTGTGCAGACACATCCCCTCCACTGCCGCTCAGCGTTCTTTTTACGTGGCGGGACCTATACAATGCGTTTAAAAATGAGAAAAACAAGGGGTCCTAATTCGGATTCCGAGATTCTGGTACTAAAATTTTATAATTTTGTCTGTCCGTCTGTTCGAGTACCACGTGGAAACCACTGAACGGATTGAAATCAAACTCGACACAGAGCTAGCTTATATCCCGGGTCAACATTTAGGATACTTTGATCTCGAAAATGACTTCGTGTCTTCTGTACTATATACAGGGGCGTATCTACAACTGTGTCAGCCGTATCAATGATACGGGGCCCCGAAATTGTGTAAGCAAAAATTCCTTAAATGTTATCCACAATCTTTTACGAGTATATAGATTGTTAATTTTTCAGAATATCTGCTGGGCCAACAGGGATAGCTAACAGAATTGTCATTATTGTCTATAGAGAAAATGTAGAAAAACTAAAATTTTAGATATGGATTCGATTAATAAATTTGCTGAAGAAAACTGTATCTTTGATTTGAATTATTTGTCTAACTTAGCTCTTAGGAGCACTAAGTACACGTTATAACTTAAATCAATATATAATTGTTTTAATTCAATTTGTGTATTTTTTGTTTCCTGTATAAAAAACTTTACACTACCTTTTTGCCCCAACACATTTTGATACAGGGCCCTGTCTAAAGCAAAATACGCCATTGACTGTCCAGCTAAACTGTGACGAATATAGGTAAAAAGGTGCCGCTACTTTCTAAAAATAATCTTTATATATATCATTCTTCTGTACGTGTGTTAACAGTGAACTCCTCCTAAACGGCTGGACCGATTTGAATAAATTTTTTTGTGTGTTTGAGTGGATTCGAGGAAGGTTTAGATTCACAAATAAGCCCGGCAGTTGGCGTTGCAGTCGGTTTCTAAATTTTATTTCATCAGGGCAGGACAACGTCTGCCGGGACAGCTAGTATAATATATTTTTTCATTTGCAGTTAGACGAGCATAAGCAAGAAATTGAATCTATAATGTGGGACCACCATGAAAAATATCGTAAGGCTAAAATAGAATTGGAATCTTTGATCCAAGAATTACAAAAAGAGTTGGAGAAACTCAAATCGACTTGTATAATTAACACTGAAAAGATCGGATATAACTATCAAGTAAGATGTCGTTTTTACGCATTTATCAAAACTTTTATTTTTGAAATGTTAATTTTAAAATGCCATATTTTAGTGACTGGTCACCTTAATTTGATTTATCATTTAAATCCAACACTTCGATTAGTTTAGCGTTATAAAATAAGTTATGTAAAGTATTATATTCTTAAAATACACACACTCGTTTAGTAACAAGTTGCTTTATTTGTGATTTACGTAAGCTCTGATATATTTAAGCTATATAAATTATATACTATTGAATACAATGTAAGAAAACTTAACTTATTTGTATTGTATTCTACCCATAGTCCCTCAAGACTATAAGTAGAATACTGAGCCCAGATCACCGTAAGCTTAAATTAAAAATTCACAAATAAAGTTTAAACTATAATGACTTGGCTCTTGAATGCGGCTTCAAATTCATTTATTATTTGCAGTTTATGCAAATTCATTTTTCGGCTATGATTTATAGATTTTGAAAAAACGTGAGGAAGAGAATGTTTTTGTGAGATCTCAACAAAAGCGGAAATTAAATAAAATGTCAGATGTAGCTAACAGCTTACGCGCGAAGATTCGTAAGGCTGCCGAAGACGGTGCCCTTGAGGAAATAAAAGCTGATGCTGAAATTGTAAAGCTCATGCAGGCCATGGATGATTTGGAGAAGAAGTCTAATCAGTTTTCGTATGTGAATAATTACAAGTTTAGCCAGATATGGCGTATGTCGGCTGCAACATGTGGTGAATTAGTTCGGGAACTTCGTCAAGGCGAAGTGGCTTTGCACGCGCACATCCTCTCTGAACCGCCCCCTCCGTCGCCGCCACCACCACCAAAGAATCCTCTAGCTAAATACGGTAAACAAAATATTGGTAGATTCTATGGTTTCAGTTTTTTCAGTAATCATATAGAAGAAAGAAAGAAGTAATTTATTTGCTAGGAAAGTGACATACAAGCATCCAGTAATATTTATACATACATTTTTTATGATGAGATTCAATATATTGTACACCACATTTCCTACAAATGAGGAGGGCAACTCAGCTTTCTGCTGTGTTTGAGTTGCCTCCAGCAGCAGTACTAAGTTGATGTTATGGGCTTTTAATTTAATTTTTTTAATATAATTTATTTTTTATTTAAAAAATTTCTTGGGTACAGTTTATTGTAACTATCAGTGATTACATAATACGTATATAATAATTACACAATATTACAGAACACAGTGTGACTGCAAAAAGCGCACCGGCCCGTGAGCTGAAGGAATCTACAGATCCCAAAAATTTGGTCTCAAAAGAAGCGAAAGAAAGATTGGTAAATTATAAATTGAATATTATGTTTAAACATTTAATTGAAGCTATACTTATTGAAAAATATGTCTATAGATCGCATCATATTGGCTGCGCTAAATAGGCAAAACGAGACATAATATTCTGCCAACCGTTTAAAATCCGCGCCAGAAACTAAATATCTCTCCAGAAAGAATCATAAAAAACATTGTACTGCTCGGAGTAATTGCATGCATAAACCTAAACATTTAAGTATTAGAATTATGTTGTTCTTTGTGCAGGTGAGACATATCCTGCAGCTTGTAGCAGACAATACAGGATTTCTAGTTGAAAATCGATTATTTACGCTAATCGAGAAATATCACCTGGAATCCCGTAATCTCTGTACTTTGGATGCCATATTCATGGTAATTATAAAAAAATATTTAGAACACAGTTGTTTGGTTGGCCTTGCACTCCGGGGTCTCTGGAAAAGATCGGTCTTAAGGCCGACTTTTGTTCCTGCCCTTATGCGACATTATTGTAAATTGTTTAGGTACTTTATGTGATGAACAATAAATAGTTTAGGTACTATCTATATAAGTTAACACATATGCTCAAACAAAGTTCTGTAATTTATATGTGCAAAATTCAGTCCCTGTACTTTTTAGGGATTAAATTTCGTTGTATCTGTCCTTCTGTTTAAATATGTCTAAGCCCTTTGACCCCATGACTACATAGATGTGACCCAGTATATATAAAGTACTCTGTGGATGTGACTGAAACCGTGTTTTGATTCTGCTTATTATAAAGGTGTAATTAAGGGTGGCAACCATTAAAAATAGATATATTAGTCAGATATCAGGCTTGAATGCTAACGATGTTTGCTATATATTTTTGAGCGCTTTCAAAGTCACATAAGGTGTGTTCACTTCTTTATTAACCATAAACTGCTGCTTTAGTCTATAAAACTCTTTAAACATTTAAGAGATTAAACTTTCAAAATGATTACAACTGAAATTTACTTGAACTATATATAATATATATATACATGTTGAGTAAGTAGTTTTTGAAATAAAAAGTAACTTTTAGTTACACGTGTTGTTGTAGTTTTGAGTGATGCGTATACCAATAGAAAAGTAGAATACATTTTTCACCACTAGGTATACGGAACGCTTCACTATCTGAACCGCATTTGGCCGTTTTATGGTCAGTATTTTTTTTTTTAGAAATGGATAATATTTTAAATTTAATGAACAGGCCTTGGAAATCCAAGCAGAAGAAGACATAGAATTGCTTTGCGAAACATTTTTGAACTACGCATTTTGTCCTATCTGCGTGGGTTTAGAAGCTGCATCTGAGCTAATGGCAGCTTCATCTGTTTCGCAAGAGGAATCCCAACAGGCCGTTAAATCGATTCGAGGTAAATAAACGTTTTATAAAATAGTGCTTTGTATTTTCGAAAATTCGTATTATCTAACATTTTTCTAAAGTCGTCATAATTCGCGTCAACCTTAAGAAGCTCAGCTATTTTCTCAACTCTTCAAATTATTATTTTGTTTTAGGAGATCGTCTCTCTATTCGCGGTCGCACAAGCGTTGCTAGAAGCGTTTCTGCGAGCACGTCCAGATCTGCTCATATTGGTTTCAGGTATACCTACACTTTTTTCCCTCTTTCTTTCCGTTATTTATGTACTATCAGTCTAGGTGTCTGGACTCGGCGCCTGAGTGGGCCGTTGTAATATCACACATAACATAAGCATATAGTAATACACAGCTAATAATGATTCTTCTCTATGTAGGTATCTGCGCAGGAAACTAATGCTAATACACATGAATTTTGTGAATTCAGTTCAATATATATAAATTATTTACATGTCGTAAACCGATCCGCCTTAGGAGCGTCCATTAATTACGTGAGGCATTTTTGAGAATTTTTGACCCCCCCTCCTCCCTGGGTGAGATTTTGTAAGATTTTCCTCAACTACCTCCCCTAAGCTCACGCGAGATTCTTCAAAATGTATGTTTTGGCTGTATACGTGTTGAATTATTGATATAAAAACACAACTTGTTCTATTATAGTATTTGTGAATATTACCGAAATTTAAAATCACATTTATTAAATCGCACACAAATTAAATAATAAATATTTAAAAAAACTATTGTGTCAGATTTGACCATATTTTATTCTAGAAATATTTTTTTACGCAAGTTTACACCGTTTTCTTCTAGCAAAAAAAATGTGATATTTGCTAAGACCCTCCTCCATCCTAAGTGAGATTTGGAAAGATTTAGCTTGATCCCCTCCCCCCTAGAACACCTCACGTATCTGCAAACGAAAACTGCCGATCGAAATTATATATGTAATATCATAACAGTGACTGCTATGTTTACGATCGATGAAAACTATAGGAATTAAAAAAACCGTTTAATTTTTTTTAACTGATTATAAAGTTCAAAAACCACGATGTCGCCATTATTTTGAAGTTCTACTTTTGGCGCGTTAGGGAAAAGTGATGAGAGTAAATTTTTACGATGCGCGCGCACGCCGTCACGAAAAACCGACACTCTGAAGTTAGCTATAATCAACATTTTAGTTTTTCTATTGTTAGTGTTGTTTTTTTCTACAAGTGTAGAATACGGCGAAAAATAAAATTTTTGAAAATAATTTTATCTTGTTACACTAAAGAAGTATAGCTTCTAACGCGTATACATAAGTACACACACACTTTTTTCTAGGATCAGGATAAGAAGCAAGGCGATCTGCGGCGATTTTTGAAACGATCGGTGTAATAAAAATTATATACCTACATATTACAATTTTACAGGCTTCACGAACTATCCCCGGAAGAACAAATTCTTATGGCGGAGGCTGATGAAATAATGCAAAAGTGTGGCGATCCTCAAAGTTAGTTTCTGAAACAGTATTTGTGAAAATCATATAGCTAAATGTAATAATTAGCTATATACTTATAATTAAATGTTTAGCATGAGTTTGCATGATATTGGGTTGCTAAAAGTCTGTTACTTCACTGTTTGTTTCTTTCTTTGAATAATTCCACACTTGACTTGATCTTCCCGCGGGATACACGGGATACAGAGTATCGCACCATTTATAAAAGAATGTAACTTATTGTTTTATTGAAAACTGAGTCAGAATAAGCTAATTTTTATGCCCCCGGATAACCGTTCCCATGAAAAAGCCCGCGGGTTTCCCAGAATACATACATGAATTGCTGAAATTCGGTACATATCTAATTTTAATACTTACCTCGGTATGCACCACCCTCGGGTGGCCAAGGGATACTTTTATCCCGGATTATGAGATAGATTTTTTAATGCTTTATATAAGGGTTATCCCTGAAAATACTTATGGTTTTGTGATTTTTGTCTATTTTATTCATTTTGTCCATTTTGTTTATTTCTTTTATTTTATCTTTTTTCATTTTTGACAAGTTTCTTTTAATGTAGTTTACACATTCATATTCATTCATATCCCCCTCATGGGAATGGGAGAGTTTGCGATATAAAATGAAATGAATCTTCCGGGGGCAAATTTATAAAAAAATACAATATAGTTTGTACCGCTTCCTCTTTAAACAAGAGGTACGCACTGTACTCGAGTAAATTAAAAAAATGCATCATTTGTCATATCACATTATAAGAGGAACATTTACAACTCATTTTATATTTCCGTCCTACATAGGTCTTGAGCCAAGGCGGTAATATATTTTTGTGGTAATTTGATTTTGTGTTTTATAAAATCTTTTTCATAATCTAGTGGCCGTATTCACTACTGGTGCGGCGTCAGACGGTGGTTCTGCGACGGGCAGGCGAACGGGCGCTCGCGGCGTGACCATGTCATCGCAGCCGAATGTTGCAACGCAGAAGCCCACCAATCCGTTTTTATGTCCTCGTAAGTGCCTTTAGACGGCGATATGCTACAAACGCCAAAGGCCGCCGAAGCGTCATGCCGAAAGCACGACATGACGCTGTACACGACTGGCGGATGCTTATTACAAAAATGTACTATAACGGTCTTTCTGACGCCTAACGCAGCGTACATATCCTATGCGTAGTGGCCATACTTCTCGCGTTAGACGCAGCGTGCAGCGTTTATAATAGGCCGCCGTCTTATGGACAGTTTTTGGCGAGAACATGAAGGATGAATGAAGTATGGAAACCCTTACTTTATTGTTCATCTAAAATTAAAACTACTACTGTCTGTGAAGACAATAAATAGTACGAAACATTCAGAACAAATAAATAATATACTTTATTATACAAACATAAAAACCATATCATAATACATACAAAACACAGAACACAAGTACTCTCTAACGAGATACAAAATAAGCAGCACTGTTAAGGTGCCGACACACGGCTGAGGCACGCGTCCAAACAAGGTGCACACCAGAATCGTAACACACTCCAGATTACTTAAAGACGTCCAAACGCGACTTACGACTTATAATGTGCACACATCAATGGACTTGCCTTATCCACATACATTGTAAACCCGTCATTCGTGAGGTGACTTATAATATGCACACACCTTAAGATCTGAGAGGACCAAAAATAGAATTATAAACCTTCTAATAGTATAGGATCCCGCTATACAACGACCTTCACCGAGATGCTTATTTGATGAAACCTATTTTATATTTAATTTAATGTGTCAATAAATACATTGCATATGGGTTGCCTAAAAAATTTCAGTCCAGTATGATTAATTAATAGTTAATTTTGTTTTTTTATCATTTCACCGGTTTGTTTATTAAACAAATTCTATACCAATCGAAAGTATGTAGCTCATAGAATATGCAAATGTTATTCCGACCATTTAAAGAAAGAGTGCGCATGCTATTTGATCTTGAACATGAAAAGCATTATACCTGGCGACCCGAGAGTTGTGACCGGAAAAGAATAGGAAACCTAACATTTGCTTGTTCTATGTGCTTCATACTTTTAATTGGTATAGAATTTGTTTAATAAACAAACCGGTGAAATGTTATTTTTTTTTAATTATTAATTAATCATACATATACTGGACTGAATTTTTTAGGCAACCCATATGCAATATATTTATTGACACCTTTAATTATACATAAAATAGGTTTCATCACATTAGCACTCGGTGAAGGTCGTTGTATAGCGGGATCTTAGCCTATAAAAAAAGTCACTTATGTATATAGGTGCATATTTGTATGAGTAAATATTTCTGTTGTTAGTATCATCTGTGTAGTGTTGTTATTAGCATCTATTATATTTTTCAGTGGGCCACCATCTTGAAATAGAACCAATGCAAGTTTTAACAGCTTTAGGCGAATTCATTAAAGTGTTTGTACCACCGGAGAAAAAGAAGCTTTACGATATTCTGTAAGCAGGTGTAACTTAATATGTAACTTTGATAACTAGTTATTATAGCATCGTTATAAATGGAAATTAAAATTTAAAAAAACATTTCAACTCAGTCGCACGACTAGAGTTTATTCCTACAACCGCATTGTAGGAATCCTGGAAGTGGGACAGAGCTAAGAATCCATAGAATGCAACACAGTCTTTGGCGCTTGCGTTTAAAATTCAACACCGATTTACCTTGTGCAAAGAAAAACTGCCGATTGTAATTATAATTTGTGTATCACATTATTTGATTATTAAAACAATTTCCGCAGAGATAGCGTGAAACCGCCGTCGTTCGAAACATCGTCACGTAAATTAACTACGGAAGAAATTGAGCAATATTGGTCTCAGTGGAAGAATGTATTTCCATCCGAAAAAGACAGATTTTGGGATGGACTGTTGACGGGAATGAGTAACTATCTGACAATCTTACAGGGTGAGAATATATTGGTTCTTAAGTTATGTGTTGATCAATTCAAACAATTACCAACTGTATAGTTCCGGTTTTCATTACTTTGTTAGCTCTGATATTGTACGACAACTACTAAAAGGAAAACAGAATCACATGTAATACGGCACTTTTACTTGCGGCTGGTACGTCATAATTGTGAGCGTTTTTAACCGAACTTTCAGCGCCGTACTTTCAGTAGGTGTGTCGCTAGCCTAATAAGCCTTCTAATCGAATTTTTATATTACTATAATGCAATCATTAGACAAAATTAAACATATACGGACGAGAGCTACATATATATGGCTTGTTTTATAAAGTGTTTCTCCAATTAGAACGCGAAAATCTTCACGATGAAGTGGTCCAGCTTCGGCGCCGGAACGCGGGTCTTCGTCGGCTTATCCGAGGTACACTACCCGAGTTACCGATGGCGGTGCCGAAGTACGCGCAGCCGTACCCACCGAGCTTTACAGCACCTTACCCTGACGAGTCGCCAGAACCCTTCGCGAAGCTCCCACCCATATGAGACGCTGTTTACTTATTTAACGGGTCAAATACTCATTGATGAAGTTTGGCTTGTTGAAAAAGTTAAGCGTTAGAGTTGATTCATTTTGAAATAGCGTGCTAAAAACAGCAGACTACTCAATTTCAAAGTCAATATTTACGCACAATGTGCACGAGAGCTAAAAGTGCAATAGATTTTTGAAATATTTTCACACGTAATAATTTCACACATTTTTAATCAATGTTTCAATAACGTAACTGATAAATCTATCAGCGGTCCTATTATGAATGTTGTATTTCATATTATTTTAAATCTAATAGAAGAATTTTGTATAATTATAAACCTATAAAACCTTTGTAGTTTGAATTACAGATGTTATAGAATTGTATTTATATTTTATTCCCTGGAATCCTTACAATCCTCCTTAGGCCCGGTTCACACGGCATTGTACTGCACGTTTTTTGGCATTATACGTCTTAACGAATAAATAGTGGTGAATACAATGTACATAGAACCATTCACACTTCGTTTATACTGCAAAAAAGTATACTGTTGATACGTTTAATCGAATACGCAACGGACCTGTCAAGCAAATCGAATGGACTTCAACGTATTCGGCTTGCAGCGGCGTCTGTCTCGTTCACACGGCACAATGTTCGTACGTTTTTAATCGAATAGCATTTATTTATTTAGCAATTCTTTTCATCGTTTCTAAGTTTATCGTATAACTTATCAAATAGTTTGGTACGCCCTGATTCTTCATTTATAGAATGTACCCAAAACCTTCTGCTCTGTCGGCGGCGAAACCGTTGGCGCCTTCGATTATACCAATATAATAGGATAACCAAGCGTGGATCCATCACTGATGTGTACTCACTGTGACAACTGTGTGAAGACTGCAGCTATTCGTTTTTTACACGATTGAAAATCTACCGTATGAACACCCGGGTGATTGTATATAAAAAAAAACGAATACAAAGAAAACGTGCAGTACAATGCCGTGTAAACCGGGACTAATGGCGTAAAAGGCGCATAAAGAAGTCTATTCTATTTGGTTGAAGTGAAGTGTGTAACCTTCGGCATGAATTTGTGTTTAAAAAAATTGAATATCTATCAATATTTGACAGTTTATGAGTTACTAAAGGCTACGTTCCAGGAGGGACCAACGGCGACCACGATTTTTCCCGTTCCACTTGCGGATTTTGCGATCATAAACTTGAGTGGAACGCATTTTAGGGCGTTGATGTCATAAACGACGACACAAATGACATTGGTTGATTTTTAAATCGCGCCTTTTTCAATGTCAAGAGATGGAAAGAATTAATGCTTCGTGGTCAAACATCCACTTCGACCCACCTCTTGACATGGGTCTTTGTTCTTTGTGTGATCGAAAATGTCGACGTCATTAGTGACGTTTTGGCCATGAACATAACCATCGCAAATAGCCAAATCAGATACCCGTTCCACTTCAGTTTACGATTGTAACGCTGGCAAGCAAGTGGAACGAGAAAAATCGCGATCGTGAATGTGGTCGTTGTTAGTATCTATTCTCTAATGTTGGAATGTAGCCTGTAGGAACGCAGTCCAAATACGTCGATGTCAGAATTATAAATTTATTGTCTTGTCATTGTCAATAGATGTCGTTTGCAGTCAGAAAGTTGGTGTGGTTGGTTTGTTGGTGTAGAATTTTAGATTAAAAGGCTGAATTGTCGTTTAATTTTGAAAAAACTGCAATATGCGCTTATAAATTAACTCTTGATTAATTACGAAACATTTATCCGTCGTAAAAACGGTTACAGTTGGAAAATCACTTTTCTGTCCACCCCGGTGAAAGCTGAACTGGTCAGTACTTTCTAATTATTTATAAAATAAATAATTTTATTTTTTAACGGGTACAATGAAATTTTATTTTAAAAAAGCATATCTTTTTTTTTTTTTTTTTTTTTTTTTTTTTTCCCATGGCTATTGCTGCTAGGGCGACTTTGCCAATGTCAAGTAGTGAAAGAATCACATGTCGATGTAACGACAGCAAAAAATTACAATGAAAATTTGAACAATCTGAAATGTTACCTGAAGCAAGTACAAACACAAACATTTATCACAGACACAAACATGAACACACAATTATTATAATCTAATTCGGTTAGTATCAATAAAGTAGGCCAACAGAGACAAAACATCGTGGGATGGGAGACATACAAGCGACAATAAATTAGTAGGGAGAGGGGTTTTAGTTTTGGTGAGTAAGGAATATAGAGGTGGGCAGTTATTGTTAAGGGGACAGTTAAAAAATATATGATCCAGGGTACCTTCTTCTAAGCTACAGTCACAAATGGGGGAATTCTTTATCTTAAGTTTGAATAAATGTACAGGGCTGCAAGTGTGTCCAAGTCGTATGCGTATTAAAATGCTAGAGGCCCTCTTACTGAATCCTCTAAATTTAAAAAACCAGGGAATCGACGGAACCACTGGTTGCACCTTAGAGTATTGGACAGATACGGTTTTCCAGTCACTCTCCCAGTTTGACTTTAATCTCCTTTTAGCACAGCACATTAAATCCCGTGAAAAATGTTGGTAAAATTTTGAGTCGCCTTCATTAACTGCTTTCTTGGCAGCTTGGTCAGCAGCTTCATTTCCTTTTATACCTAAATGGCTAGGCACCCAAGCAAATTCTATTTTTATGTTTTTACCCTGGCAGAAATGTAATAAGTTTTTAATCGTCGAAATTACTGGGTGTTTCATGCAGTTTCTAATGGGGTTTTGGGAAAGAGCATTTAGTGCGCTAAGACAATCAGTGACAATTATAGTAGGGGAGAGGTTATTGTCAGCTATATACATTACTGCACTAAGTATAGCAATACACTCACCTGTGAACACTGAAGCTTCAGGAGGTAATTTGTGCATATTCGAATATTTAATGTCAGTATGGACAAAAGCAGAGCCAATGCATTCATTGTCAGAGGACTTTGATGCGTCTGTAAAGATGAGAGTGGAATTGGGACCCTTTTTCTTTATGAAGTTATCGAAATTTGAGTCGGCATTTGAACAAGTTTTTGATAGATTTAAAGTGTGTGTAGTCACTTTTATGCAGATAGACTCAAAGGCAATTTTGTATAAGGGCAAAAGATTAGAGTTGAATATGGGAGCTTTAAGGGTATTTAGGTAGTTCAAGCTATTTATTAAGGGAGGAAGATCTTTATGAAGCCAGTACTTACTAGAATGAATAAGGTTAGATAATTTTTTTAATTTATCTAATAGGGGATGAGAATTAAGTTGAGCAATACGAAGCAAATATCTGTCAGCCAGAAATTGCCGTCGCAGATGAAGTGGAGGGTCTACGCATTCCACTTGAAGAGCGCGAATGGGAGAGGATTTCATGGCCCCAAGTACAATACGCAAAGCTTTGGACTGTACGGAATCTAGTCTAGATAATGAAGTTTTATTACAAGGTTCCAGTAAGAACATATCAAAGTCGAGGTGAGTTCTAACGAAAGCATTATATAATAATTTTTGTGAGTATGGATGGGCACCCCACCATGTACCGGAGAGAGCTCTTAACATATTTATATTTTTTTCACACTTTTTGACTATATAATCGATATGGGATTTACTTGAGAGGCGAGAATCCAAAAACAAACCTAAAAATTTGACTTGAGTATCCTGTGGAATTCTTTGACTGTTATAAATAATATCGATTGGCGGTATAACAAGAGATCTAGTAAATACGACTGCTATACTTTTAGTTGGAGACAGATCCAAGCCATGGGCGGAAAGCCATCCACCCAAAGCTAGAAGGCATTTTTCGACCTTAGCGGCTGCAGTTGAAACGCTCTTATTTGAGCTATAAATACACAAGTCGTCAGCGTACTGCAGAAGGCTACAAGATTCGTCTAATGTCGACTCAATATCATGTGTGTAAATGTTAAACAATATTGGGCTTAAAACAGAACCCTGTGGTAGCCCCTTCCAAATGTTTCTGCTTGCTTTGTTTTGTCCATCTAATCTTAGCTTGATCTCTCTGTGAGCTAATAGATTACAAATAAAAAGTACTAATTTGTCAGGAATGCTCAGCTTAAACATTTTGTTTCTGAGTACCGAAATTAGTACATTATCATAAGCAGCGGATATGTCAAGAAAGGCAGCAACCACTGACGTCGAGTTAGAAAATGCAATACGGATATCAGTAAGAAGAATGCTGTGATTATCAGTAACGCCTCTGCCCTTTCTAAAGCCATGTTGCGTTGGGGGTAATATGCAATTTTTTTCCACAAACCAGTCAAGCCTGTTTTTGATCATATGCTCCGCGACTTTGCATAAGACGGAAGACAGTGCTATAGGTCTGAACGAGCTAGCCTCTTTCGGGTCTTTCCCTGGTTTTAAGATTGGAATCACTATTTGAGATTTCCATGAATGCGGAATATATCCGTTAGAAAACATGGAATTTACTATCGATAAGTAATATAGCAATGATGATTCACTAGCATTGACTAAGAAGGAATAAGAAATGCCGTCATGTCCAGGTGCTGAATCAGAAAGGCCCTGAAGAACGATTTTAAGCTCTGGGAGAGAAAAAGGGATAGACAGAGGATCAGAGGATTCCAAAAGACTGTATATCACGGGGAGATCTATTAGGGTTGGGACAAAAGGGGGGGCAATTTTGTCAAGAAATTTATCTAACCAGATCGATTCATTAGAGGATGGAGATGAAGGAGCACTATAGCTAGATTTAAATTTTTTGATGGATTTCCACACTTTCGTGGGATGTGTGTCAGGGGACACAGATTCACAAAATTTAAACCATCCTAAACGTTTCTTTTGAGCTAAAGTGCGCTTACATACAGCTTGAGCTTTGCGATACTTGATGAAGTTTTCTAGTGTCATTAGTGACGTGAAAGCTTTTTCCGCAGCATTTCTCTCCTTGATTGCTTTCGAGCATTCATTGTCCCACCAAGGAGGCGGAGCGTATTTGTGGCAAGGATGTTTAAGGGGGATAGATTCAGAGGCCGCAGAGTGTAATGATTCCACAAAGCCATCATAGCATATTTGGACGTTATCTGTAGATACAGTAGGTAATAAATTTGTTTTCTGCGCTAAAATTCCAGAGTATTTATTCCAATTAGCATCCGAAAGTCGGTATTTTTGAAGAGGAGAGAAAGGAGGAGGGGAAGATTTTTGCGGCAGAGAAATAATAATGGGCATATGGTCACTACCATAAGATAAAGGAGCCACATCCCAATTTAAACTAGAAGCTAGTGAAGAAGAGCAAAGAGATATATCTAAAGCAGAAGGGGATTGCAAAGGGGAGCCTCGCCGGGTAGGACGGCCATCATTTAGGATGCATAGATCCATTTCATCTATTAAATCAACCAATTTATTGCCAACTGAGTCACAGCTTAGAGAGCCCCATAAATAGTGATGGCAGTTGAAATCGCCGAGTATGAGGACCGGAGAAGGAAGAAGGCTTAGAATAGCTCTAAGGTTATTCATAACATTTATAACAGGATGGGGTAGGTAAATACTTAAGATAGTTAGGTTTGTAATTTTTATAGCAACGCCATAGATGTTATCAAATGAGGGAAGAGGGATTCTTGAATATTTAATATCATTTCTAATAAGGATAGCAGAGCCATCCCAGCCATCGGGCCTGTCATGCCGAAGGCAAGCATATCCTGGTACAGAAAATTGAGACACTGGTTTTAACCAAGTCTCAACAATACTAAAGACAATTGGGGAATGTGTATTTATCAAAAACATAATATCTGATTTTTTACGTAAAACGCTTCTCGCGTTCCAGTGGAGTATAGCACTCATTGTCAGAATTTGTTTTGGTCTGGTTTAAAAGAAGGTTTAAGGCAGTAAGTTGATTTGCAGCGTTGGGCGGTAGAGGCGTGTTTGTGGAGAGCAATTGGAGGATTGATAGAATTGTGTCAATTACAGAGGAGTAGGCTGTAGAATTAGTTGGGATATCAGGTTGAGAAACAGGTTGGCTTAAAGCACAGCCATTAGCAGGGGAAGGAGGATTATAACTGTTAATAATATCCTGATGGGCTTTTTTGTCATATCCTGGAGGAAGGGGTCTTCTGGGCTTAGGTTTTAGAAAAACTGTTTTCTTATATGATGACATAGGAGACAATGTAACTTCATCGCGTACATTTTGGGGCTGATATTGAAATTGGGATAAGCTTTGAGAGTTTTTAAGTACTTCAGAGTAGGCACGTCTAACCTTAGGGAAAAGCTGAGCTGCTTCTTGAAAAGAAATGCCCTTATCAGACATAGCCAATTTTATTGAATGTTGTCTTGAGTATTCAGGACATATTTTATCTTTAGCTGTGTGGTGGCCTAAGCAAAACAGGCATGAAGCTTCACTATCGTCTATGTTACAAGAGTCCCCTTGATGAGGTTGGGCACATTTGAAGCATCTAGGTTGAGATCTGCACTGGGTCTGTATGTGTCCATATCTACAGCATTTAAAACATTGAATCACTGGATATTTATACGGTTCAACCAAAAATGAATTATGGTAGAAGAATACATGTTTTGGTAGTTTCTGACCGCCAAAAGTTAGTACTACTGTCTCAGTTGGCTGCCATTCGTGAGATTCATTGATTTTAATCTTTTTGTTTAGGCGTCTAACTTTACAAACTTTTTCAATATAGCCAAGAGGGAGGTGGATAAATTGCAATATGTCCTCATTAGAGAATTCAGTGGGGATACCTCGCACTATTCCCATTCGCGTAACATTATAGGACGGAACAAATGCTTTATAGCCCTTTTCTAGGAGAAGTGGGTTATCTATAAATTCGTTGGCGGTTATGGCTGAATTAAAGCAAACAGAGATTCTATTTCTTCCTATTTTTTTTATACCATCAGCTTTGACATCTTTAATATGGTTCAAATAGATAAATTTACCAAATTTAACAGGATGGATATAGGTACCAGATGCAGGATCTTCTTCAATTTTCGTAACGTGTACTATAAAAGGTCCTAAGTCGTAACTGGAGTATCTCCTAATAAGTGAATCTGGACGAGAGGAGCTCCCCAGGTCAATTTCTGATTCAACCCGTGAGAACTTCTGTGGTCCGCCAGTTCGAATGATGATAGATCTCTTTGACTGTCGAGGAGGAGTCATTTCTACCTCAGATGTAATGATTTCTTCATGGTCAATCGGAGATGGCACATTATTGTCAATAAATACTTGGGGTATAGAAGTTTGGAACCGAGGATAAAAATCAGGAGGAGGGTCAGGCTCAGGAGGTTTATCAGGAGGTTCATTCATGATGGATTGGGAAATAAAAGAGACACAAAAGCACTTACCACCACCAGTAACAAGTAAGGTTAAAAGCAGGGAACAAAATCAGAAAAGAACTTAATAAATAAAAATTGTAGGTTAGAAAACGTGATTCACCCACAAACTACGACGCGGCAAAAAGCATATCTTAATAATATTAATTTCAAAATTAATGTCGTCATGTAGTAATCCATTGTGGATAACTCGTAAGTGATGCCTAAGTTGGACCGATTACGTTATGTGCCAGCCTGAGGAGTATTCATTGATATAGCTCCTAATCGGGACACCAAAGTAATGGCTAAAGATCTTGAAGCAGATTGACAGTGTAATAATTTTTTTTTAATTGCAGTAGTTCAGCAGATAGGCAGACACATTTGATGGAAAGCAGTTACCATCGCCTATGGACATTTGCAACACCAAAGGCGCTACAAATGCGCTGCTCTCTTAAGGGAGACTGGAACCTGGTCAGCAATGCCGGAACACAACTCAATAGTTGAAAATTGTGTAAAATATATTTAAAAAAAGGTGGACTTCACCAAAAATAGAAAATAGGCATTTATGATTGTCAGTTAGAATTTTATTAATAATCATCTTGATGTTATTTCCAGAAAGTTAAAATGCTGAAACTATTATTTCATCTGTTTGGGGCTCTACAATTTTGTTATGGTTGCTACTACGATCATACTTATGTGAAAGTACCACTTGCTTCATCTCACGTAACCCCTTTTGGTGGCAAGTTAAAGTATCTTACCCACTTAGATGCAGTAAGTTTATTTTCTATTTATTCAGTCTTGTAAATTTTATTATCCAGTGTGTTTTATTTAATTACCATATTTTTTGCAGATGATACAAACTGTTTACTTCACTGTGGCTTTACTCAATGACTTATTTGGTAACAACGAACCATCTCCATCGGAGAAACCATTGATAAGACGCATTAAAGATGTAATATTTAGTGCTCTTGCCTTTCCCGTAGCGTTGTTTGTGGGCATCACCTTCTGGGGCATATATGCTGTTGACAGAGAACTTATTCTTCCAAGAAGCTTAGATCCTTACTTCCCCCTTTGGTTAAATCATGTGATGCACACAAACATTGTGGTATTTATACTCTTAGAAACTTTAACATCATTTAGAATGTATCCATCAAGAAAGAAGGGATTGTCAATCTTGTGCACATTCATGCTTTTATACATGGTATGGATTCACTATATTTACTTTCAAACCGGCAGCTGGGTGTACCCTATACTGAATGTTCTAAATTGGCCTCTAAGAGTTGTTTTCTATTTATTCAGTCTTGGCTTTGTATGTAGTCTTTATAATGTCGGTGAAAAATTAAACAGGGCCGTTTGGTCCAAGGAAGTAGAAGAAACTGTGAGATCTGGTAAGAAAAAAGCAAAATAATTTACAATAAAGTAGCACTGCATAGATAACTGCTTAGCAATAAATAGGCTTGTCATTAATTATCATGAAGTTATGTAATGGTTATTAATAGGTTAAGATTAGTGGTACAGTGGTTTACTCTTGCTCATAAAATACTCTTCTTATTAAACTACTTGTTATTGAATATGAATATTGAAAATACTTAATTTTGTTTACAACATACTAATTTATCTGTATGTTAAAATAAAAATAAAAGTTATCTCTTCCTAGGTTGATAAAAACACAATTAATGACTTGCAGTAATCTACGAGTGCTAAATTATCAATAAAATGAATTTTGCTTTAAAATGATACATTAGCACTGTTATATCTCTCAGTTCAGTTTTAAAGCTTGACAATCTTATCAGAGAATGTCCCAACTTTTTCACACATTATCACAAATTTCTAAAATAGTCATAATTTTAGTGTTAAATACCAGTCATATTCTGATTCTTAGGCCAACAAATTATATTCTATACAAGACATAACTCTAGTCTTAAATTTATTTTGATATATTTGAACAATAAGTGATTTAAAACTTAAAATTTTCCATTGACCAAAGCAGTAATTTAAATACTCTTTATATTAATACTCAATCATTCCATGATTTAAATGTAAATTGACTAACATATTTGTGCTTGCCTACCTACCATGAATTATTGTGCTATATTATACAACTATAATGGCATTTACATACTTATTTTATTTATTCATACTGAATTAATTTGCTTACTGGGCTACTTGAGTACAGTGTATTGTTGCTATAGTGGCATAATTATTCATTATACTTATGGATATGAGTGTAAAAATACAGTGAGAGCGATGAGGAGGTCTGATGAAGCTAGGAAACTGACACAGAACATGCATATTCTTGCTCATAAATCATAGTTCAAAAAATTTGTCTTCACTCGATATGTGATATACTCAATAAGCATCCTCCTGCATGGCTTTCAATGCCCATTTGTTCAGTAGCTGATTATTCATGTAATTTTTTCATAACTTCACACAAAAAAGGTGATTTTATCATGTTTAACCAAGCTGCTGCTACTGTATTTGTTTACTTAGGAAATTATTATTTTCTTTTAAATTTTTTATACTGTCAAACTTTTCTGAGAAAACCTATATAATAGATCTAACATTAATTTGATTGAATGGACATATTGTGTTCTTTTGTCATATATTTATAAAAAGATGAATTGACAATCAAGTTAATAACTAGCATTATTCATAAAACTATATGAGTTGTGATAGGACTAATCTATGAATGAGTAAAGGGTAGTCTCAATCTTACAATTACATAATCGTGAATAGCAAGCATTATTTATATTAAACTCGGTGTTCATTAGTCTGTGCTTATAGACATTCCCAAAATTGGATTGTCTACTAAAAAAATTAAATATGTAGAAAAATATCTGTACTTAATACAGTGTAGATTAATGTGAACAAAATAATTAGAATTTAAAAATATATTTAAAGTTGAAGTGTAATATTAATTTAAACAATACTAACACAAAATTTTAGCTATTTATTTTTATTTAGACTAAAGTCTTTACTTTGATTTGTAAAATCCTAGCCTAGCTGTTAAACAAAGATTTTGAAACATTAAGTAATATTTGTAGTGATGGCAGTAATATTATAATGCTTGTATGAGTAAAATTTGAATGTAACATAATAGTATATAATCGATCTTTGAAGTAAACGAATGTGCAGTTGCTGTTTTTATTGTTGTCTTTGTGATTTCTGCACAATAAAATTGGATGTTAGAAGCATAGAAGAAGAAAGTTAGAAAATAGAAATTACAATTGTCTTGTAAAAGTATATCCCTGACAAATTCCTAAATCCTATACATACATCTTGAGGGTGTTACAAATCTTTGTCTCGCATTTCAATATAGCAAAATCTCAGACTTTTAACCTACCTGCATTGTATTATTTAAACATATTTTAATCCAAATCAGTCAAAAATGAAATGCAACTTTGTCTATGTTTTTATTATATACCCATACAAACATAGTATTATCCTTACATCAATTAGCTACAAAAATTGAAAAAAAAATATTCCTTAATGGTTTCAGTAAAATAATAATAATTTTTAATATGGATAGGCAAGAAACACTTACGGCTCTCTCTAAAAATTATTTCGGAGATTTATCAAAGAAATTTTTTGACAAAACAATTTTATTGTTATTTATTATGTATTTTTCTCTAATTAGAACGAGTAATACTGGAAAAGTCGAATATTAATAAATAGCTTGAGTAGGACCCAGAGCCTTTGGAAAATTTACGTTAACTAGTTTTATCTTCGGAAATATTATCCAACCGCACTCAACTGCTTTACCTTCAAGGTGGCCAATATCACTTGTGGCCGATTTCTCTATTTTACTGACAGTTCATTTGTCTTAGTATTGGTTGAGTTTTGACATTACATATATGGAGGCAAATGAACGGTTTGTAAGTACGGACCTACATAAACTGGTGTTTATACCAGCCACACTTGTATTTGATCATATAAACAAGAGATAATATTTTATGTACTAACTGATATTTCGACGAACTTCGAAGTATGATGATTTATTTAGTATTTTGGCGGAAAATTATGGGGGATATTTTGCAGTGCAGTTTTACTTTAAAAATAAATGTATAAAAATTAGTGAGTCTTTTGTCAGTGAATAATTGATGTATGTTGAAAATCCCCAATTTTTACTTAGTGTAATGTGCCTTTTCGAGGTTCCAAAAGAACTCCCTCGTTTGGCGTCAGTCAAAAACCTAAAATTTGGTTGAGGCTTTTGTTCGAAGATGATTGGTGGATATTTACAATACCTAGCTTATATGCAGTCTGCTAAGCTATGTTTAATACAAAGATTTAAAATTAAGTCCATTTTAACACTCTCAGGTAATATTAATTTTTGAATCTATTTCCATATATATGAAAGTTGTTAAAATTAGAATATTTTCTAAATTATAAGGCGATGTAATTTTTGGTATTTAAATTTTTCTTCAAAAACTATTGTTGCTTACGGTGTATTTGTATTTTAATGTTATATTGACATTCCAAAAGATGATAACAAGTTAAAATATAAAACGTTTATTCAATTTTTGTAAATTACGTTAAAAATGTTCATTAAATCCAATTTAAATTAGATACTGTCTAAATATTGAATACGATAATCAAACGCTAAATTGTAAGTATATGTTTGCAGTGATTTCTCATATTTGTGTTCAAGGTTTTACTTACAAGGTTAAACTTGAACATCTTTGGTGTTTCTTAATACATCTGTAATCATATATTATATCAGCTATTAACTGCCTTGTAAAGAATGGAATATTTATATAAAAATATGAGCTCGCCTATAATGTCTACTGCTTCAAGGAGACTACATCATGAATGTTTGATTTACAGTTAACATATCGTAAAGGAAGTCTTTAAATTGACTACATTTTAACATGTCATCGTAATTAAAATCGTAAATAATTGTTAACGCAAGAGGTTTGAGATATTCCAATATGCTTTGTCATCTTGTTATGTATGTTGGGTGCCTATTCGTAGTGGTCGAGTGCCTATTTTGCCTAAAGTAATAGTGTTCAGATTGTTTAATATAAACTCCACATAGCCGACGTGAAAATGTTTTAAAGCAATAATAAATTTTATAATAAAATGTTTTTATAAATAATGTTTTATTGCCTTTTTGAAGTGAAACTTCTATAAAGACGGGGTCATACGATTTTTTGCTCACGAAAATGGTTTTCAAATTGGACGTACATTATCAATCTACCCGTAAAACACTTTAAGTTAAAATTTTGTTGAGATTAATCGTGTCACTTTTCAGTTGAAGATTTTCCACTTGTCCGTGGAAGTGTCACTTCTAATATGTGTCCTAGCACACACTTCGATTTTTTGGACAGTGTCCTGGCAGGACGAATGGTATCAATAAGGGACGCTGTCGATGAGATTGGTCCACAATGTAAAAGAGCTCAACGAGCTGTTTACGCTGGGCGCAAAAGGGCCCCTACGACCACAGCCACCGGTGCCCAGCGACGAGCAGTTCGCACGCTTTTTCATACATTTTGTAATGAGATTTCCTTCAGATACAATTCGTGACGAACTATCTTTTAGAAAATAAAGGTGACTAAAATAGTTCCCAATAGTGGCTAGGTCATGTTTATCTTAGTAGCAATATCCTACAAAAAGAAAAGTCCAAACAGTGCAAGACCTAGGCAATGTTGCTAGATGAGTAAAGCAGGGTGATCGTCGGTAAGTATCGTCGTATATTATTTTCGTAAAGACTAGTAACTAATTGTCATAGGTATATGAACAATGACGGACTTGTAGATGGCCTATCTGCTAACGAAAACATTCGACCAGATTTGTTTATAAGTAAATGATTATTAATTAGGTTCATTGAAAAAACTGACCTTTAATTGCATGGGAAGTCGTAAGATTAAAATATTACATATTGCTAATTCGTTATAGGTAATAAGCTTGTAATTTAAAGAAAACCACGTTATAAAGCATACATACTCTTTTTATTAAAATATTGATAAATTTAAATACATAAAATCAAACTGAAATCACAGTAAAAAACTGAATAATTCATTGTACAATTATAATTTTATCAACTAATTCCTACACTATTATATCACTTTACGACTAGATAATATTGATTATAAATAAAACTTTAAAACACTGCAAGTACCTAACTGATTTAATAATTACGCAAAAAAATATTTGACGTAGATAATACAAGGTTATTATATAAACTTAATAATTTTATTCTATACGACATAGCGGCTGGTTCTAACTAAATTATTATTTTAATTATTATGTGCAATATTTTGTTTAAACCTTTACTGGACAAGTGAATATTATGCTTGCACTTATGTCGGTTAATTTCTCAGTAAAATAATACACTATTAATGAACAAATAGGAATGCTTTACTTATAACTTATTTTAATAACACAGTCATTAAAACTGTCTTTAATACAATTTTTTATTTGAAATCCACGTGAACTTAATAACTATAGTATAAATAATTTTTGCAGCTTAATAGCTGGCTTAATTAGCGTGGCTAATGCCACGTATAATAGTTATAAAAAATTAGACATCTGTCTTACATTTCCGAACTCGTAATTTGCAAACATAATGCAATGAAATTAAAATAATGCGGACAATGTTTACTCGACAGAAATATTCCTAATGAAAAAATGAACATTGCCAATAAGATGAAATTACTTACATAAAAATAATATTCATAGCCGAGTCAATGTGAATACACCTCTGTTTTTTATGTTGATATTAACCCCTTAATTATAATAGTTATATATGGCTTACAATCTTGATAGAAAAATGTTTAAATAAAGTGTTATTGACTATCCCATTGCAAATGCAAATATGAATAACACCTTTAAAAAAAACTATAAACTGCATTTAACCAGTATGAATACGGGGATTAGTGTAAAAATTGAATGCTATAGTGCAGTGTCTACGCTCTCATATAACAAAAAGAGGCGAAAATCCAGCATGTATAAACATTAAATTATATTAAGCGTAGAAACAAGTAATTATTAATCTAGGTCAAATACTAGGGGTTATCTTTAAATTTGTTTGTAATCAAACGCAAAATCATCATATCCTTTTATGTAATTGTTATTTATAAAATCATTGATATTCGATAACTAAAATAAAGGTGTGAAAAATAGAAGTTTTTTTTGACAAAAAACGAAGCTTTAAAATAGTGATAAAAATGAAAGAACTTGAAATAAACAGTTGACATTTGGTTGAAAATTAAACAACTTGAAAATAACAGTACAATCTATCTAAATTAAGGTAGGAACATACTGAGCCCACGTACACTACGTATGCCACGCATTATGATATCTAGACTCTTGAATTTGTATGAAAACCTTTCGATTAGAAACATACTTGTCATACGCAACGCTATCACACGCGTCCCATGCAACGTTAGGTCTATCAATCCAGATCGGCGTGGATGGTGGAGGGATAACCATAAGCGATCCCACGCGTAAGACCAGTGTGTTTCTAGAACTTACGTTCGCAGCACGTCAGTCTTGAACAGACGTTGGTTGGTACGCTTTCCAAAATGGGAGACGAACAATAGATTGATTTGGTTAGGCGATATGAAGCCATTTATAATATTAAATGAAATTAATGAATTAATTGAACCATTAAATCGATACCTAAATATTCATTTATAAATAACAAACGTAATAAGTCGTCATCAAATTCACTCTCAGAATCGGAAAACATAGTGCACAACAGCACCTGAAAGAATGACTTATGAGTCTGACGTCAATTTGCGTTGTGTACGCGGGACAAGTGTGCACACCAACTCTCCCACATTAATCGCATACGTAGCGTACGTGGGATCAGTTTTTTTTTACCTTTATACTTGTGTGTATGGTTATTGATGGTCTAGATTACTGACAGTATTGACAAGTATGGACCATAGAATACTTAAATTTATATCAAAATAAGTAACGAAATATCAAATTTCTTCAAATACTTATTTAAATCTTAATTTTATTTTCTACTATTTAAATCTAAAATATTTATTAATTTATCTAAAGGACTCTTCTTATGACGAAATATGGCCGACAAATGTGACCATTAGATGATTGTTTATCAAGCTACCATAGACTACTTATTCCATTTATTTTAATTTGCGCTATGACCCGATTTCAATAATAGAACAAACATTAATTTTACTTATTAGTAAAAATAACGCATTCACGATTACTTCACACGCAAGCTTACCGACAATTAAAAATTATCCTTTAGAGCTTAGAGGGTTAAAACCATCTACAACCCCATAAGTTCTTGCAAACTCCCCTAATTTTGTTATATACATTTTTGGGAGTTTTTGGTGGAAACTGGAAGGACATTTTACTGTATGGTACATTTTTTTCTAAATATGTAAAATTTCTCTAAAATAAACAATAATAGTTGTAGCATATTGACATATTGATAGTTTCTGAGAAGTAATATGTTTTGTGAGAAACATGAACTGTGTAGTCAAATGTGACCTTGTCACAAGAACTCCGTTGACTGGCGTCAGTCGAAGCCGTACAATATGATTGAGCTATACAAAGACTATATATTGGAAGAGGCCGAATAAACTACATTCTTTTGCCTACCATTGTGGCAAATTGTACTAGTGCTATATTAATTATTGGGAATTGGTAACCCTGCATGTCAAATAACCGTGATGAAGGAGCAACATCATAATATTTAAGCAGTTTATGTCTAATTTCTATTTGATATAAGTAATTGGAATCAGTCACATTTCTATTCACGCCTCATAGAAGAAACACCCAAAACTACACATCTCATTAGGTAAATGGAATTGGTTTGTTTGTGTGATCTATTTAAATGTTAAATAATGAGGTAAAACACTAAGTAATATTTAAAATTCCAGTTTTACTATACAAAAAAATTAACTTTTCCTGCTATATTTACTATGGTCTCCAGAGTCGTCTATTGTACAATAGGCATAACATATAAATGTGTGTTGTTAGCTTATTATTTATTTAGTATTATTCAAAATAAATAAGCCTCTATTTTTATAAAATGCTTATAGCCTGCGACAATGGTTTTTACCTCTGTAGAATGCTAAATAATTATGTAAATAAAGTGAAGCCATCGGTTGTTAAGAACAGATACAAAAGTCGAGGACATGTACCTTTTCATTGATATTAAGCTACCAGATTACATTATTATTTCATAAAACGATTCCTACTTCGAAAGGCAACTTTGAACATTTTCTCTCAACATTTATCTAAAGATTTCAAACTAGGTTGAGATCTGCACCAATAAAAGTTAACCTTCATTTTAATAAATTATAAACATATTAAAATCTTTTTAATCAGGAAGCAATCATGTAATGTATTTTCTTTGCAGACGATATTCTTGCATAGATACAAATGCCTTAACTTTTAGGCGATGACGTTAATGTTCGTAACATTACTAAAAATTCATTTTAACATAGGAGGCACAGAGGATGTTAAAAATGGTTTTGCACAATCAAGTAAAATTGTGATTTTATTTCGGCCACACTCATGAAGTATCTTAAAATAATGACTCAGAGAGCCTTTTTAATTGGTTGCTCCTTTCTGTTAACTACGTTATTAAAAAAACTTCGTCATCTATCAATCAACATTATAGTTCTTTTGTGTACATTTTTGCATTTAACCACTATCTGAACAGATTTTACAGATTTTTAGATACATAACTTAAAAGTGTCAACTTGAAGAGTTGTAGTAAATATTTAGTTGTTTTTTTTGTCAAGACTTCTATTGGTGCTTGCCTCGTGCCGTATTCTATATGTCACTCGATGCTAAGTACAAAACGGTTTGGCGGGCTCACCGTCGCCGAGCTACGTGTTCACCTTCCTGGCGGGCTTGTGGCCGCCCCTCCTCCAGCCGTTGCCGAGCGGCGCCTCGCCGTTCATCGGCCGCGAGCTGAACGCCGTGCTCTTCGATTTCGACTCGAATAGAACATCCGAATCGGTTTCACTTTCCGACAGCATCTTACTTGTGACTGCAAAATGAAATATTACATGAGTAAAGAAATTAAATATAAATAACGTAAGCTATGCTTTTAGTGGAAACTGTGTGGAAATAAATTAATTTTTATGCATAACTTTAAACCGCTTCCGGGAAAGTTCCCATGGGATTCCTCATGTAAAAGTAGCACAAAATTTAAGTCTAAGAATTAGCTGTCGATCAAAGAAAATCGCATCGAAATCGGCCCAGTAGGTCTTACGTGAATCCCAGACAAACAGAAAAGAAATCTAAAAAAATTGCATCGTTTATATTATCTATTCCTATTGAATTTCTTAAATAGCTACAATGTACAGACATGGCACATTTAGAGTGTTATGATATTATAGATAAATAAAATAGTATTACAATAGTAAGTAAAATAATATAATATAAAAGTTCCTTTAAAAATAGGAAAAAAATATATTACAACTTTGGAGACTTTTTGCTTTTCTTTTTTACTGCAAAGCTATCGAACAGTGAAACGGCAATGGCCCAGCTCACGGAAAGTGGTTACCGTCGCCTGTAAATGTCTAAGCCGACACGTTACTAGCCTTCAGGACAGATGAGTTAGAGGGATCAGACAGAAGGGATGGGTTTGGAATAAGGGGAGGAATATGAAAGGTTAGATAGGGGAAGGGGGGTGGCCCCTCGGAACTCACTCATCGCATGAAGCACTATTAGCTCAAGGCTAGGGGGTTTCACGCTGATATTCTACGAGAGCGTGATATCACACTGAGCTGTGATCACGATAGTGATAAGAGCATAGAGAGACTCTTCGACGTATTTGTAGTAGTGTACATATTTATACCCTTTGAACACTGGAATATGGCTGTGTCGCCATGTTCTCATAACATCGGCGTGAAACGCTTCACTCTGCGCTAATCGTATTTTCGTATAATGAGTGGGAGGTCCGATAGTCCCCTCTATCTCAACTTAAAGATTAGCAACGCATTGGTTTCACTTGGTGTTACAAACGTCTATAGGAGACGGAAACAATTTTACATCAAGTGTGCTTTTTTCTGTTTGCCAGCTTCACAAATAAACGAGAACGCGACTGATATCCTTTGAGATACGAGGTAAACTATTTTTAATCACTGTGTACACTATGACAAACGCAAAAACTTCTCCAAGCTGATTTAAATATATGATAATACATATTTTTTAATTCATTGACTTTTTGCTAATTATGTTTATACAATAATAAATACAGTGGATTTCGTCGGTTATAACGACGATGAAGGGACCACTACAACTCCTTCGCTATACAGGTGATTTTTTAACTAAGCTTTTAGGGCGAAATCCTAAACTGTACGAAATAGTAGGAGAATTCGGGCCGATTTCGACGAAAAAGTAAGTCATTATTTATCATTACATTTCTGAAAAATCCATTACCCTTGTCAGGGATGGAATTGCTTGATTTTGAAAAAAAAAACACGTCAAGTAAGTCAGTCCATTTAACAGTCGGCTATAGGTCCCGCCATGTAAAAAGAACGCTGAGCGGTAGTGGAGGGGGGTGTGTCTGCACAGGTGTACAGTCGTATCCTAAAGTATCACCCCGTCTCGTCCCCTTTATACCACCAATTTGATCGATAAAACGCTCACTGCGCAGGTTCAGAGCCAGCGTTCTTTTTACGTGGCGCGAACTATACCATATGCGAATAGAGACGGAGGTGTGCTGTGTCGTGTGTGGCTCACATAGTTTGTCCTCGTGCTCGGCGAGCGGCAGCAGGCGGTACTTGGGGCGCGCGCGCGGGCGGCGCGGCGCGCGCATGCGCCGCAGCAGCCGCGCACACGCGCAGCAGCACGCGCCCGCCACGCACAGCAGCGCCACGCCGCCCAGGCTGGCGTACACCACCGACCACTCTGCAGCACAGACACACAATTCTACACCACTTTGTATATTTGTCTCATTTCTGGCAACAGTTTTTGGCGATTTGTCGCCCGCAATTCGTGTAGCTTCCGAGCGTAAAGGGCAATGAATGAACAACACTTAATTTTCTTAATCAGGTTTTACTGCTCTCCAAGTCACCCTGGTACATTTATGATTAATTATAATAATTAAAATTACAATAATATCGCTTGGTAGATAGTGGCTCTGTGTGTTGTGTCAGAGAGAATAGAGTGCACACTAACAGCAATGTTGCCAGTATTAAAATATCTTGACCTGTCGCAGATAGGTATGTATAAAAAAAAAAAGTAATAAAGGCGGAACGCCACAAGTGGTTAGTATTGTTACAACTTACGTTCCGACAAAAACAAATTCCACTCCTAATCTGTAAAAACATCTTATTACTGTCGGCAATTCAACCAATTGTAATTCTTTTATGATCGTCTTCTGTTTGTTTACTTATTTATGGGCATACGTTTCTAGAGAACAGTCTATTGTTCTATTGTACTCGTTTACGGTCGCTTGCGGCTGTAATCATTAGCCAGGTGATGCGAATTAAGTCGACTACGAAACGGGCACATTTGTATTGGTGAGGTATTAAACGACGGCTTGATGGAGAGAGCGTGGCGGTTCAGCGACAATTACGATCAAGGCGTGACGTGTATAGAATCGGGAAACTAATAGTGACGGCCTTAGCGCGTTTTATTGAATTACGACCTTCTGTATTACGTTTGGATTTGTTCTGTTCGGTTATATTTGTACCTTGTTATACGTGTTTGTATAGTTTTAATAAACTCTATAGTAATTCTAACAGAATTTTAATTTGAGTCCTGCTAAACTCGTAACAGTATATTAAAGAAAATAATTAGCCCTTTAAGACGGAACCACCACTTTGTTCTCGAGTGTCACACACGGCAAATTGGGAAGCACCACAAATTTGTGGTCAAATACAGATAATTGAAACGAACGTTGAACTGATGCTTCCTCCCTCTATCTACATAGAATTTGCATTAGAGTAAAAGAGACGATATAATTCTCTTGGTTTTGGCGTGGCAATAGCTTTAGACAAAAATAATATTAACTTTGTACCCTCAAAACGGTCAATCTATAGTTCATCCTCCATCGCATTTAAACCGTTTCGGGAATATGACATCCCCTTGTCTCACCCCGCGGCGTAGAGGTACAGGCTTGGCTCTCCGGTCCTCGTTGCGGCCTCATATCACATATGTGTTAAAAATATGCTTATTGTAATTGTGAAATGTCAAAAGACAATGGAGGTGTGTGTGTTGTTACCGCAGTCGGGCATCGCGTCCGGGTCGAGCTGCGTGATGAGGCTCTGCATCCAGAAGGCGTCGCAGCGGCAGGTGCGCGTGGCGGCGTCGCACGCGCCGCGCCCCGAGCACCGGCTCAGGCAGCGCACGGGCCGCACGCGCGCGCCCCACTCGCCCGCGCCCGCCCCCGCGCCCACCGCCGCCGCGCCCCGCGCCAGCCCCAGCGCTAACACGCCCTCCAACGCCTTGCCCTGCGACAACGCTTCCATCGAGTCAGGCACCCTTCGTCATCATACAAAAGCTTACAGCGTTTACACCTTTCAGTACACCCACGCATTCGTATGCGGCAGCAAATCACTGCGAAACAAACAGCAGTTTTTTCGCAAAGAAATGTCATTATAATTTACGTGGACTGCGGGTGTAGACGTCATTTCAGAATGTCGTCCGGGTCCTCGCACTCCCACTCCCGCTTTCAGATTCTTGAACTTTCCTCCATGCCACCTCTTTTTAGTAAGCATTTTTATACCTAATCTGCGTGACCAACTGCATATAATTGGGGATAATTTCGAATTGAATTCAAAAATATTTCAATATTTTCTGAAAATCCGTCCTCAACGACAGAACGCATGCGAACGCCTTGCGATGCGACTACCACTACACCACTAGCGAAACGTCTGCGTTTGTATTATGACGATTTCGCAGTTCCTTGCGAAACAATACCGACAAGGATGCAACTATTTCATGTAGCCTAGTGCTAGAGAGAGACGTAGCGTATGCGAAATTCTGCCATACTTCTGACAGTTTTTTCGTTGTTTCGCTGCGGGCTAAATCTTAGCCGGCCGAACTTGCTGGAACGCAGAGGCTCCGGGTTCGATCCTGGCATGGTAAATTTCGGAAACGATCTTTTTGTTATTTACTATCTGAGTGTCTGGGATAGGCCCCAGAGTGGTCCGTTGTATATTACCCATAACACATGCTTAGCTTGAGGATATACAATGTGTCTGTCTGCCGATTATTATTATTGACCCGCGACTTCGTTCACGTTTGACAGGTAACGTAGACTACAGGTATTTGGCCAGTAAGCCAGCAACAAATTTTTTAGTATGAAAATACATGAATTCCAAAGATTTAAGTGCAACTAGGGATGTTCATACAAAAAAACATATCGATATTTTTTTCGATATATATCGTATATCGTAATATATCGTAGTGTTGTATCGATACTTTGCGATATATCGTAGATATATATCGATATCTTCGATATATCGTATAAAAATTTAATTTTCGTATCTTAATCGTATAAAAATGAAATGAGTACCCACAGACACAGACTATACGATTTTTTAATACTAGTGCTGCCCTTATGAAGAGTAGGAGTAGCATGTCGTTTAGCAAGGAGCGATTATAACTAATGTCTTAATCGAATTATTTTAGAATATTTATATTGAAAATCGATTATGAAATTAGTAGCTTACTTATTTTCATAATGAAATCATATATATATCCTAATCGGCATATTATATATCTCATAATCGGCCACGACCACACTTGGTGAAAAACTACTAAAAAATAAAACCGAGAGCTTATTTGAGAACTTGGAAGTCGCTCTTTAGCTGTTGAGACGAATATATATTGTAGGCTAAGTATGTAGTGAAGTTTGATTTGAAGTAATTTAGAGTATTTTGTTAACAACGAAACTTTCGTTACTGCGAAGGCTAGTTATTCAATAATTCAGGGTTTTACGTTTTATTTTTACTCAAGTTGCCAAACATAAATCAGTCAAAAACAGTAAAAATATATTCTGTAACTTCTAACGATATTTGGTGCATCGGATAAAATGTATCGATTGTATATATCGATACTAGATTATTCGATAATATCGTGTGCATATATCGATATTTTATGAGATATCGATATATATCGTGCACTCCTAAGTGCAACCCAAGATATGTTACTAAAGGCATGCATATCTACATCTGTTTATACTAACAATATAAAACATTACAAACTGTTATATCAAGCAAGTCCTAATATCATGTGGTATCAAAACATTGTAATAAAAATAGGTCACGCCGTATAGCTACATTCCTTAAGTACGCAGTTTCCTATTGGCAAACTTATAGTGTATGGCCGTAAAAAAACAACACAACGCAGTACTTACATCTTCCGATAAAAAGAAAATGAGCTGCGTGTTTTGAGAATCAATTTGTCCCCGAACCTCCGTCACGTTGACCTTGATCGTCCCTTTCAAGAGTAGGTTCATTTTCTGCACGATAGCGTCCAACTGTCCCTGGGTGAAGGTCGATATTGGGATGTTCAGGGTCATTTCTAACAGATTCATCTCTAACGGGTCCGGCTTGACCTGAATGCTGACCGTGTCGCGATCTGATTCCCCTTGGTCGTCTGTCACTGTCAACTCGAACACATATCTACCAGCTTCTATGTTTGTGAGCTGAAATGAAATCATTTGTGCTAAAGGCGCGGCTTAATATGTGATAGTGTTACAGATATACATCACTTCACACGGATATGACGATGGGTTTAATGGGTTATTTGAGATGTGACATTATTGGTGACGTTCAATATTTAAAGATAATGTACGTATGTATAATTGTATACACACTAAATTAGCAGTCACTAGTAAAATAGAAATAGAAACACCTCAAGACTGTAGAGCAGTGTATTATAATGCATTGTTGTCAAGCGACGCACATGGTGGCTAACCGACGCCCATGGCGGAGAAGTGCCAGACAAATCCACTAACACTTTATATGAGTGTACAAAGTTATGACGTCATAATTTTGCACAATTTCTAGAATAGGAGCTAAATAAGGCATAAGGCATTCATAATTATATAATATTTTACAATGATATTGTTACAAGCCGACAAAGGTGAATGCACACCTGCCTGCCATAAAGAACAGTTTATTACCTTCCCACATTTGGACTTCTTTCGTTTACTTTGTGTTTAAACTTTGTAATTAAGAAAAATAGTCTATTGTGTATTGTAATCTTTTATGGCAGTCATTGGACAGGTGTGTCGAACTAATTCATGGAAATTATTGTTATGCGTCGAGTCATATTGTGATTGTACAGGATAAAAGGAATGCCCGAACGGAGGGATGAGGCAGTCTAGCGACGATTACGGTACGAGCAAGCCGTGTGTAGTACATTCGATAAGCGATATAGTGACGGACTTGGCGCGTGTTATTGAATCGTGGAGTTAGTACTGGTTGCGTCCAGTTATATTTGTACCGGTGTTATACGTGTTTGTATAGTTCTAATAAATTCTATAGTCATTCCAACGGCATTTTAAATCGAGTCCCACACTCGTAACAATATTTTTAAAGTAAGATGGTATTTAACAGGCATTTTAAGTATGTAATTAATCTTAGAATTTATTGTAGCCTAGATAATGATTGTTACAATGAATGATGTGCCCAATTGTAGAGGAGAAAACAATAAGGAAAGAACACTAAATTATGATGAATAAGACACAAGGAGGAAGATAAAACTGTACATAGTGCGAAAACACTGGTCTGTTGGCAAAGAAAATATTTACTTACCATGAGAACAGGTTGTGTATCCGAATTGAGTATAACAGTACCCGCGGCGAGACCCGAGCCTGACCTGGTCCATTTCCAAGTCACGATACGAAAATCATCCGAGGATTTGGATCCGTTCAGGATTAATACCGAAAGTGGAAGGTTCAGTACTTGGTCACCGCCGGCGTCGGCTTTTGGCGGACTGTTTTTATCTGTAACGAATGTAGTATTGCAGTCAAGTAATACAGACTCCAGTAAGAATTTTTAAATGAGAATAAAAAAATAATTATCCATAATACGATTATTCCTTGAATCTATACAAATGTAATAATGTAGTTAATATTAATTTTTTTTAAACAAGCTTTAATTTTTAGAGCTTTTATGCTCTAAAAATTAGAAATAAACTTTGAAAGCATATTTTTTTCTACACTATACAATTTTATATATTACTTGCGGTTTCGGCAGACGTTGCCCTGTTCTCAAAAAATAACAATCTAGAACCCGATTCCAGCGCCACCTACCGGGACTATTGTATATATAAATTCTAAATCATCTCTGGACCCACTCAAATTTTTTTTTTTACACCTTGGGTTACACTATTGAAGTTTCAGTAGGGATACCCAATTTTTGCTAGTAATACATTTACCCTATATAAATCTGGGATAATGTAGCATTCTAATGGTGTAACAAATTTTTGAAATCGGTCCGGTACTTTTTGAGTTTATTCGTTACAAAAATACAAATCTTTCCTCTTCATAATATTAGTATAGATAAGAGCTTATAAAATTAGTTTTTTGGTCATTTTTTAAGACATTCCATACAATTTTTTTCATTTTAAACAACGTATTTCGAATTTACTGCAATCTCGATATTAGTGTTTCATCCACCGCCAGAAAATGCTAGTTGCAACAAATTTGCGCTGTGACTTCTATGATCATTATTATTGCGGTCGGATGATCGAGGAACTTCCTAATGACCGGTTCCTAAATCTTACAACTGTGCATTTGCCTTATTATCGTTTAAAATTTGACCTAAGCTCCTTACATGTAATGTCAAAATTCAATCGATGGTAAGGCAAGTGAATGAATAGTAAGATGTAAGAACCGGTTATAGGTGGTGCATGCTTTCCCTCCCTGGCTCAATCCCGTTTTGATTGAACAAGACGCCAGTGCCTCAGCTCTTCAGCCACCACTCAATCGATTATATTGTAACTAGGAATATTTGTTTTTAAATATACGACATTTATTTTTTACGCAATCATATTATAGATTACGATAGGCCCGCGACTTCATACACGCTGGACTAGAAATTCCCGCGACACTAAGTATCGCAGCATTTAAAAAAAAGTAATGTCAGCTATCGTTTCAGTGAAAACAAACAAACGTCAACCCGCTCCCGGGAAAATTCCCGAGATAAAAAATATCATGTTTTATTACAAAAAAAATGCTATCGATTACTGAAAAAACCGCATTGGAATTCTTTTTTTCGATCTGGTCATTTTAAATAAATCCCAGAAAAAATCCCGTAAAGTAGCGCAGATTTTAAATCTAAGAATTTTCTGTCTATCAGAGAAAAACGCATCGAAATCGGCCCAGTAGTTTTTAAGTGAATCCCGAACAAACAGATAAACAGAGAAGAATTCTAAAAAATGCACACTGTTCTCCATCGTTTATATACCTAGTCTATTTCAGTTTTTTTAAATAACTTCAATGTAGAGACATGACATGTTCAGAATTCTATAATATTATAGATTTATATAGGTAGGTTACTTATGTACACTCACTTTGTGCGACATTGACGGTAATATTGTCAGAGGCAGAGTTCCCGTTCTCGTCGAGTACAGTCAGCGAGAACACGTACTGGCCTTTAGTGAGTGAGGTCGCGTTCGCAACGGACTCGTTAAAATTGATAATGCTAGAATTAGTAGGGCCGGATAAGCAACGCCACGTGTACGCAACGATCCTGTGGTCGTCGTGGGATGCGGACCCGTTTAGGATGATCCACGTTTGTGGGAGAGATATGAACTGAAATATATTACAATAGGATTATGAATGGGCAAGTGTTTTAGTATCGAAGTGTTATTTTATGGACCAATTGAGTGATCACAAGAGTTATTGCATGTATTAAATGACAGACAACAATTTTACAGAGAATAACAACAAAGTACATGCAAATTGTATTTATAATAAAGTAAGCATATTATTATATGAAGTTCATAATTATGAAAATTATAAAAATGACGGATTGTTATAAAATTATGAATTTCAAGATACTAATAGAAATCTGCTAGGCTATTATAAGCTCAGTATATGGTTAATTTAATTATCATGCATTGATAAACCGAATTTCATTTCTAAGTTGTGAAATTATTTTGGTTGGTTGGTCATATGTTACTCGATATCGGTGACTTGGTCTTGTGGGTCTTAAATAGTTATGAAAGATAGTTCTTCCTATAAATTATTGTAATTTCACAGCAGCATGATAAATATGTCAAATTACGAATCTTTCCCCATATTACATTTATTCAAAAGTTCAAGTCGGGTAAATTTTAAATAATAAAAAAAATATTATACTAACCACTTTCATCACAGAGTGTACATGTACAGACTATAGAATTTTTTGCTTTCGAATGTTTATAAAAAACCTATCGTACAATTTAAACAATAGTAAAACTTTTCTAGAAATGCTGGGACTTACATACAATTTTATTTATTTATTGCAGGAGTTCAGCAGACAGGCAGACGGCTCACTTGATGGAAAGCGGTTACCGTCGCCTATGGACATTTGCAACACCAAAGGTGCTACAAATGCGCTACTGCTCTCTTAAGGGAGACTGGAACCTGGTCACTAATGCCGAAACACAACTCAAGGTTGTTATAGCGACACACTTTAGACCAGAGGTGGTAGCCATCCAGTCAATTATGTTACCTTGATCTTATTTACTATATAATTTAACATCATAGCAATTAGTCACATATTATGAACTACACAGATGGTTAGAACAAGTGGTAGTATGTGATAAACCTCGTGCTAAGAAAGGGTAAAGTAAATGGTTTCATCGAAAATGTTCGTGCCATTTTTTGGTCCGAGTTGTAATATGAATCATTCCCTAAAGTTTAATTTTTTTCAATATAATATTATGTACAAAAACATACAGCATCGGGGCCCGCGTCTGCGACCGGCGGTGTGTTCGTCGGGGGTTTGACAAACACGTGCACTTCGGCTGTGGATGACTGGCCAGAGGAGTCTGTTACTTTCAACACGAACGTGTACATTCCTTCAGACAGATTTGATAACTAGAAATAGAATGCACATCAATCAATCAATTATTATTTGCAAAATACGTGAATATGTAAATATTACATAATATAAAGCTTCCAGTCTGTTTTGTGCTTGCCAAATGCTTACGTCACACTAAGTAGAATGAATGCTTATATTTTCGCAATTTACAAATTTTTGTCTGTTTTTAAGGTAATAAGATTAATCTGAAAGGATACATATTTTATACTGAATGAGAGAAATATAAATTAATCCAACTCATCATATAATATTCTCATCGGAATTAAAACTACGTTTTAACGGTATTAGCGCGGAATTTTATTTGAATTTTATTTCGACGTTTCAGCCACTTTTCAGTAGCCGTGATCACGTCAAAATGTAGTTTTAATTATGTGTGTTTTAAAATTGTTCAACAAAAACATAAGGAGTGTACAATTTTTTTGGTCTAAATACTTCGAATCTGAATTCAACATCAGGCAGCACTCAGAAATACATATTTACTATTATCTACATCGAAAATAGAGTTTATATTCTAAAAAGCCCAAATTATAAACAATGTCACAAGTGATCTGTCCTCAGAAAAAACAACAGTAAACGTTTTAATGCACTATTTACTCGAATGATTTAAAATTACTCTAAGATTTAAAACATATTTTTGTAAATTACATCAGTAAATTTTATTCGAGACAAGACTACATTGCCAACAGCCATTCAGTGTCATCATTCCGTGAAAGTCATTACAAGGGCAAGATGACTGAAAAATACTAATACTAATTTCATATTAAGCACAGATTTAATCTAATAGTGATTTCAACTGTAATAAATGTACTAGTTTCAGAAAACTTAAGAAAATAAAATGATTGATTAAAAACATTAAAACAGTCCTGTGACCGATAAACTGTGGCAGGACGTTGTTTTGTTAATCTAGAATGCTCCGTTACAATAACTATAAATGTGTACATTGAGCTGCGTTTTCGGTCACAGCGGTGGGCGGAGCGGGAGCGTTGTGGGAGGCATGGTTGGTCCACGTGAAATAGTGTCATCTCATCGCGTCACATAATCAGAGGTTCATAAAAATGCATATTGACGCTGATGGGTCTCAAAATTAGAAAGAAAAACTTTATTTGAAAAAAGTAAGTGAACTAAAAGTAAAAGCTAATTTTATTGTATGTTTTTTTTTGTTATTACAGATCTAAATGTAAACCCGCAACCTTCAGTCTACAGTAAAACCATTTTAGCTAGATTACATTATAATATTAGGACAATGAACTTATGAAATTCTTTCCGGAAAATGCTATGTATTCGTATATGTACCTGTATTTTTGTTATTTAATATGGTGCCAGTTTTGCGTACGAGCTAGTATTTTCAATACATTATACCAAGTTTAGAGCGAGAGTTTTTTTGTGAATTATTACTAGAAATCTTAGCCAGAAGGGTGACAGTTAATGAGCGGTTTAACTGAACACGCTATAATAGAACTGCTCCCGCTGTTATTGCAACCGATGCTTTATACCTATAAACTCAAACTACAACACTGATAAGAGCTGAAACATTTTTGATTAAATGCTTTTGTTAATAAAATGCGATAATGCTATTATAACAGTTTGAGTTCAAATAGTGGTTAGGAAATGTTGTAAGTGTATGAAAGTGTCGTATGATTATGAATATGGTGTAGACGCGGTTTCGCTCATCTAACTTCTATTTAACACCCATTCCATAGTAAACCCTAATATTTTTATGAATGATACCTAACTATTTTTATACAGAACATTTTTTATATTGATTTACATGTCTGTCCGTGGCGTATAACTAATACGCTCATACATGCAAACTTTTATAACAATTATAACATTTTAGAACCACTTTCACATTTTTTTTAGGTTTCTACAGAAAAACGGCAAAACGAAATCCCTATAATCTTGTCATCTTCGTCCGTTTGTAAGTCTATATTGTCACAGCTATATTTTAATATATGAAGCATTTGCTAAAAGTCGTCGATATATACAATATCAACCAATTACATATCTATCTCTACAACTGTCGTTATAACAAATAATAATAAAAATAACTCATCACATCTACAACAATAACAAACATCATTTATAAATGATTATTACAAAACATGAAAATTGAAATTTTTACAATTGATAAAGAATTAATTTATTAAACCGCTTTACGATAAACATATTTCTTATATTTATTTTTACCTGCAGGTAGGTGAATGCGTGTTTTGCATGTCAACCGCTTTGTTCTCGTCCTCTGCCGATTTCGTCCATTCCCACGAGGTATCTCATGGTCGTCAGTTGATAAACTACCGTTTAGAGTCAAATTATTATTCGGCAAATATATTATTACGTCTTGACCTGCAAAGAAAATAACACAAGCAAAATAGTTTAGTCTCATTCACTTGAAAAACTAGACAAGAATGATATGCATACATCTAATCACGTAGGATTTAGACCCATTTCGGAGCTAGATTATCATTTCTGTTTTTCACAGTAAGTTAGAAATTGTTTAGAAATGTAAAATTTTCAAAGCTTTTAGGACTGAGTATGTTTATAATTATATTTTCTTAAAATTTCGCGTCTTGTAAACTACATTTAACGGTTTTAAGCGCAGTAATTTATTCAATTTTTGTTATTCCGACGGTTCGGCCAGTTTTCAGTGGCCGAGATCTAGGAAGACAAAGATGTCAAGTGCCAACAAATATTGTTAGTTTTATTTAGCATGCCGTAAATTTGTTCATTTTTATTAGTTATTTAGATTTAATTTTGTTTATGATCATTATTTACTCTATGGGAGCCTAATCTAATTTACCACCGCTTCGCAACATGTTATTGAAGAGGCTTGAAAAGAAGAAGCCGCGCAAGAAACTCTTCAGCAAACATGTCTAACACTAATAATTTTATATAATATTAAAATGGGTGGAAGGAATCAGTCAAATTGATTTGTGTTCGTCGGACGTCGTAACGTCGGAATAAAAATAAATCGAATAAATTACCGCGCTTGAAACCGTTAAAACGTAGTTTTATATATTTTTATAATTTTTAACTATATTTATGACCTTTAAAATTTCCTTTAGTGGAACTTTTAAGAAATCTGAAATTTGAATAGAACTCACGCGATACCAAATAAGTTCGGACTTTAATTTTGAAGTTATAGGTTCTTATCCAACGACATTTGTTACAAACAAAATCTATGTTCCACACCAGGTACAAGATTTAAAAGAAATAATGTGTGATGAAATGAGCATACCAGCGTTCGCTTCCGGTGGGTAGTCAGTGTGGTTCAACACAGTAATATTAGCTGTGGTTGAATTCTTATCATGATCCGAATCTTCGACTGTTAATTTGAATGTATAATTTCCTGGTTGCTTGAGGTCGTTGAGGACGAGAGTCGGGCCGTCTTCCAACGGGGGCTGGTACCCGATTGGGCCAGACGTGAGGTCCCAGTGCCATGATATAATTGCGTCATCATCCTATTTCAAGAAAGAAATTATCTGATTGACCAATTAAGTAAAAAAGTGTTGGTCAATGGATGAGCTAAAAAAATCTATACAATAAATAAATTACCATGCCCAAACATAACTGACTTTAAATATTTTTGTCTATCTTAAATTTGGCCATGAATAAGCTCTAAAACGGATCAATGAAATGCAGTGAAAGTTTTAGAAATTAAATTAGGAATTTCATCTTTTTTTTTCGTGTGATAGCACACGACTTCAATATTTTACAAGGTTTCGAAAATTTTAATGTAATCAGAAATGGCAATATCTATAAGAACCACGGTAACCAAAATAGCTCACAAATTAGTAAGTTGAAGTGGCAATCATATGTCGCACCATCTACCAAAGCGATTGGTTATCGATTGGTTGAAGATACAGATAGACAAATATATATTTGCTAATAATAAACAGTCAGGTTTAGGTGGGCACTAAAAATCAGAGCTGTATCGATTTATGTTTTGGCACAGAAAATGAGTGCTTACGTTTTTTTCGCAAATTGGAGCAATTTTTTAAAATATGTTGTTCCGTTTGTTACTTTCTGTATGTCGCATTTTAGATTTAGATTTCTTTCTTAGTACTATGGATTACATTTATAATAATTTAATTAAGATTGTTTTTTAGAGACTAAAGATTATTTATCTGTCTATATTGTATCTTGGTTGAATAACATATAATTCCTTTACCTTACTTGCACTTCCATCAAGTACAGCAACAGAATTCGGCAGTTTCACAGTCTGTGACTGCGGCGTGATGACTACTATAGGGGGAGTGTTGATACGTTTCGGTGGCAGTACTGTGACATTAGCATATCCCTCGCCATAAAAGTTTGTTCCATTTACTGTCACTTTAAACCGATACTGACCTTCGGTTAAATCTGTCAGTGTTACTGTAGCGCCATTTTGATTCATGTTACCTGAAGGAATGTGTATCGAAAATTTAATACATGCTACAAAATTCGATTAGAGACCTTGGAATATTTTTTCTAAGAATAACATGATTCATGTAATGAAACAAACAAACCAGTAAATCCGCCCTTGGGCTGATCAACCAAGTCCAAACATAGTTATAATGAGTCATTGTCGTTTTTTCATCAGGTATTGTGTAGGCTGCCAAAGTTACCTCATTATCTGGTAGTTGCACCTGAATAAATAACACTAATTAATTAATTTATCTTTAAGTAAATAAAGGTGTAACTTAATTTTATACTATCTCTATATGACATGTTTTTTATAGAAAAGAATTATAAATGTAATGAATTTAGCTCATAACACAGCTTTAATGTTGGGATATGGATTAAGAACAAAATAAACATAAGTTATTTAAATCAAATAAAACATGTGTTTGTTAGACAATAAAAAAATAACAAATTAGTATTTACATTAATGGTCTTATTCATATTGAGTTGGAGCAAGTTTGAAGACTTCTTTAAGAACCATAAAAAGTCTTCAAACATACTCTAACTCGTCAAGTCCATAAGTGTGCAAAACTTGATACCTACCTGCTTAGATAAAATAGATACAGTTAAAGTTTGTACTGTTTTTTGTGTAGTGCTTTCAGTTTTCAAGCGTCTGTTTTAGTATCAGCATCATCATTCTTTTTCATTGCATCTACCGGTATAGTTGGGCCCTTAGAAAAAGCTCTTGTTGGAACGCAGGCGCCCTCTGAATTTTCCTCAGTCCCTGGCACACATTTACATATACCATTTCGCATTTTAAGTCCCAATGGTATACATTCAGAGTTGAATGGACAGTCGCCAGCTCCAACTTCACATGATATCTTTTCCAGAAAGTTGGTTGAGTCCATAATCATGTCACTATCAGAAGTGTCTCTGAATTTATCAAAGTTTTGGGTTTCTTCATCACCAATGTGGGTAAATTATTAATAAATCGAGATAGAAATTTGAGCCCTCTTCTTCAGAGAGAATATCATTATGATGACCAGTATATGGTGAATATATAGACTCTTCATCAGGGGAATAAGTATTGTATACATCTCTATAGCTAGATTGATCTAGTATGTCTGACCAGTTTTCTAAAAAAAAAATCTTTATCAATTCCAGTGACATATGTAGATTTGAGTCATTACTGGTAGTTGTGAACTGTTCAGGCAATCTTTTGACTAGTTCCAATTAATGTGTATAGATGGTGAAAGAAAACAATGCAATGAAACTTACGACATCAAGATAACTTATATATGAAACATGATGATCAGGGACTCCAGACTATGACCAAAGAAATTAAAAAACATTTTTTACATTAAAAATAAATAGGTAATTAAAAAGTACTGTTTTATTATGAAAAAAACATTATGTTGCTATCAATATGATCTACAATTTCTAAGTATATAATTATAAACATCACTTTTAGATCAACATGATAAAAATAACATACTTTTGTATGTGTCAACAGAACTAAATATAGGTATGTAGTTAAATTTAAGAAGTATTTTGTACTGAATGAAATTATTTGTGGTCAAATATTAAAGCTATATAAAAAAATTTATAGAAATTTTAATAAACTTATATACTAAATTAATTATGCAATATTTTGAAAGAATTTTTTTATATATAAAAGTTATGAATTTTTGAATAATAACTCATACTATGTTTTTTATGTTGGTATTTAGATCTATACAAAATATTATATTTCCATTGTCCACAATAGTATGTTTTAAGGACATGTGTTGTTTTAACAACTTTATGAAAATTTATAATAACATACCATTAGGCAAAACTGGTTTAACCAAAATCATAGACACATGAGATTCCCATTTACGGCTGCCAGCCCTAAGTAAAGGCATGCAGAGGTCATTGCTGACACATTCCACATGATAGCATCTTGAGTCCACAATAAACACAATGTTGCATATTTCTGAGAGACAGCATGACATCACACAGTATTTCAACCCTTTGAGACCAATTTTCTCTGTGAAGTTTCCAGCAGTCAAGTTACCTGTTTAAAACATATAAGGACAAATAATTTGCAATATATGACTACCTTTGGATGAAGATAAAGAGTAAATTAGCCATATTGTGGTGCAGATTTTTTTGTATATGTGGACTGTTAAGGCTCACATCAGCAGAGCCTAAGGGGTTTTTTTACTAATACTACTAATATGAAACAATGTTTCTATTATTTTTAATATGAAACTAAAAATTATAGAAATCATCATTTTAATTTTTCCTACGAAAATTAAAAAAATGCTGGATATTTAGGTAATAAAAAGTATTGCTGCTACTCTCCGGAACAATAAAATTAGTTTTGTGGACACAACTTTATTAATGTTCTCCAAAGCTCTGTATTTGATTTTTATTGTAGATATTGTCTACATCAATACATAAGTTCCACTATTGCAGTTCTAGATATAGATATCATGTATCACCCCAGTGATACATAAGCAATGTATACAAATATATATAAAGAGCATAATATTCAAGAATTGAAAGTAAGAATGAAATATATTTTAATAATCAATAAAAGATTTTATTAATAAATAACCTTCCTTACATTATCATATTAATATACATTAAATTTAAGTAATAACCTAAGCTGTCCTCTAGTTAATCAGTTTCAATATTAAATAGACACATTTCTTAATAACAAAATATATTAGAGCAAATTTTTCATGGCCTAATTGCCAAGCATAAACTTCATAAAATTAAGTATTATCTGATTTTCATGTTTCTTGTTTTTGCTATTTACATGAATTGCTTAATTGTGTATTATTTCATTTTGAATCTGTTGACTATTAGATTTTTCAATTCAATTGGACCTATGATATGAGTGCAATATTATTGAGAAACAAGTGAATGAGGATAATAACAAAAACATTACTATCTCAAGAACTATACATTTTCTCGACATAGGGATTGCAGAAGGGTAAATATTCATCCCTACCTTTTCCCTTCACCCCTCCAAATTCCTAAAATCAAGGTGTCATACATCTATAGTCTATATTTTGATACAGGGACAGTCTAAGGCAAGCTACGCAACTGCTATATACAGGTAAATTAGCTTCAAGATATTTTTGTATTTACAGTAGTATTTGTATAGGGTGCTATACAGTTATAGGGCACTTTTATTTATTATTTGAGATATAAAATCAACTTTGGGAGGTTATCTAACCTATGTTAAAAAAGTTCAGATGTGTTCATTATAAATAAATGTGCCCTATAATTATACCCCCCTCTTAATATTTATTATTTTAATATTATTACTTTAAAAATTTATAAAAAGTATTAGTTTATTTATTTATCTGCTGATAGTACATAACTACAAACACAAATACTTCTTGATGCTAATTTATCTGTACTAATGTTATTTCAATTATATTTTTTTGTAAATCAATAATATTTACAAACAATGATTTCAACACTGTTATACTGTTCAAGAAAATAATAATGGAAACATCACATTGTAAAGCCAATGACTTGCTTGGGTTTTAAACTGAACAGAAGTAAGATAATCCCAATAATTTAACATTTTAGCTAATAATAAGAGACTCACCAGCTGGCGCATAATTTATGAAATTCTTTGGATATAGTCTTGGACACTTATTGTTCTCATATTTTTCGTCCCATACTTTGTTGTATTGCGATAATGATATAGTTATATATAACGAAAACAATAATATAAATAAACTAAGATGAACAGTACTATTTTTTAAAACCATCATAGAGACAAATATTGGTAGGTAATACGTTTTTATGTGCCACAATTGCCACTAAACTGACTCGATAGCTTATCGGATTTACAGGAACTTATAGCTTTGCAGATATAAATTAATTGTGTGGGCGTTAAACGATATAATTTACTAATTTTTATATTTATCGGAAATACGTTTTCTCGTGATTTCTGTGGTTTACTGGTTGGTTTAAATCGTTTAGACATTTTAATGACAACTTCACAATAACAGTAACTTTTTTTTTGAAGTCTATGGCTTGGGAACTAGGTTTTTAAGCAGAATAACAGTGAGTACAGATCGCGCCACAAAAGAAGCCCCACAGATACGGCGCTGATTGCACCGTGCTTCCTGCCAAAGTAATTATTTGCATTGGAAATCGATGTAGGTAATTACTGGATAATAAATCCAAAAATTGCATAATTATAGCTATTATGTTCGTAAAATATACGAACAAAATTGTGTCAAATAGCGGAGCTGCCACTTTTAGTTATTTTATATTCCGTGGGACATTTTTGTGGCGCGTCTCTAAATTTAACACTAAAATAAATATCAACTGGTTGTTTTTAATGACAGGTAAAAGAATTATGTCTATGCCACTTTCTCAGGTTAATTAATTTTCGGTATTATAAATAGGTCAAACTTGGAGGTAGGTCTTATAGGCAGATGCCAAACAATGAAGATATTCAACGCAAACATATAATTATTATGACCTAAATACTGAATACAACTACTGTCTATTTGTAACCAATATTAAATAGTTTTTGGAAATAAAACTGCACAGCAAATTGTTAGCTGTAAGGTACCACTAATAGACTGGTAAACAAGTGCCTTTTGGACCAACTTTTTTCAGCAGTCTCCGAAAATTATGTGAGGTTTTTCATTTTTTTGTTAATAATTTTCGTTGTTTAACTTTTAATTTTGTAACAAGGAAAATTATTAATAAAAAAATGAAAAATAATCATTTTCTAATTTTTCCAACGGGGTTCTATTCTAAAGCCTTTCAAGAATTTCCCCAAGAACGGAAAAAAATCTTAAATTTATAGTTTAACAATTATCACACTTGCAATGTTCATGTTCAAGCAAAATTTTTTTATTAATTAGCTATTGAATACCTAAATGCAAAATTGTTATAAAAAAAAATTTCAAGTAGATTATTGTTCATTCATCTATTCAGTTAGTGCCTGAATTTTGTCTATTTTTTATTTTCATATTTAGTATGTTTAAATAATATTTATTCATTAAAGGCCGATGTGGGTGTGGCTTGCGTAAGCCAGAGTATCCGTTTTCGACTGTATTTTCATCCCTCTGGGAAAGTTATAAATATTGATCTTACAGTTTCGGGAGTCAAGACATTTCTCTTTTCGAAACGTTTTTCAAATTTGAAAAATCTTTATTACTTTTTGAGATATTTGCAAAAAACTAAACCCCCTTTTTTTAAGTTAATTGTTAATAACTTTTACAATTTTTGCAAGCGGAACTTCATTTTTTCAAAAATCATCTAGATGTCATTCCAAATCGAATGACACCTCATTTATAATTTTCGGAGACTGCTGAAAAAAATTGGTCCAAAAGGCACTTGTTTACTAGTCTATAAAACTTGTATAATTAGAAACAACTTGCGGTTTTCTGAACTATTTGCATGCTTACCATCGTGATGAAACTTGCACTTCAAGTCATGTGTGAAACTCGTCAATCTACCTAAGATAAACTTGGCGGGAATCATGTCCGTTCCTCAATAAATTAAAGAGGCCTGAGCCCAGTAGTAGGATGTTTATGGACTTTTATAAATCGTATGAATTTATAGAAATACTTATTATTTATTATCAAAATACCTATCTTATGCGCGAACCCGAAGGTAAAACAACCCCGGGTATTCCGTATATACGAAACCGCTGAAGATGATAATAGAATTTTGTTGCCTTTAGTTGTTGTGTGAATGTTTGTCTAATCTAATAACAAAAATAAATACAATTGACAATTACAACACCCATCACCCCGATGACTAAGAATACATACAATAGAAATAGAATATATCTTGCATATACCTTGAAACCAGTTCAATCAATCATTCTAACAATAACAGTAGCAATCACTTTTCAATCGGTAATCAATTCACTTTTTATTTCAACAACTCACTGCACTGACCATAAATCTTATTGTTTTTTACATGTTTGTCTATTATCTATAATCTATAAACGAATCCACCACAATCGCGGCACCTTCCATGAACCAAAGAGAAATAGGGGGGACATATATAGATATACATACATACCGGTATACAGAAAGAGAAGGAAATATGTATCAGGAATGTGTATATAAATACGTTTAGGGTTTAGGGATGACAGGAATAAGTGGAGGAGCGAGATGGAATGCTCCTCCGTCTCAAAGGAAGGTCTTCCAGCGAGGCTATTGCTGATCCTCGCAGGCTTAGGCCTATCTATTATTGTTGGAAATTTGTATATAGATGGCGCTGTACAATAATTCAGGTTGCAAACGATTTCTTTCGCTTATAAGTTTTCCACTAGTTCCACTACACACAGAACAATGTCTGGCATTATGTACTTGTTGTTCAGAAACTTTACCACTGTCATTAGGTACCTACTACCTACTATCAATTTACATACATACATAACTTCACGCCAGGTTCCTTGCGGGGTAGGCACGAACAACAGAGCGCCACACAGGCCCATTCTTACACACCTCACTTGCTTCATTCACATTCATAGCTCTTGTCATGCACGCTCGTCTGTTCTTAAGGCTCCTAACATCACCTTCTGCTAACACATGATCAGGATCGATATGCATTATGTTTTCTCGTAAACTGAAATAGTTCCACAAGATACGGAAAACCTAGATCTGCTATCAATTTAATACATAATTTAGATCAAGGGATAATTGAATGAGATTTGAGATTGTTCTTTGTTAGCACACAATTACACATTCACATGACTGCTTGTTGCAATTTTATAATTATCCCTTACACGCGATAAGGTTCTGGATATATGAGAAATAATTAACCCTAATTTTTAGTTGTTTTTTTTGCAATTTCACCACATTATTATTTATAGAATACATCTTTCAAAAGCTTTTGTTCTTAAAGACCCAGTAGCTTTCTATTTAGAAAAATATCTGTTACGTACATAGATAGATGCAGTGACTATTTAACATGACATGACTATTTAATAGCCATTACATTTTTGCCAAAATGACTACAGAACCCTAAAAAATTACACTGATCAATCGCAAACTAATTTCTGAAAGAAACGGTACATTAAATTAGGTTTATAAACACAAATTAAGATTCTGTGAAAAGCTATAACAACGTCAGTCTTTTAAGAGAAGTTAAAAAATAGTTGGAATCAAAGCGTAATACAATTATTAACAAAAATGGGAGCAGGTCAAATTGGAGGAATAGCTACTTTACGTAAAGTCAATTACATAATATTTTTTTTATTAACCGTGTTTCTGATTAAATGTGAATTCGTTTGTAAGATTGTAAAATATGTCTGTTTATTTGTATACACGCCTTTGGGAATGAATCTTGGTACTTTTTAGAAAATGAGACTGTTTCCGCGGGATGACAAATTAAAGTTCATGCTAACTGAGCTGAATGAACTGAAAAAAGAAAAGAAAAAAACTACACGTACTTTCAATAACAGAAGTGAATATGGGATACTTCGTAGTCATTTTGAAGAATACGGAACCTTTATGAAATTGTCATGACCATCCATCCGTCTACGATATACGATATCATATCATATACGATATATGTATTATATCACAATCATTTATAAAAACTAATAGGTCGGCCCTCGGATTAGTAAAAAGAGTACAACAATTCAGGTGTAAAAGGTATAAGGGAGGGATATAAGGACTTCAAAAATAATAACTAACTAATTGTTTTAAAGTGTATAGTACCGAGATATTCGCTTCTAAAATTGTAAACTCATCAAAATCGTACAACCCCCACCCCACCCTAGACGATTTTGATACATTCTTCTATTACTTACACAATTTTTATATTGACAAAGGCTTCATTATTAAGATGACTTTTTTTAACAAAAAGTACCTACACCAGTGTAGGGTATTGTGGGTTCTTTAATCAAATGACATAAACATTGGACATTCGTCATCTGTACGAACACTCTTTACTGCACTTGGATCGATATGCATTATGTTTTCTCGTAAACTGAAATACTTCCACAAGATACGGAAAACCTAGACCAGTTTATTAACACTATATTCTATATTGTCGTTGCAGTAGATATTGATTTCGATAATGCAGCTGGTTTTGTTGGAGTCAAAACTGAAGTAACAGAAGCGCAATTTGTGGTAAGTCTTGCATATCATGCACATCCCAAGTAGTGCAACGTCGAATTTTAGATGCTTTAGGTTTATAAAGTCAGGTAGAAAATTCTTCATACGTAATTTTATTTAAGTATAATTCATTATCTGTGCCTGTGTCATTGTTCGCAAAAATAAAGGACATCTAAAAGGGTCCATTCACAGTCCTGCATTGTAGCCCGCCGAGCAATGCAAGACCTTGAATGTTGTGTTGCAGCCTGCAATGCGTCCGACAACACCGGACACAAGGTCTCTTGAGCCCCTGCAAGCTCCGCCCACTGCAGGACTGTAACGCAGGATTGTGTATGTGGCCTTTTACAACGACAGTCAATATTGTCCTTCTTTAGCTTATTACTTTTGATTTTGTTTTATGACTAAAAATACTTAGCAAAGAGTATGTAACACTATGATACTTAGTCTAAAAATTAGAAAGAAACTGCTTCGATAATAAACAAACTAAAAGGTAGAATATTTAAGTATACGAGAATTCGAACTCGCATCTTTTGAGACGCCAGTATAATGTGATTAACTACTATTATAGTTACCAATCGATTAGCTGATTTGAAAAGACAATAATCCGCAATGCCTCTCATTGGAACTTTCCAGATTTACTACCTGTCCCACGCGATGATGTTTTGTGCGGGAGCCCTGATCGAAGCCCACGTGGCCCTCACACCAGCGAGTTGCGTCATTGGCGAGAGATATAAATTCTCTGTATTTGCAGGAACGCATAAGTTTCGGGCGCGTTCTGGTATATCCAGAATTGTTCAGCATGTTTGTATACATAGAGGCAAGTTTTACAGAAATATTTATAACATCAATCCGTAAATATTTCAATATTGGGATCAGTCTTTTCAATTTCCGCGGATCTAATAGCAGGGCCATTTTGCGAAATCCGCCTGCACCTCTTTTGCCCCTTTAATAGTAAAAACCAAAATTAGTAATACAATATCGTCAATATGTTTGAGATTCATTATATTTTCAGTGATTGAGTTGAATGATGATAATCTTCAAAACTAGCTGATTACGCCAGACACGTATATGTAGGTAGGACGTAGATAAGGACCTTGGATTGGGTTCCTAGATCTGAGAGCGCGGGTGCCATGCATCCCTTGCGCCCTCATGTAATGACGGTCCTGAGTCCTGACTGACAGTAAGCCCACCAGTTTTAGGAGAATTAACGATTTAAAATATCGATAGTTAAGAAGTCACGCCACTCTATATAACTATTACATATTATGCTAGCAAAACAGCGTAAATGATGGGAGTTTTCTACTATGTAAGAGCAAAACCTAAATGCGCCCTGAAGTTCATACAAGCCTTTGCGTAGAACACAGTTATTATAAATTCACGAAGTGGAGTGTTGCGCTCTCACTCCCAGGTTATCCAGACTCGCGTGCTATCCCACTTTCCCACCACATACTGTCAGGTGTAATAAGTCGAAAAAAGGCAAGATACAATCAGTTTTTTTCGTATTAATGTATACTAGGATATGTGGAGCTCGTCCAGGCTTGACTTGAAATTCACGTGGGATTCCCACTATACAAAGTACCGTAGCATTTAATTAAGAATGTAGCTTATTGTGTATATAGTCTTTTCCAGTTTTTTTTTAAATAGCTTTAATGTACAGACACGTATGTTTAGAATGTTATAAATTATAAAATTATACATTTCATGGTCTATGAATGTCACGAAGTCTTACATGTTACCTCTATTATTATCGATGTTTAATGTTTGTATGGTTTGGAAATTAGACACCTGTACCTAATTTGTTCAAGGTTACTAGAAACTTGGAACCAATTTTTTGTACGCAGAAATGTTAACATTGTCTACTGTTTACTAAGTTATACGTCCCAATAGACATATTTGAAGCGACCCGTAATGGCGTTAAACATTCACTGGATTTGCTAGGAGGCTACGAAATCTTTGAAAACATGTGTGATCGAAAGTCACAATTGAAGACATGAGTGGATGAAGGTGATAAGTCGCATAATTCCAATTCTGAGTAAATCGAGATAAAAAATTACTTTTATTCTAAACTGAACTGAACTTAACACCTTTTTCAACTCTTCATTTTTTAAATATGCCTTATATCTATGGTCTAAGGTCTGTAGTCATTTGGTATCGACTTATAACCTTCATCTACGCAAAAAAAAGCAAAAAAACCGAATATGCGACATATCACCTTCATCCACTCACGTCTTCAATTATTATAAATATTTCAAAAAATATCTTAAAAACGAATAGACGTAACTTCTATTCTATTCTACATTGTCGTTCGTTCGCTCGTTGTTGAAATATTCTTATTTCATGAAAAATTAAACGACTGAATTTAAACTAAAATATTCAGCCTTTGATCCAAAATGTAGCCTTCAGATTTAGATCATATAAACGTCTATACCCCAATACCTTCAGAATACAATCATATATGGACTGGACTGAACAATTTATTTGTTGAAATTTTTAAAACTTAAACGGTTTCCTATGAGGATAAGAAAAATATTTAATACGTTTATTTGTTATGTTTTTATTTATATGTATATCTATTATTTTAGTTTTAGACAAGTTCCAATTGTAGGTTAATTGTGAAACAATACAAATTGAATTTAGCAGTTGTAAAAATGCTTTGTCTTTAATACAAAAAATCCACTAATTTAGACAAGTGTTATCATCTTTTAAAATACGATATTTTATGACTTAATTTCATTTAAAGGTTACAACCATACTGAGCGCCTCGAATATTGCACTGCTAATAATAATATAGCGTTACTGGTGTTAGACCACCAGCTTTCATTTCACAAATGGGAGCCTGGAGCTGATTTTATACTTAATCGGTTGAGATATGGACTCACTACTCCACCTGAGGACAATCGGATCGGGGACACTTCCTGTCGATATTATGGATGGGGGAGTAGGAGGAATGTGAGTATACCACCTAAGGTCCTGAAGGTAAAAACATCCGCTACAAAATATCCCATCTAAATATGTCATTGATATATAGTACTCTCTTCGAGTACATGCAGTATGAGGGACAGTCTCTGCAGCACGTCGATCTTCTTTAAGTTTCAATACGTTTTATTGTGTTCTTGTTTTTAAAAGATTTCATTACAATTCTTATTCTTATAAAAAATAAAACATGTTTTTAGAGGCAGTATATCCGTCAAGTTTGCCGAAGGCGGATAGCGAGTTTGATACTTTAGTGCAGTGGTTCCCAAAGTGGGCGATAGCGCCCCCTTGTGGGCGCTGCAGGCCTAAAAAGGGGCGGTAAGAGTTCCAGAAAAAATAGGCATTGGCAGGTGTAGCCCATAAGAGTTAACTTGAGACCTCAGCGCCGTTGTGTACTACCTACTGCGCTTAGGTCTCAAGTTAACTCTTGCGGACTATAGTACAACTCTCGTTTAGAATGTATGTTTCTTCGCTAATGTAGCTCTTAATAATCAGTTGATTTAATTTGACGTTATAGTATTTTTTAAGTATGTGAAAAAATTGGGCGCTAAAAATAATTTATTCTCAAAGTGGGCGGTATACAAATAAGTTTGGGAACCACTGCTTTAGTGCATTAGACATTGCAATGTGCAAGTTTCATCATAATGTTTTACTTCGCCGGCAGCACGTCGTAATTGTAACAAGATAAGTACATAAGTTCAGAAAACTGCCTAAGTTGTGCATGGTTCCGACCAGGATTCCAACCCACGTCTCTTTTAAAACGCTTGGAACGTTTGAGATTCGAGAGTGTTACTAATTAACCTACCACGGCTCAAAAAGAGTGGGGAGGCCCGTGCCCAGCAGTGGGATGCTATGGACCATTAGGACCTAGTTATGCAAAATGGAACCAACCCACATACTTACAGTTTTGAGAAAAAGTCGTTTTTATTAACATTTTGCAAAAAAATATTTAAAATATTGAATATTCTAATGTACAATATTCTAAATATTTTTTTCCAAAATATAGACACATTTTTTGTAAGCAAAATTTTAATAAAAATGACTGTCAGTATGTGGGTTGGTTCCATTTTGCATAACTATGTCCTATTGTTGTAAGCTTTGTTTTAGGGCTATTTGATACCCTTGCTCATTCATCTGAGGCGTGTTGATGTAACTATATTGCCACAGGAGAAATGTCTGTCAATGTGGAATTTTAATAACAGCTACTTGTGTATTGATCAACCATCATGTAAGGTATTATATATTTATTATTATTTACTTGTACTACAAAGTCTTTACCTCATTACCTTACTCGTATATTGTATTCAGAAACTGGCTCGAAATTTTATTAAATAAGTAAATTTGACAAAATACTTTTTTTGTTTTAGTCTGAAAAATTTGGAGCATTATGTCCGGTGAGTAATCTTGTTTTTGTTATTTGTATTATATCAGTTTGTTTCTTCATTGGTATTTGTTTTAAGAAAACAATTTTCATATATCTCCTATGTTTTCAAGTAAACATCCCAGAATCATGGTCCGATATATAATAGATTATTTATTAGCATGGAAAAATGGAAGTTACATAATAAATTGGTCAATTTCATTAAGCAAGACATAATATGGATACAAAAAATAAATAAGATACAGTGATGCGATGGATGTGAATCACAGTCGGCCTACAAGTAAACTGAACTTTGTGTGACATTTTCCATATTATACATATTTTATGATCCCGATTAAATAAGACACTTTTAAAACTATATAATTATAAGAAAACTTCTTGTGTTGGATAAATTGTTTGTTCCTGAAATGTTTTTTCGTTAGTTAGGATGAACAAAGGCACTATATGAAAAATATCTGTTTAAAAAAAGAGCTTAATGACATTAAATTTGTATCTCAAATAGGGTACTCAAATGACTGCTGGTTGAAACAACCAGCACTAGATTTTGTTAGGGCCATTCTAGTGACTTACAAAGTAAAAAAAGACAAAAATGCAATAGAATCACCAACAAAGACACAAGAAACAGCCACCCATATCCTGCTGGAATGCGAACAAACTACGGTTCGGCGTATTTGGACGCACAAGGTACCTTCGGGAAGTCTTTGACAACTATGACGTCGAGTTATTCAAAAGTCCGCAGCAGAAAATATATACTTAGCAGTAACCTTAAAAGATTACAAACTTACTTTAACACAACATGATTAAAGCCGAAAAAAGATAATGAAATGATGCTTTTTTTTTCAGGATGACCTCGGTTCCGTTATCGTATGTTCAGGTTACGCTCAGGGTATGATGATATCTCGCCTTATTGACAGACCGTGTGGAGTGGGATTTCTCGACTTGGCAAAATTCAACAAATTCCTAACTTGTGGCGTTGATGACTCACGTGATGTGATAGATCATGATCCTTTTATGACTATGGAATTTACAACGCCAAACCCTGTACCCTTATTAACAGTTCCTACTCGGATGTCTTCACAACCCAGTGTGGTAACAGAATCTAAAGACCAATCATTTTTGTAGTACTTATAGATCTAGAACAGAGCTCTTATTTTAGTGAAATAGTTATTTGTACTACAATAATCGCATTTCATTTTAAATTCTAAATAGTCTGAATACGTAGGCATATTTTAATTTTGCAGCTTAGATTTTCGTACTCATACCATTTTGAACTGAATATGTCCATTGAAGTCTTTGAATTTTTGTTTTTAATACTTACCGTTACCTTTGATACTGGAAATGTCCACATGCAACCATTGGCTAATAGTTAGATACTAACGGGTAAATTGCGTATACGTACTCAATAGCAACTCTTAAATGCATCAGATTGCTGCGCAGTAAACTATTCTGACATGAATTCAGATACTGCACCACTTCCGACAGCTTATATAGTTTTTCATTAAGTATTTTTTTACGAATGATTAATATTCATGTCAGATCTTTTTAAATTGATTTTTATTTACGGTAATAAAAAGCATGGCCATTAACCAATATGTCATTTGTTTTTATAAAATATACGTGATGAATTTGTTCATTGCACAAACAAATATGTATCTTATGTTATGTCATCTTCAAGGATGGCATAACCACTCATACAGTCTAATTGTAAATAATTTCATTTTCTACTGATTATTTAGTAACATGTTCTTATTATTTTTATTTATGTAACTACTGCTATGTCTGGGATAATGTTAGTTAGTGTTAGTGACTATTTCACGCAGATCTACGTTAGCATTGGGTTTGACGCGTCACTTGTGATGCGGAATTGTCATTAATTGTTAGTAAGGTGTCAGATATCGTATGTATATCCACTAATGCTAATCATTAAAGGCTTTATTTTTAAAGCTATAAACAAGACGCATTTGTCAACTGGCACTAAATATAACATTATCACAAATGGAGCAGGGCTATTAAAGCTTAATACAGAATGAAATAGTAATTTATCAGCTAAACATATCTTAAAGGTCATATTCGTAATTTAATAAAAGTTATGGTAAGTTAATCGTAGATGCATAACTTACTATTTATTATAATAGTTTATTGTAAACAATAATACGAATATATAAAGCTAAAAAATAGAATTTACTATTAAAATATTCGCTAAGATTACTATTAAGACTATTTAAAATTAAAATGATTGAGTTATCTCTCGTCTCTTTTGAGAACAATTCAAATTCAAAATAGCTAGCTTCCGAGGGATTTTATGAAATATTTTTTTAGGAGGTCACTACACTCTTTTTACGACTTTAATTTGATGTCCATTAATTGGAAACAAAAGCATTTCGATTTTAAGAGGACCGATGTTGTCTGCTTCAATTTTGTAAGATCTTAAAACACTGGAGAGAATGCTTTTCATTATTAGCATGCCAAAGTTACGCCCTGAAACACAATTATTGTTGCATTACTAAAAGTCGCACTTGAAATCTTTTCCATAACAAAAAAAATAAGTTAGATTTTTTGGAATTAATTGCTTTAAGAGAATAAGGCTATTCATTGTTTTATCATGAAAATATTGTCAATATGCATTTTTGTCGTTGTTCATTTTGGTTAACAATAAAACTTTATCTGTCAATCGATTTAATCACTAGAGTTAGCCCCGCGATTTCCACCGTTTAAGCAATAATTGGTCCTATACTAGTCCTCCTGACTATAATTGGAAATTTCTGTACAAAAAAGATAATATTATGATATAGTAAAAAAATAATACACATTTGCTATATGAACATTATTAAAAGTAGGGACCAATAAAGATGTCTGGAATTGACTACAACTTTATGCATAAAAATTAAAATTGTAAGATAAAATGATAGGTAAGTAGTGTAGTACAGTCAAGTCGTGAAAACGAGTAGAGTGAATAAAAAGAGAGATGCCGGCAATAACCCGGGTATTTTAATAATTAGATCGATGATGTGTACACTAGATTGATAAATAGAAATAATAGAAGTTACCTATGCAATTTCTGGATCCGTAGCTGAATGGCAGAAAAGCAGCGGGGTGTCTATTTATTGATCGTTCAGGTAAAAATCTATCAGGGTCGAAGTCTTCGGCATTTGGCCCCCAAACTGCCTTCGATCGGTGAATTGCAAACGCACCTACCACAGCTCCACAGCCAGCTGGTAATGTCACTCCGCAACGAGCTAAGTTATAAAGACGTTAATATTTGAAAAATCTTTAACCTACGAACGCACTTGTTGGAAATAGTTAACGAAAATATGAAATAATGTAAGTATATATAGGGAAACAGAGATATAAGCTCGAGTCGTGATGAGGTAAGGGGGGTCTGCGATTCATATCGTGTATGGTTTAAGTCACAGTAATTTTCCCTAAGGTAAGAGCCCTCTGGGCAAAATCGGTTACTTGATAGAGATCAATAAGAAATTTAAACCAGCATGAGTCTACTGTGTACAATATTTAATTTTTAATTGCTTAGTTGTATTGTTTAATTAACAACTTTGATAAATATAATTTCGTAAAAAAATACAAATAGTATACAATAGGCCTCAAATCGTCGGTTGGGGGACGTGCCAAAACGCTGGCCATATCCCTCACGCGCTGGATGGCACGGCTAATGTGTTACGTAGGACCGGCCATTCGTTTACTTACGTGAGACTTCTATAGAGCTATATAGTAGTCTTGATAAAATCGATAGGCTTCGGTTCCCCAAGGCCCTAGAGTCTCAACAGCGAACGCCACAAATATGTATCCATTGCCAATAGATGCATATTTGCGGCGTTTTAGACCCTGCTGCCGTGCGGCAGCTGCGCCAGCTAACACGGCCGTGTCTGGAAGATGGGACGCAGCCAAAGAGTCAACGCACATGGCACTCGATACTATGGTCGCCCCCTTTTGCAGGACATCAAAACACTGCATCCAGTCTTTTGCCAGTTTGTTTAAAAAAATCAATCATCGAGGTATCCTTATAGTACCAATAAGGATATCAAAATAATAGTAGTCATTCAGGCGTGTGTTTTTCTAGATCAATGTTTATTCGATTTACAAGCCTTTCGATTATGTTCGCACAATAAAAATGAAAACATAGTGGTTTGATACAAGATATAAGTACTTACGGAGATAAGTATCCTTATCGATGTTCCGTGCAATAATTGGCACCACGGTGTATAAACGCATGCTTTCCTTTATAACTCTTTCTAAATAGTGCATTTGCAGCAGTTCCTCTTTTGTCGCTCCACTTTTTGATTCTCCGAAAATAGCTCTTTGTCTAAACAAGAACACTTGTTGTGTTGTTATCGAAAAACAAAAGTTATAAGCTACAAGGAAGGTCTTATTTTAATATAAATTTTATTACGGATGTTTTTTGTAATATTGTAGTACCAAATGCACAAATTCGTATACATAAAGGAATATACTTACTCCTCTAACAGTTTTTGTTGTACATCTTGATGTTCTCCGAGAAGAACTAAAGTATATGCGATAACAAGAGCTGTGGTATCATTACCAGCTATTGTTATGGAATCAATGTGTTCTCGAAGTTGTTCATCTGTGAACTCAATCTCTCTCCCAAAAAGCATGTCTAGCACCGCTTTTAGCTTGCCCTCTAAAAACAAGTTATTTTATTTAAAAAATAGCTATTTTCTTCATCAAGTAATTTATTGAGGAGTTTTAGTAGCATAAGCTTAAATGTTTATCTCCCGAGCAGTTTTATTTCCAAATACTAAAGTTATCCAAGAGCGTATCATTCCAACACAATGAAATGTTTCAAAGATTTAACTATTTTAGTACCTACTACGGAAATAAAAATATATTTAGGGCCGATTTACCTGTTGGAACTTGCTAGAATGTTTTTTTCAAAATTTAAATTTATTAGGTATCTAATGTGATTCTGTTTTTAATATGTCACTTGTGAAATATTTCTGTAAGAGCAACTCAAATGTAATGTTTTTTAGAAGCGAAATATTATTTTAATTTAGATTCGCAATATTATATAAAAAAACCACAACATTAGCAATCATCGGATAAAAGTTATCAATCAAATAAATTATAACCTCAGTGGATGCAAAAGTGAAATTATTCAAAATTACCCTTATCATGTCCAATCTCGACTGGTTGGTATTTGGAAGTAAAATTCTGATTTAATACAACTTTAACATCGTTATTTATATCATTGCATCGATTGTTTTCATTAATATAGGTAATTATTTTTTTAAAGATAATAATTAGCTTAAATCAAATATTATAAACGCAGAATAATATTTGTTATATGATCAATTTTACACACTGGTTTTATAATAATCTGTTTTATTGACTGACGTCTGTACAAAGTTTGCACTTCAAATATTAACGAAAGGTATTCATAATATTTGTCTGTAGGGGAAAGCAGGTAGGATTCGTACACAGGGAGCATTCGTACAGTGGAGATATCTCCGCATTATGCAACATTGAAATGTTTGCATTTGTGTGCATGATTCCGTTTGTAGGATACGGGTACCTGCGGATGGGCCACAATACGGCCATTGGCTTCGATGATGTAAGTCGATACGTGAATTCGCTCTGCGTAAGTATTTTTCGTTGTCATCTTTTAATTCGCTTGGCTGGTATAAGTAATGCTCAAATTATAAAAGTGATTTATTATAGTTTATGCCTTAAAATATTACTTTAATATTTAAATAGATATTTTAGCTCAACTATAACGGTTATGTTTATTTCAAATTAATTTGTTGAATTATCTGGATGGGGTACCTTCGTGCAGTTACATGTGAGGTAGATTCGTACTGTACGAATCCTCCTCTAGTATAATAGGTACCGGTAGATATTGTACCTATGGGCAATTTTGTTCTAATTTCACGATAAATACAACTCAAATTTATGTTTTAAGTCTCTGCAAAAAAAATATTTAGTTGTTAGCACTTTGCTTTATGCGGATGATGCCGTGCTTTTAGCGTAATCGCCATCAGAACTGCAAACACTAGTTACAATGATGAAAGATGACTGTCATGCGAGAGGCTTATATTTGAATGCGAAGAAAACAATGGTTATGGTGTTTGAAAGAAAAGAAACCAGAACGAATGCAAGGATAATGGTCGATGATGTTATGCTGGAACAAGTGAATGAGTTTGTATATCTTGGATGTGCTTTTAGCAGGGATGGAAGGTACAGCGCTGACATAGAAAGAAGAGTAAATTTGAGGAATAGTATGAATGGAGCTTTAGGTAAACTTCTAGGCGCTAAGAAACTCAGCTAGAAAGCCCAGCTTGCCATACACAACGCAGTGCTGGTACCATGTATGACAAGAGCTATGAATGCCAAAGAAGCAAATGAGGTTTGTAGGAATAAGCCTAAATGGCGCTCTGTTGTACGTGCCTACCCCGCAAGGAAACTGGCGTGAAGTTATGTATTTATGTATGTTGAGACTTGTGATAAAATTTATAATGTTGATTTTTAGTTCTTTTATTAATGGAAAAAATATTATGTTATATGAATATTTTCAGGACTTATTTTTAAGTATTAAAGTACTTAAAACAATATTTTTGATCATTACTAGATGAAGATCATTAGTTTCATAATTATTAGAGAAGAAAAAATATATTTGTGTTCTTTTCGTTACATAGGTACTCTGAATACAATAATTACTAGTTTACTATATGACGGCTGACGCTGTTTTAACTTTGACCTCATTAAAGGACTTTACTACATTGAATAAATGGCATTTTCTTTGATTGTACGGAGGTTCCCCACTATGTACGAATGTGCCCCACGCTATGCACGAAGCTACCCCATGCATGGGGTGCTTTCGTGCGTTTTCCATTTTTTAGGAAAACGGTCGTAACTTCTCCGTGTTGCTTTATATGAAAACTGCACTTCCATAATATTAAAGCCAGATAAATGGGTAATATACCGCTATTAAAATAATTTTGTAATAGCTAGTAGTTTCTTTTTTATAAGGCTCAGAACAAAAAACGTACGAATCCTACCTGCTTTCCCCTAATGATCGATTGGTAATTAAGTAAGTGTTAGGGATGGCGTTCTTTGGGCGGGTCAATTTTATTTTAGACAGTGAGTAAAACAATGTATGGTTTATTTTAAATGTTTATATACAACATGACTCTTTTATATCGGGTTAAAATGCAGTGCTCGCTCACGTCACTGCTCAAAAAACAGGCTGTTGCCTGTTTACGCCAATAGTCCAACTGAAATACCTCAGGCCCCGAATTTGTATCTCAAATTGTCAAATCGAATTGGAATCGTAATTGGAATGAATAATAAAATATAGAAACCGGCCATTGATGTGAATTTTAGAAACTACCGATATTTAGTTATCTGTCAGCCGAATGTATCTAGGATGGCATGTTTTTTTTGTGAAAGTTACAGACTTGGGGCCAGTGTTCCTCCTTTCGCAATAGGCCCGGGTCGCAGGAATAACATACATGACCAACTTGTAGCAGGTTGGTCTGTCATTGGGTTATATGAGATCAAAGCCCCTGGGGTCTCATATTGAATTCATATGAGAGAATGTCACATTTATGTGTGACACATTTGTCGCCATAGTAATTATATAAACCTCAGACTAATATCTACTACATTTGAGTAGATATAGAAATTAGCGGCACTAGAGTGCCAGCAGTCATTTCATTGAGTAACTTAACAAAATGGTTTACTGCTAAGTCAAGGTTTGTATTTCTTGTAAAAATACAAGAGAAGTCACAGTACAGTGATTTATACTTCACCGATGTCAACAAGCAGGAGGTTCTCAATTCATCTGTATGTTTGATGTATGTTACTCGATTTGTCCGTCAATTATAAAGCGATTTTCAATTTTTTGTAGAGATAACTTCTTATGGGAGGGTAAACCGCTTCGTTACGTAGCGCGTTACGGCGCCAGTTTGTCTGGCTTCCCTTTCTCTCACTTAAATTGTTTTAAGTTATCACTTCTGTCGGGCGTAGACGCAAACCGTCTTTTTAAATCGAAATGTGATACTCCCGAATTGTTCCCGTTGTCGCCATCTGAAGAGTGAAATCCAAGGAATTAGAGAAACCCATGAAAATTGATAACAAACTTCTTTGTAATACGATATCTTCGACAATTCTAAAACAATTTTAATTTCTTTCCTTACTTATGAGTCTATACTCCCGAGGTGGTTACCAAATCAGACTTGGAGAGTGGATTCTAGGGAAATAAGAGTACCAATTACTTACTAAAGAACGCCGTGTGCCTAAATTCTTGGACAAAAACTTGTATACTGTATACTTGTAATGCGATTTCTCTGTCTATTGTGGAGTGATTTTTTTTCATTCGTAAGAGATGTTAACACCTGAGTTGTTCCCATGATCACCTAGTCAGGATCTGATGAGTGGATTGCAAAGAAATCGAGAACAACCCTTGTTGACGAGCGTCAACACCGAAGAGTGAGATAGTAAGTATTATCCCTGTAAATTGGTAATGCGCTGGAACCTTGTCAAATTAACATTCACGTGACGCCATCAGCAACTCGACATGTACGCGTACTCGCCGGCCAGTGATGCTAACAGTACTGAGTGTTCGGCTACGTTTACGTCACCAAAATGGCGGCCAGGCGCAATAGCAATTTGCGGGGACAATAACCTTGTTGTTCATGCAACATAATATACGGTCTAAGTAGCGTCGATATAAGTGCCGGCGCGCGGGGCGCCGCACACTGCATCCGTGACCTTGATCGAGTAAAGACCTGTCACTTTCCGGCGGAGCTAATAAGACGGTGATAACACGTGCATCTATTTCGGTTAAATTATTAGATCGGATAATAACTGGTGTGATTCCAGAACAGTTGGTGATAATCGGTACCGGTGAGTGGTCTCAAGGACAGTGGTGAACCGCGACGCGTGCGTGTTCTTCGGGAGTGATAATTCAGAGACCGGCCCAAACTTCCACTTCTCCAGTAAGTGATAGACCATAAGTATATTATATGTTGCCAGGAAATTCAAACAACGGATTCCGACAAGCAGGAACTTGCCTATACTTACAGTCCGCTGGGCTAGCCATAGCCCGAACACTTGTATACGCCTGCAAGTAGTAAATTTTCTACAGGCGCTTAATATATTATATCCAAAGCTATTCAAGTGCTTGCGCACCTAAACAATATAAGACATTTTTTTTCATAAAAACAAAACCGACTTGAAAGTAAAAGTAAAAATAAATATTTAAACGCCTTATTTCTACAACATCTTGAAGTCGGTGCGAAGTAAAGTAAAACATAAAATTTACTATATTTTGCACATTTGTTATTGATTTTTGTTTTACTTGGCACCGACTTCAATTGTTGTAGAAAGATGGCGTTAAATATTTAATTTATGCTTTTTATTTAAATGTCGTTTTTTTTGTAAAAATAATGATTACAGCTAAACATCCCGCAATCTGAACTTGACTTTTTAAATATGCTTTAATATGTTTACATACATACATAACTTCACGCCAGGTCCCTTGCGGGGTAGGCACGAACATCAGAATAATATGTTTATATTATTATATTGAAGATTTTTACCCTTACAAGTAAGCTGTAACCCTACAAAATTAAATACGTAAATACGGTCACTGACCATATTTAAATATGTACATAATTATACTGAGTTTATTTCGGTTTATATACCTACTGTATAAAATTAATGAAATTTTTACGGTTCCAGCATCTAATGGTAAAAAGGGACCCTTATGATCACCGATTCATGTCTTCCTGTGAATCACAGCGTATTATCTCCGCAACTACTGTAGCTAAACGTATACGATCTTATACATTTTGAGTTTAAAGTAAGTTTGAAGGCAAGAAGTTTTAAGAAGAAGTTTTAAGGATCTTTAAGACGCCTACAGATTCAACATGAACTAGATCGTTAAAACTTAGAAAACGTGTATTTCGTTTGGAAAACGTACTGGTAAATTAAAATGTACTTTTTTGTAGATATAATAAAAAAAACCAAAGCTGCAATTTAAAAATTGAGGAAAATTTAAAATTATGAGTAAGCTAAAGAGTGTATGTCAAATGAAATTACTTTTTCGCAAAGTAAAAAATAATATTTTATTTAAAAAAATATTGCCGAATTAAATGACCACTTTACCCCTTAATTTAAAAAATTGTTGATTCTAATTTTGGAGGAAAAATAACATAAAATAATAAGGAAAAAATTGTTACTTTGAATTCGAAATTACAATGTTGCCCCCATATAAGAAAATTCGCGAATGGACTAAGCTCTGCAGCATATACGCAGTGTAAACGAGATAAGATTCTTGACTGATGTTGATATTGCTCGTTTGGTGTACATTAGCTATTTTCACATCATTATGTCTTTTAGTACTTACTCTAATATGGGATAAAGCGGCTGATATAAAAGTATTTTTAATCCTGAAAAAGCGTTCGCTCTGTTTACAAAATGGGAGCGCAGGATTCCTTGCGAAATATTTTTACAATGGCTTCCCAGTATATATTTGAAAATGTTCAAACAGAACATCAAGCAAAATATCTCCATTTTCCCCACATTAGGTAAACAAATTACATTGTAAACACAGGTTTACAATTATTTTGTGGAACAAATAATGCTCTTCAACAAAATCCCAGAATGCAGAGCTTTCAATAAAGTAATTAAAAATAAATAAAGGTACGTTTGAGAAGGCTTTTTAAATTATCCGACGAAATATTTTTAGATGACCATACCGAATGGAAATTGGAAATTATGTGATCCCAACAAGCTCTTACAGTAATCATTCATATAAATTACTTTGTGAAGCCTTGTATTAGTACTATAAACTATTTTTTTTAATTATTATTATGAAATAAAGATATGTTGTTGGGGAGTATGTTGCGCAGCATCTTCTTATTTAAAATTCTGCCTAAAATTGCTTTGGACGCGGTAATAGATTTATGACTTTCAATAAGTAATCTGTAAGATTCTATTTTGAAATATTCAATTTCGATTGATCTTTATGTTCATGTCAACTACCCTATTATAAATACTGCGACTTCGACTGGCACTGCCACTTGTTTATTTATTAACAAAATTCTTTGATTTACACCAAAAAGGAACACAGGAATGTAGTAGATGCAATACGAGGCCTTATTGCTTAAAGCAATATCTTCCAGGCAACCTATATATTACACCGTGATTGTTGATATATTTTTACATAATATGTGTTTAGACATACCTATCTACGTTTTAATAAATCTTTGTCAATAGTTATAACTATTATACGTAGAAGCTCAGTTACGCGTCACGGAATAAATATGGTTATTCTAAGCATGACCAAAAAAGTCATAACAATGATTTGCAAATGACGAGTGATAATAAGCACGTCAATTCACGAAATAAATCAATTATCAGATTCAATACACATGAAATGCCTAAAATAGCTTTCTCACCTGATTGGTTAACAGTATTGCCAGTTTTCTTCCTCTCATATTCTAGACGTCTCTTCTTTACTACCTAAAAATTAAAATCTATTATTAGGTATATATCTGTATTATGGTAATAATAGACACACCTAGATATCGCCTAACTTTAGGTGCATAGTAAGTAGATGGTTTTTCTACAAAATGTGTTCTTCGCATTAGATCACTCTCAATTGAAATTGAATTCAACCGTAATTATAGTTCTATTACTTTTGCCGCTGCGCTAATGAATATCTTTCAACGTGAATAAGCATTGCGTTCGTAACTTTTAATATTTTGTGAATTAGAAATGAAGCATGATTGACGATATAGCGTAAATGATATTCATTCCTGTACGGGGAGAATGAGTGAAAAGTGAATTGTTTTTCAGTTTGTATTTCGCGTTTGCATATAACTACAAATTAAATAGTACTTAGGTAATCTAATATACAAAAATCTTGTGTCGCGGTATTTTGTAGTTAAACTCCTCCGAAACGGCTTGACCGATTCTCATGAAATTTTGTGTGCATATTGGGTAGGTCTGAGAATCGGACACATCTATTGTTCATACCCCTAAATGTTAAGGGTAGTCCTCCCCTATTTTTTAATTTTTTATAGATATTTTTATTTTATTTATTTATTATGATACACCATTAAAAAATACATACAACCCTAAATTTTCAACCCTCTACGATTAACCCCTATTTTTTCGGGCAGGACAACGTCTGCCAGGATAGCTAGTATACTAGTAATACAATACCTTATCAGTTGTAAATGAAAAAAACACAAATAGTCGATCTTTAAGTTTTCTGATTAGGAAAAATGAAGTTTATATTTATTTAAGCATGTTACTCATTAAGGTAGAAGCATCTTTTATTAGGCGAAAAAATATTAAGCACAAAAGTAAATTAATAAGGTACAGAATGTGTAACGTACAAAAATATGAACTCATAAATAATTTCATCAAAAAATTACCATTTAAACAAGGTTTTACTAGATGTCCGTGAACTAATTGTACACCCATTACAAACACCGTAAATAACTCTAATAAACGTTTTTTGGACCATCATGAAATATTATCATAAGTTTACCATATGTTGCAATGACAGCTATGACTTCTCACCTCGTCGGTGAACTTGTGGGTAAGATCAATATTGTCTTTTTGCTGCTTGGCGTAGGAGGTCATGTTGAATAGCCAATCTGGTTGCAGCCACACCTTGAAGAGACGCATGTTCAGAATTGTCATCACGGTGTGCCGTGCTCGAAGGTATGGCGTATCTGGAGAGTGCTGGACATTCATCCGTTCGCCCATTGCTGTTTCTGTATGAAAATTTATTGCCACGAGTTACGCAGGACTTAAATTAAAATGCCGTTGGAATGATTATACATTTATTAGAACTGTACAAACACGTATAATATAGGTACAAATATAACTAGACACTACTAGTACAAACTGCGCGAGTCAATAACAAGCGCAAAGTCAGTCACTGTACCGCTCATCGAATGTATGTCTTACTCGTATCGTGATCTTCGCGTTGTCTCACCCCTCCGTTCAGGCATTGTTTTATACTAAATATACAATACAACAAGGGACAGGTTTCCGAGAAACAATAATCTGCACATCTGGTTAATTATTCCTGCGAACGGTCAACAAAGTCGAAAACAATAACGATAGGCTATTGTCTAATTGCAAATTTCAAAAACAACGTAAACAAAATAACTCCAAACGCGCCAATAAACTACGTTTTATGACAGGCAGGTGTGCCTTCACCTTTGCCGGCATGTAACAATATTGTAAAAATAATAAGTTTTGAGACTATATCCTAAGAAGCGATTCCACAAATTAAGAGTAAATTATAATCTAAGAATATATCGTGATTAAGACTAGAGTAAATCAATTTTACGTTTTACCAACTATGAATAAGATAGCTATCCAACAGTAAATCATTATACCATGATGTTACAGAATCATGAATTTAATCCAAGAGTAAATTGTATTTTTAGGTAATGTTTTCTTATCGGGCACAGAATCGGCTTATATCTATAAGCACCGGTCACGGTGTGTGTAGTTAGTTTTGTCCGATTTTGTATTATTTTATATTTGAGATTTTTTATTTCGATGCTGGCAAACAGGCAGACGGCCAACGTACTGAAAAGTGGTTACCGTTGCCTATAGACGTTTACAACATCAGGGGCGAAGCCAACGTCTTGTTAGTCTTTAGTATAGAGTGGGTTATGACATAGGCGGAGCGGATAAGAGTTAGGTATAGAGAAGATGGGATAGGGAAGATTTGATAGGGAAGATTTCATAGGGGAGGGGGCATCGGAACTCTCACTGATGCACAAAACACGATTAGCTCAAGGCTAAGGAAAGAAATAGTTTTTTCATCACACATTTTATTTAAAATCTGATAAAAAATATTTAAAATAAATGTTTGTTCTAAAACCATAAATGTAGTAAACCATAATCAAAAATTAAATTGTCACTGACCGCGTCAACTGGCGGGAAGTAGTGTCATGAATTTAATTGGTTTATCATTTGGTTCTTCATTGGTTCATTGAAAATAGGTAGTATTATTTATTCTTAGAATTTCACGCAAGAATGCAATAGACGTTATCCAAGAGTAAATATATAGAGTAAAATTATTTCAGGAATTCGTATACTGGTGTAACTTTATGTTTGGTCGAATCGGCCCTTAAACTTGTACACGTTAATTCCGACTTAAAAGAAGATGACGAAAATAAGAAAGAAAAGGATTTCTTCTTCAAGTTTTGCTCCAAACTAAATATCATTTTTAAATACAGCGAGCCTAAAGAGGGCGTTTTCGCAAATTCATGTGACGAACATGACAAGTATCAACACAAAGTGGAATCTTATGCTATGTCTTACAACTGCCAGTATATCCTGGTACGTGTTAATTTCACTAAGCGATTCTCCAGAGGCGATCGCTTTAGGCTCTCGGAAATTAACTATCCAAATATTTAACAATATACACTCTAGTTTACAATATCATTGTGTATACTTTTTTCATCACGGTGGAAGGATGGGTTATAAAAGGAATATATTTTTTTTTGTAAATGAATAATTTACTTACCGAAAACAATATCTAAAGTACACGCTGTTATATATCTCAGAACATCAAATTCTCCTTTATTTACTTGTTCACTGAGGCGTTCCAAAAGGATATCGGCTTGGTCCGCTATTACTCCTAAATATTGTTCCACGATCTTATTATGAAATACAGGTAATAACACTTTTCTATGACTTTTCCATAAGCCAACTGTAATTCAAATGGTCATAATAAATTCAAGTTTTTTTACAACGACATAAAACAGTAAGGTTAATAGGTAATGTTTAATCAGCTTTAACTTTGAATTTGGCACTAATGTGCTATTGAAACATTATTTCGAATTTATTAAATATTATGTTAGTTTGTTTACCCGGAGCTACGAAGAGGCCATGTCCTAGCCAAGGCCGCATAAATCGATACACAACGTCTTTGTCGAGACAGTTTTCCAGAATCACTTGAGCGTCTTCTGGATCTCCAATAGCTGTTGAAATTAATTAAATGTCTTATTTAAAAGAAATCAGTCAATTATGTCAGTATAATATTTATTTACTTAGGTAATTAATACTTATGGGCTGTAGATACATACAGTTTGAAGCTTGCTGAATTGTAATTGAAATTATTTAATAGAACATGACTCTATTTCCTCATCCAGCTCCTACCGGGAACCTTAACAAGCTGGAGGGCATCCTACACTACGCCTACCAGGGCGCAATCTCTACTCCAGGATGCGTTTGCTCCACCGCCCGTCGGTCCTGCGACAGACTTAACCGGCCCCTACCCCTTTACTCATTAATTTTGCGAGCTCTGTTAATTAACTCAGTTCTCTTACGGATATCCTCATTTCTGACTCTATGCAAAAGAGAAACACCCAATATAGTTCGCTGAGTGAATTTAAATTTGTGTGCCAGTCACCGTCAATGTCCACGTCTCTATGTTTAAAATTTTTGTCTACATATTTTGGTAATGGTCTCTAATCGCGTGGAAAATTAAAATTGCATACAGGCGTCAAGAAGTTAGTCAACTATCAACTAGTCAACAATCAGTCGATAAATTGCATATTTTTTACTCGTAAATGTTGATGTAGTCATGTCATATACCATCTCAAAAAAATAACATATTTCACTGAATTCACCATATTTGTGTAATTAATTATAAACGTCTGTAATTGGTCTGTTTTTTATTTACTTGCTTAAATGGTTTTCAAACTTTGAATATGCAACAATATTATGAAAATATCTCACTTACCAACATACATTTTGGGACCAAGCCAAAGCTTCGCAGAACCCCTATTTTTAAAGGCTATCTGAGCAATGTATTCCAAGTTTCTTAGGATTTCTATAAAAAGCAAACATTGTTTTATTCGGTAACTTCGTCGACTAAAATATCTATCATATAGGTACAAGTGGAAGACATTTTTGGGTTTTTAATGTGCCAATATAACGACGTAAATACAAAATAAATAAACATAATTCATATTTAAGTCACAAATTTTTAGACAACTTATTGTTAGTTCAGAACAATTAATCAAATCGCAATAACTTAACATGATTTGGTCACAATAAAGCGAGTAATTTCTTAAGGTCGAAATATCGGAATAAAAATCAAATAAAAAGTGAATACTTAGTTTTATTTTTCTATTAAATAATAATAGCTCTGTCCTGTCCAACCTTGTCTAAGCGTGAGGATATATAGCTATATATACCTATAGCCTTCCTTGATAAATGAGCTATCTAACTATGAAATAATTTTTCAAATGAAACCAGTATTTCCGAGATTAGCGTGTTCAAACATACAAAAAAACTCTTCAGTTTTATATATTAATATAAGATTTACTTAGCTAAAACTAAGTAGCTACAAGAACTTTACAATAACAATACTCGTAGTTATTGGTTTAAGGTTACACTGATTATGTATATTTACAGTTTTAATTATTTTTTGGGAACACAAACGGAAAATTTTAGTATTGCCAAACCGTGTTGACTTTTCTCATAGTGTTCATAAATTTGTTCATCTAATAATTTGTTGAGTCAAGTCACAATATTCATTTTGATAACAACCGGCGTCACGCTATACGTACTTTGCGTATCACCGATGAAGAGGCCTGCGTTGCCAAGGAGTGGTAAAGTCGGAGGTACTGGCAACGATGACGTCATCTTATCCATACGTTGGCACTTTATGGCCCAATACAGCCAAAAAAGACACGATATGGCAGCTAAGAAAACTAGGATGATCATTTTGTGTTATGTTAACCCAGTCACCTGAAAAAAAGTGAAGTGTATTTAAGTTCTTCTATAAATCTTCACCTGTTCAGAATAAGTAAAATGATATTCTTTATTATATCTTTTATAATACTTGGTAGAACAACACAACACACCCTACGCTAAGAAAGTTAGACTTATGTTAATTCAAATTGCTGTTAATTAATTCTAATGTTAATTCTAATTTATTATCAATCAATCAATAGCTCTTTATTGTGTACCAATAGAAAAAAAATAACTTGCAGACAAAAACTATGTCTCATTACGCACACAAACACGTCTTATCGCCAAAAACCCACCCAGACAACCCCAGGAATGAATTCAGAGTATAAAGATGTTGGTGGTATACATAGTACAATTTCTTGCATTCTATCATTCATCTATGCATAAATACATAAATGTAGTATATACGGATTTTCTATATAGTAAATATATATATATGTATACTTAATATACGTAGCATACAAATATATATCTACAAAAATGTATGTGTTTATAGATAATTAGCTATTCCGACAGACGTCGTCCTGCCAGGAAAGCTTCAATCGATATGCCGACTGCAGCGCCACCTACCGGGTCCAACTCGACCAACTCAGAAACCTTCTTTGGCTCATGCACAACAACTTTGCTAAAGAACATCACAGGATCAAATGGATAGTTTACGATTCTATAAAGGACATACGGACAAACATTCATTTTTATATATTACTAGCTGTTCCGGCAGACGTCGTCCTGCCCGGAAAAGCTTCAATCGATATTTAAGAAATAAAAAATAGGGGTTTATCGTAGAGGGTTGTAAATTTAGGGTTGTATCATGTATGTATTTTTTAATGCTGTATCACAAAAAAAACTAATTAAAAAAAATGTCTGCTGGGGCACATATTGGAAGTGAAACTTCAACGGACAAGTGGAAAAACGAATCGCAACATACAAGTGGAAAAACTTCAACTGACAAGTGACAAAATGAATCGCAAAAAAGTACATCAAGTGAGTTAAAATTTTGCGGTTCCACTTTCCACTTGTCCGTTGCGATTCGTTTTGTCCGTTGAAGTTTCACTTCTAATATGCGTCTCAGCACACATTCAATTTTTCGCAGGCTTACTGCAAATTATGATTTGGTTAGGTTAGGTACATTTTAATGAACGCATTTTTTATTTAAACATATTTTATTTTATGAAACAAAAAACTAAGTTCGATCCAGAACCAAAACAAAATCCATAGTCTACTCTAAAATTATACACATACAACGGAACATTAAAAATGCTCATCTTTCGTCATTAATCTTCATTCGGACATCAAATTATGTTAACAGAAAAATATTTCCAAAAAAATACTGAACCGATTTGAAATTTTTTTTTACTGTTGGCAAATTTCCCTTTAAATTATCCCCGGGTGACATAGGGTATATTATATTAACAAATAAATTAGGGATCCTTACTAAAACTCCAATAATATAACCTAAGGTGTAAAAAAAATACCTAAAACCACGTGCGCTGCGAAAACTATTGATGATGGAATAAAATAATGTACTACGACTATGCAGAACAAATCATTATTTACAAAAAGTGTCGCGAAACTATATATTGAACTATTATAGTTATGCCACAATGAGTGTTTTTTTATTTTAAAAATTTAATTAAAATGCCGCCGCTAGAAAAGGCTCTTTATTTGTATCTTGGTATTAATCCTTATCAAAATAAATTACTTCATATTCAAGATTGCTTCAATATCTTTTTATAACTTTTTGAATTATTCAATTCGGACATTCCATTCGAAAGATATCACGAGTTTAAAAATGTAGGTATTAGACCACGTGACCGTGACGCTTTTTCGTGAGCGAAAAATCGTAAGACCCCGTCTATTAAGAAGTTTCACTTCAAAAAATTTCGGGGTGGGCTTACCTTAACATCTACCGGGACCAAATGTTAATACAACTAAACTCTTCTCAAAGCCACTGGAATAAACAAAAAAAATCCTCAAAATCAGGCCCAGCGTTTAGGAGGAGTATCGCGGCGGCACCTACTGGGTCCAATCGTTTATTTAAACCATTCCGGGACAAACTTCAATACATACAACCTAACAACAAAAAGAACACCTAAATTCTGGTACCCGATTGCAGCACCATCTACCTGGTTCAAATTAAAATCTAAATCATCCCAGCAGAAAATTATAAAAATACTAATATCGCTATTAAAAAATAGGGGTTGATCGTAGAGGGTTGAAAATTTAGGGTTGTATGTATTTTTTAATGCTGTATCATAAATAATAAAAATTAAAACAATTTATCTAAAAATTAAAGAAAAATATTTAGGGGTGGAATACCCTTAACATTTAGGGGGATGAAAAATAGATGTTGTTCTATTCTCAGACCTACCCAATATGCACACAAAGTTTTATGAGAATCAGTCTAGCCGTTTCGGAGGAGTATGGTAACTAACACTGACACGAGAATTTTATATATAATATTATAAATATAGATCAAGAGAAGATATATAGATAGAAATATATATGTACAACATACATTTCAACATCATCGTATTCCAAGGACAGGCAATATTTTCTGATTAAATATTTTTAAATCTGTAAGCAGTCACTATTTGCCTTAGGACGCAAAAACGGGCGCGCTGCCAGCTGTGTTCACCGTGTGCAACAACAATTATGCCGCCTAATATTTAAGGGGCCGGTTAAACAAAAGGACGAAAATGGAGCGAAAACGAAACAACTTTTCGTTGGTAATTGCTGATTAACAATTTACTAAAACAATTGGCATAAATCTTCGCGATATGATACGCGACATATTTTTTTCTTCTAGTTATTTCAATTTCAATGAATGATGGAAGAATGACTAAACAGATATACAATGCAAAAGTGGATGGATGCAGAAGTCGCGGAAGGCCACGACACACCTTCCATGATCAAATTGATCGTGTACTAGCAGAAGGTGATGGCAGGAGCCTTAAAAACAGACGAGCGTGCATAACAAGAGCTATGAATATCAAAGAAGAAAGTGAGGTGTGTAAGAATAAGCCTAAATGGCGCTCTGGTATTCGTGCCTAGCCCGCAAGGGACCTGGCGTGAATTTATGTATGTATGTATTTTAATTTATAAAAAAAGAATTACGAAATCACCTCCAAATCATTGTCATGAAACCATAAGTATATCTCCCTCAAAATCATTTCCAATGGATGATGATTTGAGATCCGTATATTATTAATACTTTTTTTATAAGTTTTAGGTAATATTGTATTTACAATAACATATACATAATAACTTAGTTATTAGTATCTCATACATAAAATCCTTCCAGAAACAGATCTGTATTATTCTTTAATCAAAAAACAATCGGGACAGGGTTAGGTAATATAAATCCTGTAATATTATTTCTGATTAGAAAAGATTATATTACAGAAAAAACTTTTGAAGTGATAACTTCTTATGGGAGGGTGAACCGATTTGTTACGTAACGCGTTACGGCGCCAGTCTGTCTGGCTTCCCTTTCACTCACGCATACGGCAGCGGTAGGCAGGCTAAGTTATTTAACTTAATTTTTATTCTAATATGAGCGAGTAACTACTTAGTCAAATAGTTCTAAAGCTCTCTTTAGAACTATTACTACTAAGTAGTTCTCTACTTTGGCCAGAGATTTTATCAATGTCAATCAATATAATTTTATTACTTTACATCTATGGAACTGTGCATTTAATTCGTATCTTAAGGGCACATTTAAATACCTGAAAGTAAAACGAACTTCTTGTAGTCTAGTCATTATTTATTAATTATCATACTACTAAGGCTGTAAGCAGTAAAACTTAGCACATAATTTTGTTGCAAATCCGTGTGCCTATAAAATGTTGAAATATTTTTATGATACTGAAAGTAGATTATCAATATAATCGATTAAGATATTAAAATAGCTCAATTAGCACATTTAAAAAGTAGTTATATTTTACAAAAATAAATAGCCATAGCAGCCAGTAAGATTCAAAGCCCTAAAGAGTATTTAATGACTAGTATTTATTAAAAATATATTTGATCGAATAAGACTAATATCCGTTTTCTATGCATTTCATAAGGGAACCTTCTGTCAGTCCGAATCGCACACGGTCACTTTTATGTATAATAAAAATTAAAATATTTATAGCAACCCTCTCCTATTATATTTGTGTACTCTGTGAACAACCCTTTTTACCTTACTTAAGAACTTGGTCAACGGTGCGGTTGTAGGACGCGTGATACTTCGAATGCGCGCGACTACTAACGCAGAGAAACAGATATGCGTAACTTATTACTATATAATCGTTTCTCATACACCCTGTCAAGTTCAAAATACGTTAAATGAGACCAAATATTTGTATATTTGACTTCAACCAATTTGACCAACTAATTAGACAGTTATAACGCGTCAGCTTCTAGAGGCCACATTTCATGTACTTATACACCTTTATATTGAAAGCATGTCATTGTCCGTATGTGTATAGACACATTTGTAACAAAACTACATCATATACATTAACATTATACAGTGTAAACCTCGATGTCACGTAGACCAGTAATAATTATATTTTATAATATTCAGTGCATTTAATCACATAAAATTTATAAAAGTTGAGAAACCAAATACAATTCTAATAAATTATTTTTGATGGACTAATTGAATAATAATATAAATAATGTTTTTGATCGTAATATTGTTTATTGTTACTTTGGTGTATTATTTGAATTTTCGAAGGTCTCGAAAATCTCTTTATGAGTTATCGAACAGTTTGCCGAATGCTGGATGCCTTCCTATTCTGGGACACGCACATTGGTTCATAGGTGGACCTGAAAGTAAGCTCCATGTATTTTTAGGTTTCCGTAGCCGTACCGTAGTAAAAATAGGACCTTATGATTTTGTCATATCAGTGTGTCCGTCAGACTTTGTACGTCAGTCATTTTTGTAAGAAACTACTGGGTAATATGCTTGAAATCTGACACGAAGTCGTAGTCTCTTAAACGCTACATAATAGCACAGTAGAACCGCAAAACAATTAAAAAATTAAAATTGAGGAATTTAATTGTTTTTCGATGTCGTTAATGAAGAATATGATGATATTTTTAATAACTTTGCTATTGGACCAAAGATTTTTAATATTTTTAATAACGGTCTCTAGGTCAATTCCATTATTAAATTCAGAAAAATATTTAGTTTTACCTACTCATTTTTTACATACTAGTAGATTATGTAAAATTTTATAAAATTTCACCTTTTACATCGGAATGGAATAAGGTTTAAACATTATATAAATTAAAACATATCTAATTAATTACAAAAATTAAAAAGTTTTATAAATAAAATTCGTCCTAGAAAATAACATAAATCTGTAAGTAAAAATAAATGAAAAATTAATAATAGTTTAAAAAAATCCTAAAAAAACACGCTCTCATAAAAAGTCCAACTAAAAAACAGAAAAAAGCGTGGGGTGTATTCAAAGCGCTTTTTCTTCTTTAATATCTTAAAAAGCGCTTTGAATACACCCCACGCTTTTTTTAAGATCCCATTCATCAGAAACCAAATTTATTAAATTTTATTTTCTGTTTTTTAGTTGGATTTTTTATGAAAGCGTGTTTTTTTTAAAACTATTATTTATTTTTCATTCTTAGTAGATATTTTTAAATGTTTTTAAAGACAAGCTTTTGAGATCCTGCATATCATGTAGCAGCAGAGTGCTAGCCAAGACAAGTAAAACGAGCCCAAACACGACGGGTCTATCTTGTTTAGTACAAGAGTTCCTATGGCCACCTTCCGACTCCATCATCAGATCAGCTCCATGGTACCATATTATTGCACTGTCACGCGATATAAACATACGAGCCCAAACACGAAGGGTCTATCTTGTTGAGTACAGGAGTTCCTATGGCCACCTTCCCACTCCATCATCAGATCAGCTCTACGGTACTATATTATTGCATTGTCATCGACCTTTGACAGGTGTGTGAAGTTTCAATTAAATCTGATCGTTCAAAGTAGGACAAAATCGAGCTCAAAGGGGTCGTTTACAAAGATACATACATACAGGTGAAGCTAATAAAAGCGTGTTAAAAATTGAGTCCAAATCGCTGTTTTACCTGTTTAAGTATTTTTGTTATTTTGGTCCCTTTGGACATTTTGATCCTTTTGGACATTTTGATAATTTTGCATATTTTGGTCATTTTGAATAGTTTGAAAATTATGGTCATTTTTGTTATGTTATGGTAATGATCTGGCAGGGGACTTGCAATTAGTGTACAAAAATAACCATAAATTCACCTAATAGATATAATATAATCCCTTAAAAGATTCTAATATATTGGGACTGGGAGTAAAAGGGACTATATACTAGAATGTAATAAGCTCAGCTTTTATTATATATAAATTTAGTATAAAATTAATTAATATGTTTATAAGTTCATATTTTTAAATGTCACTATGTATCATAACTTAATGTATTCTACACGACTCTCTGCGGCACGAATAAACCTATGAGGTGTATGTGCCACAGTCGAATATGTTTTTATGTATAAATGTAAGCATATTGGAAAAATACATTTTAAAAAACTTATCGCAAAAATTGTGGCTCCTCTTTCTAAATTTATAATTACGGAATGTAATTTCTGAAAAAATTAGACTGTAAAGCACCAAAACTATTTTCAGCGAAAATTCTTTTGAAAAAGAGTCGTTGAGATAGGATATTTTCAGTTAAATTTTTTTATGAGGTTTCGTTACTCAATGACAAAAACATAAGACGTTTGTCGACTGCGAAACTCTTCACTGTTCACATACCAAGGTAAGTATGTGGTTGTTTTTCGTTTAGGTGTCGTCATAAAATGTATACTCGCATATGTATGCGATATCGCATGTATACGTGCGCTACATACCAGTAAAGTTTTTAAACATACAAAATATCCGATGGTATTTTCCGAGACTGGAGATGTACCACTAATAATGTAAATGCACATCCTGTTGTTTAAATATATTAATTAACCGAATATTCCACTAGAATTTACAATTGCTATTACCTGGTAAAGCCAAATTTTGTGTATGCACATTGCATTGCATACCCAGTTTTTGAAAACTCTTTTACACATGCTGCTTTATCGTCCACCCTTGAATTGAAATTGCGCGGGATTCCCGAAGTATTACAACATTTAAAAATAATGTAAGCTATTGTTTTAGTGAAAAATGTACGAGAAAAAGCCAATTTTTATGCTCCTGAACAACTTTGAACCGGTCCTGGAAAAATTCCCGCGGGATTCCCGGAATAAAAAGTATCACAAATTTTATAACATAAAATTTTCTATCGATCGGTGAATAAACCCGCTTTGGGATTTCGAATATTTATTCAATCTGGTTAATTTAAATAATTTCTAGGAAAATTCTCGCGGTATACAGATACAGAGTACAGTAATACAGAGTTTACTTGATATATATAACTCTTAGACTAACTTCAAGTCTAAGAATTTTCCTGAAATCGGTTCGTCGTTGTTCGTGTGCGTAGAAATTAGCTTATTCCGATATAGTTTTCACTAAAACGATAGCTTAAATTCTTTTTTAAAATATGTGTTAGTTTGTGACCCGGAAATTCCAGGGAATTTCAATTCAAGCGTCGCCTACTATCTTAGTATTATATGTATACATATAAACACACACGCACACACACACACATATATATATATATATATATAATATATATATATATATATATATACAACTACAAATAAACAACCAGTAAAGAATAAAGAGGCAAGTGCACCCCCACTGTCGCTCGTTGCCAATAGCTAACAGTCGCGCCGTGGCGTTTTATTACGTTGAGTACTGATTCAAAATAAAAATATTCATAGTCCAAAAACTGTAGGCTATTTTGTATCTTTCTAAAATAATATATTTTATTATTTTGTTGATTACAGAAATTTTAAATAATATCAAAACGCTAGCTGATATGGTGGATAAAGCCGGAGGGATATCAAAAGTTTGGCTGGGCCCTTCTCTGTACGTCGGTTAGTATTATTTCATACATAGGTACTTACTTTTTTTTAAACCGCAGTATTAAAGCTCGCAAGATATATCAGATGTATATTTCTAAAATATAACAGAGCATTATATAACATTTTAGACAACAAGACATTATAATAAAACAAACAGTATGTAAAGAAGGATGAAGGTAAAGTGTATAATATCTATCTGTGATTTCAAAATGAATGACAAAATTGTACTTAGCTGTCTGTTTATCTGAATTTTTTCTCGAATAGGCTCCCAGACGGCTGAACTGTTTATTACTTGTCATTTCGATATCTTGCTGGGTTCATAATATAAATTACAAATTTCGCGTAAAGTAAGACGAGGTACAGCGGATCCTTATACGGTGTAAACAAAAAAGGTCACAACTCGTTTCTTACATTTCAATTTATCGACTGATTTAATCCAATATTTTAATTATAATTATATAAAGTTAGTTACTTTATATTGTTACGACCGAGTAAGACCAATTCACACCTGCAGTTTATTACCTTTTTGGCCTCCTCTGTTTACTTTGTGTTTACAATTTGTAATTCGAAAAACAGCCTATTGTAATCTTTTAGGGCAGTCATTAGCCAGGTATGATACTGAGAAATTCAGTCCGCGCGGCCGAGAGACATATAAAGTAGTAAAAAGCAATACCCCGAGGGAGGCGAGAGGCAGTCGAGTGATAACCGTAAGCGTGGCAAGACGTGTGTACGTTCGATAATCTATATAGTGACGGACTTTGCGCGTGTTATTGAATCGTGCATTACGTTTGTACTAGTTGTGTTCAGTTATAATTCTATAGTAATTCCATGCATTTTAATTCGAGCCCCGTAACTCGTAACAATATTATAACTATAAACTGGTACAGTCAAGGAAACTTATATTGTATTCTATCTATAATCTCTTACGATTATAAATAGATTACTGAGCCTAGGTCATTTAAAGTTCCTAGAAGGCTGGCTACGTTATATATAATCATCGTTATATATATCACTGGATCGCCATACTGATCCGCTATCCGAGGTAGGAACCAACCCTCTGATCGCCGTTTGCGAATTGTCTTTAATCCAATAATGTCATCCAGCCCGATGGACCGAAGACCTATGCAAGGTCGCCGGTAGGCGCTGGATGAGAAAATCGGAGGACAGGGATGAGTGACGCCGTCTTGGGGAGGCCTACGTCCAGCAGTGGACTGAATGAATCGAATGGCTCACGTCGACAATAATGTCTAAAACTGACGTGTTTTATTGGGCGATTATTATTCTCAGTTTTCCTTTCCATGGCTAAAATGATTCTACAGTTATGATATTAAAATAACGTTACAGTAACATTGAAGCCAGAGGACATTCAAACGATACTAGAAGATTGTCTAGAAAAGGATGCGTCTTATAAATTTCTACAGACATGGTTGGGTAACGGGCTTTTTGTGGCACCTGGTATGTATCAATTTTATTATGGTCTAAAGTGTTCAGTACACTATTTGTAAGGTACTTGTTGTTGCTATTAAGTGGTAGAGCTTAGCTGAAATAATTATATTGGAACCACGCCCTCATAGAATATCGTCTCGAAAGGTTAGTCTTGAGCTAATCGTGTTTGGTACGATGAGTGAAAATTCGGATGGCTCTCATCCCTTTTCCATATTATCCCCACCCCTTCTATTTCATTCCCGCTGTCTACCCCTGTCATCCATCATTTATTCCTTCCTTCTTCCTATCCTATCCCTCTTCTCTTATCTCCTGTATCTCATGTCCGGCAACGTATTGTCTTCGAATCTGGTAGTCTAAAACTTCTATAGGCGACGATAACCATTTACTGCTAAGCGGGGCAACTGCATGTTTGCCAGCTAAAAAAACTGTCAGACTTAGGACTACACGTCACTGCCCGTCGTGCCTAAAGAAGTTTTCACTTCAAACGGGATAAGGATAGGATTTTTATGGATTTTAATGTCCTGAAAATAGGGATTATTTTGTCAGTTCTTCCGAGGGAAGTCAAGTGGAAATTATATTTATAACATACTAACAAGACAGAAAATTTTAAGCAATCATACATTAATATTAGGTAAGTTTTCTAATGTTACTACCTTTTTTAGTTGAATTGTGGAAGACACATAGGCGATTGCTTCTTCCGATATTTAGAAATCGTGTTATAGAGGATTACATAGATGTATTTGGAGAGCAAGGTGTTGTACTTGTCAAACGTTTACGCGAAAACCAAGGAAAGCCTATGTTCGATGTCTATAAGTATATTACGTCTTGTATGCTGGACATTGTTTTCGGTAAGTTATAATAGTCTCACTTCATGTCATAAGGAAGATACATACAATGATATTTATACACTATTTACTCTTAGGAAATAATTTTCGTAGATTATAAACAGGATTTTTGCCATGAATGACACAATTTAATGATGTTTAAAAGTCTTAGACGACTAAAGCCACATGAAAGTTAGATATTACTCATCTAAATTTTATATTAATCATCTAAAGACATCAAAATTTATCTAGTAAAGAAAAACAAGGTATACCTACTATTATTATGATTCTATACATCATGGTAAAAAAGGAATGTCCGTATGTCCACCCGTCTTTGTAGAATTATATAACAGTAATCTCAGTAATCTTAAAAAAATAAAAATTAGAGATAGCCGTCATACACGAAAATATGAGAGCGAGAGCAAAACATATTTTTTATTCTTACATAGATACTCATATTGTGAGAGTTTTTTTTAAATATAACGACGTTCCTTAATCATTTTCAACGAAGTTATAAGTACTGAGAATGTCCTCGAGTCCCAAGCCATAAAAATTGGATCCTCCCCCTTCTATAGATTTTATAAATACCATAAAATATGACTCAATTTAAAAAATATATTCGATAAAAATTGGTTTTGATAATGTCTTTTGAGTACTTTTTGAGATATAGGGTATTTTCGGACTCTTAAGCAGTTCCCCAATTTATTATATTTTGAAACAGTTGTTTACATTCTTAAATAGCATGACGTACTATAAATAATATGTATATTAAAAGTATAATTTATAACATTTTCAGAAACAGCAATGGGCGAAAAAATGGACGTGCAGTACAATTCCGACACCCCGTATTTGCGCGCGCGCAGCTGGGTTATATCAATAATCGGCATGCGTTTCTTCAAAGTTTGGATGCAACCGGATTTTCTTTTTAATATATCTCAATATTCCAAAATACAGGCGGAAAGTATCAGTTTGACTCATAAATTTACAGATGAGGTGGTAATGAGAAAACGAAAAATGGTAGAAAAATATGCAGAAACCGCTAGATTTAGAGAAGGTAGAATAATTTAATACTTCATATGAATAATGACTGCCTGCCTATAACGAGTGACTGCTCCTGTGATCTAGCTAAGTCTTTGCTTGCCTATTTCACTGGAACTCAGAGCTTGCTACTTTAAGTTCTAGAAGGGTATTTCGTAAATGAACTTTCTGTTATTTACTCTAGTTTGTGTGCCCTGGCTCGATCGATCCCATTTCCTTGTGTCTGTTATAAAATGTATTGATAATGTAGAAATATACCATTTTTGTGCTTGTCTGTCAATTACGAATTAATTAAAGGTATTAGTTCTAATTTCATAAAATTTTATATTATAGGTCGAAAGGACCTTCTAGAATTATTATTAGCAAAGAAAATGAATTTCACTAACGAAGAGCTACGTGAGCACATAGATTCAATTACAATTGCCGGCAATGATACAACTGCGTTGGTGATCTCTTATGCACTGCTTTTGTTGGGCTGCCATAATGATGTACAAGATAAAGTTTATGAAGAGTAAGTAAAATATTCTTATGTATAAATTACATCAGAATGTACAGGAATGCTAGTTAATAAAAGTATTTCGGAAAGGTACAGTAACAGTGTAGTTGCTATAATAAATGCCTTTTTCAAATTATAAATTTCTATAAAGCACACTACACTACTACAAACTAACCTATAATAATTTTACAATATGAAAATACAGGGAGAAAGATCGAAATGTTTAATGCTCGTCCTTTTTATAGGAATAAGATGGGTAGGTATTTAGTAAAAAAAGACGCGGTATTATGTCCAATAGAGCTGCTAGGTTGAAGTGGTAAGTCGCGGGCCTGATCTTTGACTTCTCGTCTACATTTGCCTTCTTCCACGTTAGTAAGCAGCTGCATGAAAGTAGCGCGGAAGTGGACAACGCAAAGTTCAATTAAATTATGTTTACATTTTTGCGCTGCCGGAGTCCGTAGACATTTTCCTGCTAATGTAAATGAGGCTTTTTATTGTATCAGCACAGCAGACGAGCAGGCGGCCCACCGGATTAAAAGCGGTTACCATGACCTGTGGACATTTGTAATACCAAAGCTGCTACTAATGTGTTGCCGGGCTTTAAAAAACGAAACTGGAACCTGGCCACTAATGCTGAAACACAACTCAAGGTTGTTATGGCGGCATGCTCTACTAATGTAGAGCATGCCGAGCATGCAGTACTAATTAGCTAAACTACCATTACGTGGATGCCCGATTACTAAAGACGGTGCCGTAGTAGGCCGAGAACTACATGATGAGAAAAGTTGATTTTATTTTACAATAGCTATTCCGAAATATAAGCAACAGAATAATTTTTTGCCTCACGTTCATGTTGTAAGGAGGTTAATCATTTATTTTCTCTTCAGGATTATAAGCATATTTGGAGATTCATTGAGATCTCCAACCAAAGAAGATATTAATAAGATGGATTATTTGGAGAGAGTAATAAAAGAAACAATGAGGTTATATACAGTCGTACCTATAATTGGTAGAAAAACTCAAAGTGAAATCAAATTATGTAAGTAAACATTTATTACTTCTATTAAAATACCATATAAAAATACATATATGCTTATAAGTCGTTCTAGCTTAGTAGCAAGGAACTCGCGTCTAAAATGAGATGAGTTGGAACCCTCACCAATGTGCATATTATAATAATAATAGAAGTGCGAAACCTTGGACAATCATGGTGGGTATCCTGTCTATACCACTGAAACGGGGAAGCTCGTGCCTGCCCGACTATAAAGTTTTAAATACTGGTAATCTTATAATTTTACATTCAAAAACATTTACACGAAAACAGTAGGTACCTATACGTTTATATGTATTTGTGCTTTAAACAAATGTGACAATAAATGTATGTAATGAATTTATAATTACGTATTTTATAGTAGTTAGGTCCAATACGAGTTTGTCTAGATGAGATCATTCTTTGGTCCGTTATTGTAGATCGCCCATTATGTAATACACAAAGGAACGAATATGCTTTCATACATTCTTGGGCCCATATTGTAAAAAGGTGGGAGGGATTTTCCTTTTTATGTTGATATTTTTTTATAGTTGTATCTTTCATATTCTGTTACGAGTGCGGGACTCGAATTAAAAATGCCGTTGGAATTATTATAGAATTTATTAGAACTATACTGTACTAATTGCCACAGCCTGTTTGCTGTATTCCAACAATAAAAAAAACATGTGTAAATGTGTGTGTCAGCTCTATGCCACGATTGTAGTTTATGTCTTTGAATATGCACTGATGGATATTTTTTAATGCTATTTCATTTCATTAAAGTTCGAAATCGTATAATAAATAAACGTAAAACTTTCGAGTTAGGGCTTGTTTTATTTGACTTTCATATTTTTTTATACCGGGGGACTTTGCATGAAATAAATTCTATTTAAATTCAACTCCAATAATTAGTTCGTTCTTATTGCTGGACAAACAGATATACAAAAATCCAAATACTATAATTTCAGCTACGTGTACGCTACCTGCTGGTGTGGGTTGCGCAATCCTTCCCTTTGTAATACATCGTTTGAAAAGTATTTGGGGATCAGACGCAGACGACTTTAATCCTGACCGATTCCTGCCGGAGAACTGCGCCAAGAGGCATCCGTGTTCTTTTATACCTTTTAGCTTCGGATCTAGGAATTGCATTGGTGAGTAACGTCTGAAAACAGCATACACAGAGCCTGATATAACCTGAATAGGTACATATACATATACCTCAATAGGCCACATTTAACTATATAGTTCACATTGCTGACAGAAACACATAATTATTACTCAAAAATTATAAATATTCTACAACTATAGTCCATTTTAGAGTAATTTTACACTATTATAGAAAATAAAAGTGCACAATACAACGTCCCCTGTCAATTCCCGCCAAAAACTCCGGAACGACATATTTTGTCTAATAAAAATTAAACTCCGCGCCACGAAAGTCTAGTTCCACGGATTATAAAGGAACTAAAGGTGGCTCAGCTATTTAATAGAATTTTTCGTAAAGTAGACTGAAAATAAATTTACAGCTTTAATCATGGAATATTTTGAATTCTATTACTTTAGTAAGTCATATTTTTTATATTCGTATTATTGTTAATTGATTTTTTATTTTTCTAACAATAAGCTATTATAATAAATAGTAAGTTATGTCTCTTTTTTAAATTCATTATATTGTAGAGAAATCATTGTTCCACTGAAACACATTGACGACATACCACGACAGAGATGCAAATTATAGTTTAACAAACGTTACATTTTAATCTTTGCTACAAAAGCCCCATCTGCATGGCTTATATCGTAAAAAGTCATCATAACCGAAAAGATTGTAACAATTTTTTTGTTTCAGGTCGCCACTTTGGAATGCTGGCAATGAAAAGTATTCTCGCTACTGTTTTAAGAAGTTACAAAATAACATCTAATGAATGCAAAAAATTAAAAATTGAAGTTCTACTTTTTCCAGTAGACGGTCATTTGATATCTATAGAAAAGCGAGTGTAGACTAGCTCAGACTTAGACGAACCCTAGAAAAATGGAGCTATGCACAAAGTATATATGCATGGAAAAACATAAAAACGAAACTTTCGAAGTTCAGAAGATAAAACATTTTACTTTATAATTAATATTATTGAGATCTGACACATAATTAAAAGAGATACATATTTTTCAAATAAAAATTGTTTTTTTATTGTTATGAATATATTTTTTCTATTCCTTTAATAAAGTACCATTTCCAGTAGAAATGATCTTTGTTCGCCCCTGGCCGACAGCAAAAAGTCGTTGAAATAGTTATACCTTGTAAGACTTTTATCTTCCAATCTAAGTACTTCGAGTAAGGTGTTATGGACCCCTCTCTCTGTTTGTCTTGCTGCCTATGATCTAATCCAAATATGTCCTTTATTTTTTGATCGTTGTTATCTTCTTTTTTATTGCGTTTAATAAAATTGCACTTATAGCAAACGGAAAATACGGCTAAATCGTTATCTATCTTGATAGTATCTCCTCAGTAGTCTATGATCTTGATAAAGTGTGACGTTTATGAGATCAATAATTATTATATAGGTCTATGATAATATGTAAAAATGAAGACATCATCATTTAAATAATTATGATCATAGTATTTGACAGATATGAAATCATATAGTAGATACCTTGGTACAATACTAGTCTGTGGTAGTAGAGTCGGTGCCGGTAGACAGAGACGTACGTACTCACCATAATCAAATTGAAGATATTTTGAAGAAAAGTCAGATAAAAAGTAGTTTAAATAAGCGTGTAAATGAAAAGATTAATGAAAGTTGATGAAGCGAAAAGTGTTTGTCAGAATCGTAGTAGGTGGAGATCCATCGTCTCTGCCTACCCCATGGAATGAAATCATGTTTATATGATAAATATATGTTAATGTAATTGGCGCCAAAGTCTTCGTTTATGTAGCGTAGTTGAATTTTAGTCTATAACTGACGCCATTCAATGCAGTTATTGTTAAAATACGAAAGGCCACATTTACTACACAGTTCACATAAATTTTCAAGCATGGTCACGTCATCATTTGACACAATGTGATATTTGCTTAAAATTTTAGTCGAGTTCAATTGAAAGGTATTCGATAGCTTGACGAATTTTTATCCGCACAGTAGAGGGAGTAGAGGCACAGCACTATTATTTTAAAATGGCTGGCTTGCTTGGTTAACGTAAAATAGGTTAAAGTTGTATTCACAATTTTCTGTTTTTGTTAATTTATTTTGTGACTCTTGTAAAACATATGTGTGTTATAATTGTGTAAAGACGTGTATAATGTTGTAGCGTATTTTTCTATCATAAGGTGAGTTTTATTTAGTAAATAATGTTCAGTTTATTGGCCACACAAGCATTTGTTAATGCTTAAATGTAATGAAGTATTTCTGTAAATAGGTAACGACGTAAAATACCATGGAATTTGGACACCCTCCGCCCAATATGGGGGTACCTCCACCCGGTATGGGTGGTCCTATGGGTCCTCCTTTGGGACCTCCTCCTGGCCGCAACAACATGCGCCATAATTTTAGGCCCTACAATTATCAGATGCGCTTCCCACCTCAGGGTCCGCTGAATATGACACAAGATGATTTCGATGGTAAACGTTTACGTAAATCAGTTATGCGTAAAACTGTAGATTATAACGCTGCTATCATTAAGGCTTTAGAATGTCGTGTTTGGCAGCGTGACTGGAGGGACAGGCACGCACTGCAGCCTGATGCCATGTACACTCCTGATTTATTACCACCACCTTCATATCCCGATAACCCCATTAATGCTGTTACAACTCGTTTTGTTAAGACTGCTACTAACAAAATGCGATGCCCCATATTTGCTGTAGCGTGGACTCCAGAGGGCCGAAGACTAATAACTGGTGCTTCATCAGGCGAATTCACTCTTTGGAACGGGTTAACCTTTAATTTTGAAACAATTCTTCAGGCTCACGATTCACCAGTTCGATCCATGGTCTGGTCACATGGCGAAGGTTGGATGGTGACTGGTGATCATTCAGGGTTTATTAAATACTGGCAAAGTAACATGAACAATGTTAAAATGTATCAAGCACACAAGGAAGCTGTTAGAGGTATAAGCTTCAGTCCCAGTGATTCAAAAATAGTGACATGTTCAGATGATGGCACTCTTCGAATATTTGATTTTTATAGATGTCAAGAGGAAAGAATATTGAGAGGTCATGGTGCCGATGTAAAGTGTGTACAGTGGCATCCAACTAAAGCATTAATTGTATCAGGAAGTAAAGACAATCAACAACCAATAAAGCTTTGGGACCCAAAATCTGGGACTGCATTATCAACATTGCATGCTCATAAGTCAACAGTAATGGATCTGAAATGGAATGATAATGGAAATTGGCTGATAACTGCTTCTCGGGATCATTTACTCAAATTATTTGATATTAGAAAATTAGGCACTGAATTGCAAATATTTAGAGGTCATAAAAAAGAGGCTTCAAGTGTGGTGTGGCATCCGACCCATGAAGGTTTGTTTTGTTCAGGTGGTTCTGATGGTGCAATTCTGTTTTGGAATGTAGGCACAGACAAGGAAGTAGGATGTATTGAAGGAGCTCATGAATCAATAGTATGGACTATGGCATGGCATCCTCTTGGTCATATATTATGTTCAGGCTCTAATGATCACACATCCAAATTTTGGACCCGTAACCGTCCTGGAGATTTAATGAGAGACAAATATAATCTCAACACCTTACCACTTGGAGTGCAAGATGATCATGATTTAGAAGAACCAGCAGTTATTCCTGGTATGGGCCCAGAAGATAAAGTTGAAATATTCTCTTCAGATACAGATAAAGTTATACCTGGTTTGGATTTAGACACTACATTCGTGCCCATGGACTTTGAAAAGAAGGTGAAGAAAGTCCCATACAGTAAACCCATACCTAGAAACTTCCAAGCTCAATGGAACCATGGCCCTACAGTAGATGATGCCACTGAAGCATTGACTCAAGTGTTAGTGGAGTCTGTCCCAGGTGCAGTGCCTCTTCAACAAATCACCCCATCTGCAATATTGATTTATGGTAAATTAATACCTGTTGAAGTAGGATCTAAATTGGAAAAGGCAATTTCAGAAGGACCATTAGCACTAAAGAAATACATAGCTACTGGGGAAATTGAAGAATTACATGATGTGATGCCTCATTTAGAGGATGATGTAGAGGATGAGAATATACAACCATTTGAGTATCCGGAACGAGAGGATGACCCTGAATCAAGAGAAAATGAAGAGAATGAATCCAATGACAACTATGAAAATTATGATCAAGAACATGACTATTATAATAATGAAATGGATACATCTGACCATAACAGCCAAGATATGGACAGTAATTATAGTAATGGGCCAGACATGAATACTATAGGACCTATGACTAACATGCCACCTTTGATGATGCCAATAAATAATATGGGGCCAATGAGACCTCCTATGGGGCCACCTGGACTTCCTATGGGCCCAATGCACATGCCGCCGCCGCACATGGTGGGAATGCCACCTATGGGAATGCCTCCTATGAACAGCATGCCCCCTATGGGAGGTATGCCACCTATGAACAACATGCCACCAAGACCTCCTTTCCCGGACAATGGTTATAATAAGTCTCAGTATGATTCTGGTTTTGATAATCAATCATATAATCAAATGATGAAGAATACCATGAAGAAGAATCATATGATCAGAACTCTGAGGAAGACAATTACAATGAGGAAGGAAATGGAGATGACAGAAGTTTCCAACAGAACCAGCGCTGGGAGGGTGGGTACAGAGGTAGGGGGAGGGGCAGGGGTCGCGGCAGGGGCATGAATGGGCATGGCGGCCGTGGTGGCGGCGGCTGGCGGAACAACAGCCCGCGAGGATCGGTGCGCAGCCGTAGGGGCAGTGGGGCCAATCGAAACTATAGACGAGGAGGGAAGCCAATTTCCAACTAGCAGAAGTATAAAAGAACGAAAATTAATTTACAGACAATTTTAATTATTACTGTTATGTTTGAAATCAAATTGGATGAGTGATTGTGTAAAAGTGTTAGCTTTTGAGAATATGTAAATAATTTTAGTTAAGGCTTGAATTTTTATGATAAGCTGAATACATAATAAATTTATATTATGTCAAAAATAGATTTCTAATCCAGGTACCTCAATCAAGATTGGAACTGGTGAGTTGATCTGTCTTATTGTTATTTACTACAAGAAGCAATTTTTTAATGTTCAATATTTCTCTGTCAGGTAATAAAACTTTTTATGAAGTGTGGCATCATCGAGAAGGTGACAGATATACACAAGCTGCCCAGTTGGAAGACTTCATGCAGATATTGAACATTAAGCAGCATGTCATCAACTTCCTAACTATAGTAAGAGCCTGGTATTTTTTGAATTTGTTTTGTCATTAATAAATAAAGCATTCACAAATAAAGATATACTGACCTTATCCCTATAATATGTAAGAAGTATACTATTAATATATATAAAATAAAAATAAATGATATTCAAATAAAAATTTCCAAGGGTCATCCCATCCTTGTTTTTGAAGTGCATTTATGTTACTTTTAATATTTTCAGACAATTTTACTATATTGCAAATTCATATTATACATGGAAATAATTTTTATTAGTTTAGATTTTTAATATATATTTTAATACAAGGATTGTTATTCTACAACTCTGAGTTCACATTCGAAGATTTATTTAATGCAAGAAGAAGATGTTTACTGTATCATTTACTATTTTTTATTGATATTTTAGAAACTGATGAAGATTATTAATGTTGAAAGTTGACTATTACAAGCATACACCACACCTGCTTTATCTATTTTATTTTATATTATTATCTTATAGTAGTATACAAACAACAAGTGCTTTCCTCTTGAAATAATCTATGGTGTCTTTCTTGCCTTTACTATAGGCTTTCTTCGCATTGTGCTGACATACATTTCGATGACTTATTATCTGGGATGCCGACAGATGTTACAATAAATTCTAATATTTTTACATAATATCAAAAAGTAGACTATAAAATAATTGATCATTTAATTTTTAAAATATGACTTAAATTTCTGACTTGATTTAAAATAATTATTCTTGAAGTACCCTTAATGACTTTTAATTTTTTGGGATAGGAAATAAATAAAAATTCCGCAAATCAGGTGTTACCAACACCTCAGCATTAATAAAATATGTTTATACCTTGTTCATCTAAGATCATAAATTTGATGAAACCATGAATTTATTTTTAGTTTTAAATTTTTCTTATGCTGTTTGCTACAATTGATTAAATAATATAAACTTCTACTTGTTATTGACATAAATAAATTTGGGTTTATCACTATATTTCACAGTAGCATATTATTGGAAGAAACAATTAAGAGCTAATATTAACTGCACCTAATTATGAAACATGCTACGGAAACTTATATACATACATAATTCATATATGTTAGTAATGCACATAAAATGCAATAGATTAGAAGCATTCACCATAAAATTGCTTTGAAATACCTCACTTAAATCAATTTGTACTTTTATATATTATTATGACAATTTTATTTCTGGTGTAATTGTTTATATTTTATTATCTGTTCTGTTCACTACATACCTATATTCTCTCGTTTATGTCTCTTTATATGTTTATAGAGATTTGATAGTATAGAGCTTGTTGCAGTAATTCCTGAGATACATTAAAGTAGGACCTATAAGTTGAAAACAGTTTTGAGCTACCGTCGTAGTTCGATATGGAAAGATTTAGTAGAGTATGTTATAGTTCAGCTATTGCAGACTCGCGCTAATAACAAGTCTTGTGGCGAAAAATGGCTTCTATAGTTTGTGGTCAGTGGTGTTTACCCCATTTTTACGTAAAAGTGACCTAAAAGGCACTAGTAAGACATTTGCACGACTTCGACTATTGTAGTTTGTGTGCGACTGATATTTGGTACTAGGTTACTATTTATTCCTAAAGGCAATTTAACGCTAAACAATTTTATACTTCTGTGTAAAGTTCAGTTGGATTTTAAATAATATATGTCATTGTTGACTAAACTTTCATTGAAATGCACCCATAAGTCTGAGATCATTGAGCTTATATCTAATTTATTACTTTTGTATATGCAATATATAGCTATGACACCACAGTTACAAAAAACTGTTAAATATTGGTCTAAAATTGCACGACTTTAAATATATATATATTGAAATAAATGCACTGAATACCTTTTCCACTATATTTCCTGGACCCTTGGACTTCGCCGAAATATACAACGCAGGTTTTTCTTATATTCAAAAAATAAATGAAGAAACAGTCACATTTTGTGAATTGAATAAAGTATTGAAATTTTAAAGGGTTTCATTTGACTTCGCCTTCGCCCTGAAATAAAGATTAATATGAAATTAAAATGTAGTTTTAATTTTATTTCATTATTTTCGCCCTGTTTTGCTTTCAGAAGGACACTAGTCAATGTTCTCTTCTCTTGTTTCAGATGGTACCAGTGAGATGGTTTCATTGCTTGTTAATGATACCAATATGTGGGGCGAGTCAATTCGACAACGGTGGCGACAAAAATGGCCTGACAGATTTGAGCGACTCTGTTGCAGAGCGCCTTGAAGCAATCAACGGAACGCCTAACTTCAGGCTTATAAAACCTGATAAAAGCACGCAATGGTTTCCCGAGCGGGAGAAGAAACTAGATAGTTGCGTTAGAAGAGCCACATGCGAATCGCTGAACAGGACATGCTTGGGCTCCAAACTACCCTATGACAAAACAAGCGTCCATCTCACATTCTACGATAGCCAACAGCAGATACAAACGCAGCTAGAGCTTTATAGAGAGTTAATAAACGTGCCAAGTTGTTGGGCCGTTATACAGCCCTTACTGTGTGCTACTTTCATGCCGAAATGTGAAACGATACTCGGGCACGACATGGTTTATTTGCCGTCTTATGAGATGTGCAAGATAACAATGGAGCCTTGTGCTATTGTGTACAATACCTCATATTTTCCGTCCTTCCTGAAATGTAACACTACGTTATTTCCATCGATGTGCGATAATGCGGTGCGAGAAATTAAATTTAACACGACTGGGAAATGCTTACCGCCTCTGGTGCAAACGAATAAACCGCTCCATGTTTATGAAGGTGAGATTTTAACTCTTCGTGGAAATTAGACATATTACATACACAACTGCTTGAAAAGAATAATTCATTTCTTAAACCGATTTAAGTGTGAAAGGCTTCGTTAAAATACTTCTCTGCCTTTTCGCATAAAAAACAACCATTACGATATTGGTGATCGACCATTATGACTATATATTGTGATAGCAGAATTGGAGTCCTGGTGTCATTTTCCAGTATCCCATTACTGGACATGGGCCTCCTTATTTTTTAGGAATGGATTGTTCGTCAAAAGGTCTTTACGTGTCGGTTACCTCGATGTGCAGTTTTCCTCCTGCCTTTTACTTTCGCCTTTATATAATAATTGTAACAATAACTGCTGAGCGGTTCATGCCTCTCAGTCATAATAATAGGGTAGTTGACAGTCAATTCAAGTGTGACTTTTCTTTTAACCGAAACCGTCTAGGTTTTGTGTCAGAATAGCATTTAAAGAGTTATTAAAAAAAAACTAGCATAAAAGAGGGCTCGCGAAGTTTTCTACGTGGTGATAACTAATTAATTACCGATAGCCAAAAAAATCAGGCGTATTTGTAACTAAACAACATTCCGTTTACATTCTTTAGTTTTCGACAGATGGCGTTAGAAATATAATAAAAATTGTTATATCCTCGTATTCTTTTTATGTGTATGAAATAATATTTTTATGATAGACTAGGATATGCCCGCGACTTTGTCTACGCTTGACGTAACCATGGTTTTAGTGGAAACTGTGTCGGAATAAGCTAATTTTTATGCACCTGAAAAAGTAAAAGTCGCTCCCGTAAATATTACTATGGGTTCCCTGCGATAAAAATATCACATATTTTATTACATAAAATTTGCTATCGATCGAATTCCTAAATAAATTCCCCGGGATTCCCGGGATAAAAAGTAACGCAGATTTTAATCCTATTAATTTGCTGTCGGTCAGCAAAACCTTATCGAAATCGGCCCAGTAGTTTTTACGTGAATCCCGTTCTCCGTCGATTGTAAAGTTTAGCCCACTTTTTTTTAATAGCTTCAATGTACAGACACAGCATATCAAGAATTATATATTATGGATAATTGTCGAATTTATTGTGAAATGTGTCATATACCCCAGTGTTCCGCAAACTTTTTGTGTTCAAGACACCACAAATAAAATTCATTTTTAAGTAATATTAATTTATTAATAATTGAAACAATATATGTTATTAATCAACAAACGTAAAGTTTAAATTGCAGCATAAACTTATTTTTCCTTTTCCGAGGCACACCAATTAATGACCACGGTACAACAGTGTGCCGCGGTACATACTTTGCGGAACTCTGATCTACCCGATTAACAATCAATTAATTGAATTGAAATGTATACTATCGTGATGTAGATTGGATCAGGTGTAATTCTTTTTAGGTATATCTGGTTGTGGGTTGCCATGTCGCGACCCGCTATACACGGAAGATGAGCACCAACAGATACACAGACTGGTGGCGTGGGGGGCGGGCGTGTGCTTGGCGCTGAACCTCCTCACGGTCGCCACTTTCCTCATTGACTGGCGCAGTGCGAACAAATATCCGGCATTAGTCATATTTTACATTAACGTCTGTTTTGCCGTTGCATCTATGGGGTAAGAATAAAAACTTGTAACAATTGAAGACGTGAGTGGATGAAAGTGATATGTCGCATATTCGGTTTTTTGCTTTTTTTGCGTAGATGAAGGTTATAAGTCGATACCAAATGACTACAGACCTTAGACCATAGATATAAGGCATATTAAAAAAATAAAGAGTTGGAAAAGGTGTTAAGTTCAGTTCAGTTTATAATAAAAGTAAAACTTTTATCTCGATTTACTCAGAATTGGAATTATGCGACTTATCACCTTCATCCACTCATGTCTTCAATTATCCCCGCATATTGCTATTGCGCCTGGCCGCCATTTTGGTGACCTAACCGTAGCCAAATACTCAGTACTATTAGCATCACTGGCCGGCGAGTACGCGTACATATTGAGTTGCTGATGACGTCACTTACATGTTAATTTGATAAGGTTCCAGCGCATTAGCAATTTGCGGGCATAATACGAACATACCTATTTCTTGTTCGTTTTGTTCCTGGACAATGACAATAAAAAAAATCAGGACTATTGAAAAGGAAAGTAAACATTTCAGTGAATTTATCCAGTGTTTAATTTTACAGGTGGTTGGTGCAGTTTGGAGTGGGATCCAGGGATGATATTGTCTGTTCAAAAGATGGCACTAGACGTCAAGGTGAACCATCAGCAGAAGAGAATCTATCCTGCGTCATTGTTTTTGTACTGGTAAGACTTTATATTGAGCCAATAGATTTTTCTATGTCAATACCTTTTGGAAGTCATCATCATTCACTAGAGGTTTATCTACTAGAGGATTTAGTGTCACCTATCTTAGTGTTTCTTTCCCCACTTAACATGTTTCATATGCCTCTGCTATGCGTTGAATAATGTTATTGTTAGTGACTGTGTTGTGCACATGTAGCTAGGGGCTTAATGCATTTGAGATGTTGTTTATAACTTATATTTTAGCAGATTGTAACTTGCTTAGCTGGTGTATGCGTGTACATCTATATAAAATGAAAACTGCATTTCACTTGGACTATATTTTGTATTAATTGAATAGCATGTAATATTTCACATCGACAGTTTAATAGCCAACTAACTATACGATTAGACACATGATTTTATTATAAAATAATTAAGCTTCCATACAGCCAGTGTCTGTGTAGGTTTCCTACAGATGTTTAATTATTAATGATATTAAAAATCGACAGCTAATTAATGTTAGACAAAAACATTTTCAGGGAAATTTCGTGAAAACAATAGCCGATTTTGAGATAATGCCTAATGGATTGATGGATTAACTTAGCCGATTTTTTGATGTCTCAATTTTCCGCTTATTGTTTCAGGTATATTATTTCATGATGGCAGCTTGTGTGTGGTTCGTCATATTTACATATGCATGGCATATGAGTTTCCGTGCACTGGGTGAGTCTCATATATGGAATTTTCGTCTAGTTGTTTGATAAGTGATCAGAGGCTTAGTATTAATTCAAATTACGCAAATCGCATGTGTTACGAATTTAGGAAACCTGTGTCTATCTGAAAGTTTGTCGTAAATAGGGGTCATTAAATTTTATCTTAAGCTTTCGAGTATACTTTATTTTGATATCTTGCAGGGAGGAAAATTTAATAATGGACTCATCAGAAAATATGGATATAAATTGGGGAGCTATACTATTGTTGGCACCCTATTATTTTATTCAAAGTATTAAGAAGGCTTAATCTTTATTTTGTAGTCATACAATAATAATAGTTACAGTATGTGTATACAAAATATTAAGACTGTTGGGTTTATATTTAACCTCTATTAAATTCTATTGGCAGTTAGTCGCAAAATACACCTTTATGAGTAAACACGTATTTCACTGTTAATCCTGTTACAAGTCAAAACATTAGTGAACCTTAACACATCCAACATATGGACGAAAATCGAGCCGAATATATATTGAATGAATTACTTGTGTGCCAGTCATTATGTGAGGTGCATACAATGGTATAATTTACCCTATTTGTCCTGCATATGATTGCCAGCATAGTTAAAACAAGAATATCGAAAGAATACAAAGTTCTGTGTCTGGGTAGCCTGTTGCCGGGTGGTAGGGTATTTAGCCGTCTGGATGATTACCACCCCTGGCTTAGATTATACTACCATAAGAACCTTGAGTTTTGTTCCAGCATTAGTGGCCAGGTTTCAGTCTGCCTTCAGAAAGTAGCAGCACATTGGTAGCACCTATGGAAACCGCTTTCCATCTGCTGAGCCCTCTGCTCGTCTGCTGAACTCATGAAATTAAAAAGAAACATATATTAGTTAATAATAAAACGGTTTTATTATTAACTGTCTTTAGATTAACATGGTTTCAATATCTTAGGTACAATCTGTAAAATAAGGGTTACATTTTATTCATGAGCAGAAGCCTTCTTTTTATCGATGAATTCTTTAGGTATTGAATCAACTAGTAAGTAGCAAAGGCGCCCTTTTTCTGCTATAGTAGAATTTTTTCTCCGTGCAGTCTGGGTCATCAATAATCGGAGCAGTGAAGCGAGTATTTCGCTCTCTCTTCCACTCACGGGCTTTATGGGCAGGCATAGTGATACGCATTATTTTTGTCGATAAGCGTTATCGATAGTGTATTTAGTTTTGTCATTTTGTGGGTTAGTGATATAAACGAAAGAAAAAATAGATAAAACAACGTATTTATTGAAATAAGAATAATAATGATTTAAAATAAATTATTAATTAGGAATCTATGTATTAAAAAACTATAAATACAAAAGTTTAGAATGTAACAACTTATATTAAAAATAAATATAAATACTTATATCTCAGTTTAAAGTTAACAGCAAAAATATAATAATGATTTTTATAAGAATGATAATTTTTCTTTGATAAGAATGAGTTTTATCGTTAATGGCGTTGCGCCCGCGCAACATGCTCGCCGCCCTAGCCGGGCTCAGGCCGAGTTTGATTTATGACCCAAACTGCATAATATAATTCCACTATAGTTAGGCGAATGTTGTTATTTTAGGTAAAATCCAAGACCGTATCGATAAGAAGGCTGCCTACTTCCACCTAGTGGCCTGGTCCCTGCCCCTGGTGCTGACGATAGCCACGATGGCGTTCGGCGAGGTGGACGGCAGCAGCGTGACTGGCGTCTGCTTCGTCGGCTACGTCAACCACCCGATGCGGGCCGCGTTGCTTCTGGCGCCATTGGCTCTCGTACTCGTGTTGGGGGGCTACTTTTTGCTTAGAGGTGAGATACAAAATTGTTCCTAGCAAAATTACATATAAAAAACTGTTTTTTTAAAATAAAATCTATCATAAATACATTTCCAAAAAACAATTAAACAGTAAAAATAAATTATATGTGCAAATTGAAATTAAACTATATAATCGATAGATCGCTATCAGTAGAGAGCATCCCCAAAAAACTGGCCGCATTACCTTGTTATAGCGGATTTATACATTACATACATTTGTATGTTCCCCCTAGTCTTGTACGCCCTAGAAAACTGCTTCATTCACCCTTGACACGTACAGCCTTCAGACGCCACTCATTTTTTGTTAGAACAGTGAATGAATTCAACAAACTCAGCAAGTCGAATTATATGGACATTAACCTGTTTGTGGATAGTCTAGCATCTGTTAATGCGAGTTTAATCAAAGCCTATTTTAATAATAATTAGTTTTCTGGTCACAAAATTTGTATATTAATCTTTTTCTAAAATTACTGTATTTTATACTTAATTTTTTATTTCCCTGCCATCTGTGGAGATTTATGAACAGCTGTTCTTTAGCTATCTCCTTAATGTTACTTTGTAAGTAAGACTATAGCTGTTAACCCCCCAAATAAAATAAAATAAATAAAATACATACATTTAAAATTCTAATGTTGCGGAAATTCTTCTAGTTTTCGGGATAAAAATATATATTGTAATCACCATAATTCAAAATACATTGTGTGATTTATTTTTGCATCTTATGTGATTTGCAAAAAAAAATTGCAAATAATCTTTAATGTCATTAGTTGTCAGCTAATCTTTTTTACGAATTTGACGAAAACAAATGATGAAATTGCTTGAATAATGAGCACTTTGGTAAGTGTTGCACTTGTTTCCAGGTGTGTTCTCCCTGATCGCAGTGAGGGTGTCCAGCAAGGACGTGATATCGCCCCGCGCCGCGAACAAGATCCGCCAGACGATCACTCGGTGCTCCATCACGGCCGCGCTGGTGGCGGTCTTCATCTGCGTAACGTTCACGTGCCATATATACGAGTTCCAGAACGCGGAGCTATGGAAGGAGGCGTTCAAGAAGAATATCATGTAAGAGACACTCTATTATAGAATCATTGATGTGTTAATGGAAAGATGTTACCGTCGCCTATAGACATATGAAATGCCAGGGTCGAAGTCAATGCATTTTCACGCTATAGGATGTCATAAAGGAATCAGCCTTAAATGTCACCAGGCTACATTTCTTGAGAGATACATTGTTTTCTCTAAACATAACCTGAGTGTCTGAATCCTTTTTGTCTTACAGATAAATAATTGTAATTTATTATAAATAACTATAAGAAAGAATTTTTTAATTGTGGGCACGAACAGCTAAACACTGGAATCGCTAATACAGTCAGCACACGTCACACTTTTACTCCATCCATTTAATTTAGTTTTTATATTGACGAAACTTTTTATTGTCTTTATAACACAATTTATTTGACGTAGGTCTACAGATAGTTCATTGGCAACAAGTTTATGGAATAAAACTTTTCCAGTTGTCGTTTGGAGGCACTCCGTTCCAGCGACAAAGTGTGCGAGGCGGGGTTCCGGCCCTCGGTGTCCGTGGTGCAGCTGCGGCTGCTGTGCGTGTTCCTCGGGGGGGCGCTGATGGCCTCCTGGACCTGGACTCCCGCGGCCGCTAGCGCGTGGCGGAGATACATCGCCAGGTAACGTACATTATTCACTCAAATAAATAAAATATCATTCCCATAAAATAATATAAATTAAATAATGAGACAAAATTCCCCCAGAGTCCCAGGACAAAAGTAGCGCAGACTTTAAATAGAAAAATTGTTAAATAACGTAAGTTGCCTAAAAATCGGTCCATTAGTTTTTATATGAACCCCGAACAAAGGGACAGGGAATGTAAAAAAAATATATCTTATTATCAGTACTTTAAATAGTATATATAGTATAGTTATATATTTATTATTAAAACGTATGCAAGTAATCGTACCATAATTATGTATACCACCATCGCCATTCCTTAATAGAATATTCTTGCCGCGGGTTGTCTGGAAGAGATCGCTTTTTAGCGATAAGACCGCCCTTTGTACCCAATTATATTATTACTGGTTCGTAAGTTTTCTGTAATGGTGTACAATAAAGTGTTATCTATCTTTTGAAAAAATGTCTTCATTTCTATACAAAGGAAATGCGGTTGTTCGGTGGAGGCGGAGGTGACGCGGCGCGCGCGCAAGCACGAGCTGATCGCGCGCGCGTACCGGCGGCGCGGCGAGTTCGCGGCGCGCGGGCGCCTCTCCATCTCGCTGGGCGGCTCGAGGCAGGACCCCGTCGGCCTCTGCATCGACCACACCTCGCCCATCGACTACCCCGACGACGCCAAGCACGAGAGGTACGATCACTGCTAATATGTCTCTGACACAGAACACACACACACACACACACAAATATTGTCTGTCTTCAATTTTATTGTTGGAACATGTTGTCTAATTTTACAAAAACTGAATACATTTCTTATTTTGAAATATGAAAGGTGTATGTACTTATGATAACGGGGATGAAAATACAGTCGAAACCGAATATAACGACAGATCGGTTATAACACCTGAATGGCAAGGTTCCGGCCGAATCTCTATATAAACTAATAAGTACACATACCGCCTATAACGATGTCTGATACAGCGACATCTCGTTTAATACAACGAAACTATAGATATTCATCGGCTATAACGTCCAACCGTTTTCCTATTCCAGCAAAGCAAAACAAACAATTTTCACCTTTATAGTAATGAGATGAAGGAATATTTTGCTATAGGCTTATTATTAAGGCTAGAAACGCAAGTAATCACCGCAGGTAGGGGGTTATTATGTGTTCAATTTATGGCCATCCCTTATTCCTCAATTAAGAACTGGTGCCCGGAGAATATAGAACTTTGTACTTACCTCGCAGTCAGCCACCAGCCCACGGCAGCGCTGGTTCAGGGGGTCTGCCTTTGCTTTCTCACGTGGCGATAAAGTTGGCAGAATCCTTCAACACGAGTGCGGGACGCAATGGACGTAAATACACGGACTGCTTAATTTTATTTATGGTTGAGGAGAATGTCCTAGTATTTAGTTGGACGCGGAAATCTTCGATGGCGAATATGTATTTATAAAGGCGGGTGCGATACTAATCACATGCGTCGCGGTAGCGTGGCGTTTGGCAAAGTACTGAACTGACGCGCACGGCGAGTGGCGACAACATGCCGGGTTGCAAGACGCTATAAACCCAAGGCACAATAATTGGTAATTGGGAAATAAGTGGCACCAACAAAGTCTAAGAAGGATTATTATTCTCGTACCTTATCTGGCCTTCTTTGCCATTTGACCCTGCATGTTTTACGACTTATTTAGTGCGATAGTTCACCGCGTGAATTAAAAGTTGATTTTAAAACCATATCTATATAACCTATCTCCATACTACAAACAGACTGTATATTGCTTATAACTACTATTGGACATGACGTCCGAAGTATATGGTCCCTTCAATGTCGTTATATTTTGTTTTGACTGTATATGTAATATAAACCACTATAGTCAATAAATGTGTATCACCTGTTCAGCGGTGAGCTGTCGTCGTCGTGGGCGGCGAACTTGCCCCGGTTCGTGCACCGGCGCGACGCGCTGGTGCTGCCGGCGCACGCGCACGCGCACCACTCGCTGAGCTCGACGCCCGACCGGCGCAACTCGCAGGACTCGCAGATCAGCATCAGCCTGCGGCACGTGTCGGTCGAGTCGCGGCGTAACTCCCTCGACAGCCAGCTGTCGGTGAAGATCGCCGAGATGAAGACGAAGGTCGGCCGCCGGCGCACCAAGCACGCCAAGGCGAAGCGCAAGGCGCGCGCCTCCGCCCGCAAGGAGAGCACGCCCTCGCTCGAGAGCCACATCAGCAGGTACTGGCTGCAGGCGGTCGCCGCCGACAACGACCCCGCCCGGGAGCAGGTCAAGTTCAGCTTCGACTGATACTGACCAACGGGACATGTACCGGTTAAGGTGCTCTCGCGCTACCAATTCGTTGAGCAGTTATTTCTTGGCAACAGTAAGGACGCGTTCCCACTTTGTCGTAAGGATTCATCGTTGGACGACTGTCGTGCTTGCCGTTCCCACTGTCGTTACAATCTGTCGTCACTGGACAAAATATCGTAGACGACAGTAAGTCGTATCGTTCTATATGTGAACACCTCCATTTAAACATATAATCCACGACACTTAAAACTACTATCTGTCGTCACGAGATAGTGGGAACGCGCCCTAAGGAATCAATCTGGAGCAATTGCTATAAAATGCGAATATTGCTTCTGATTCCACATTTCTCAACGTCGCCATATATCCGAGTTGCCAAATATCCAATCGGTTTGGAAATTTTCTTTCTTCGTTTGTAGGCATAACTACGCGTTTTCGCGAGAGGCACAGGGGCGACAAACTTTTTTAAGTTACTCCCTATTGCATGGTATTGTGTGGCCGTCAGCAATGGCTTGCTACATATTGCCTTCATCCTGAATTGTTTGATGTAGTTTGAATTCTGCCTATTTAATCCCAGTTTACAGCTCACACTTTTATGTGGCTGAGTCTTATTTGTGACTACTTTTCGAAGCAAATATAGATTGAAGTAGATTTAAACTCAGTAACTTAAAAAGCCTGGAATTGTCGCGCCGCCGTCTTTCAACGCAGCGCACATATCTATATTCGACATTGAAAAGGTGACTGCATTTTTCGTTTGTCGTATATAACAGCTATGTGTTTATATCATATTTAAATATAATTACAAAAAGAGATAATGTTATGGTTACAGATGTGTGTGTGAATGAATGATGTTGGATGAAAGTGGAACCATAATAAATAGGTATAAGGATGTCTACTTATCTAATGTACTTTGTATTAATATTTTTAAGGATATAGTTCAAAGAAAACTCCCTTATTCCAAAGGTAAGCTGACTGTGAAACATGAACAAAATGATATTTAGGCTATACTGTGTTACAGGTGATTTTCATACTAAACATATTTCCGTTCGTTTGCCCTACTATCCGTTAAAATTTGACATAAGTTCTATACAAGTAATGTCAAAATATAACCGATGGTGAGGTAAGGGAATGAATAGAAAGATATATAGGAACCGGCCATTACTGTCTATGGTGATGAACATTTAGCACTGGTTACACAAATGAAAAAAAATATAACTACTTTAAAAAATATGCAATATTCATACTGGCTTAAAGATGTAGCTGCCAAGCCATAAGTTAAAAAATATTTTTGCTTTTAAAACAATTTAATTTTGTATGTAATTGAAGTTGATGTTATTATTTAGTATGAAAATCGTCTGTGCGTACCAACCTTAATTAAGCTTACAGCGATGTTAGAATTGGGCTGATTATTGAAAAGACTTGGGTTTGTGATTTATCGTTGATATTATTAGGTGAACAAAAAGACTGATCGGATTCTCTTACTGATATTTTTTACCTTCGTCCATGACAAATGATATGTGAATTTGTGTGATAAATTGAACCTCAATATTATTTATGTGCCATAAATAGATTTGCAGCTTTGAAGTGAGTGACTTTATATACATATGTGTCCACTAGATGGCGTTTTGATTAAGCAATATTACAGTTTTTTTAAACTTGGTTACAATTTAGAAAAAATACGGTCATCAATTTCTTTTCAATTATTGTGTTAATATACCAAAAAGAAGATTGAACAGATAATCATAGAAAACAGCTGACATACATATCGCACCCTTAGAACTATAGACCTGATTAAGAATATAAAGTTCTTCAATTTTATACCTTATTTTTAAGATATTCAAATCCAATTACTCTATATTTTGATTTAGGTCTGTATAATATTAAGGGTGCGATATATTTATGGGCTAGATGTTGCGTGACAGATCTTACAGCTTACGCAAGCAAAACCACATATAAAGCTCTAAGAGCAATATTCGAAATATACGCGTTAACTGTTTACTTCAAATCCTATTTTGTGTAATTATTTATCACAAAACCATCGAATTGAAACGATCCAACTCGTACCCGTACTCTAATGCTGAATCAGTATTGACTGATAGATATACTTTGCTAAGATATTTTGTATGTATTTATAATTTTTATAATGTTTGCGGGATCAGTACGATCGATGTATACTGATAGAATAATTTTAAGGATGTTTTTATCATATCAATCTTTGTGTCCGTTTATATTATTAAAAACGGTTATACATTATGTACAAGATATGGTTGTGATACCATTATGATAGTAAGTGAGGCTAATCAAATATTTTTACGGTCTTAATCGATTATATTACACCATTCTATTCATTTTACAAGAGCATTTGGAGTATGTTTCTACACTATGGTCTATTTGGTAAGGAAGTCTGTGGTAGCTTTAATTTTTTTATACCAGAATATTTGTTTCTAAATATCATTAACTATTAATTTAGGCAACTTTTTACAATAAATTAATCATTTTGATATTGATGTTTGTTTTATTTCAAGACCTATTTTGTTGGCAACATTAAAAAAAATATACTGTTTAGACGGAATATTAAAAAAATATCAGCATTTTAGTCCACTATAACATGCTATATTATAGGCAGACGCTTGGCTTGTTTTTTGTTTAACAACCGTCAAGTGGACGAAGTAGTTACCTGATTTTAAAGAAAATATTGAGACAAAGAATTAAGTGTTAGTCGAAATCATTCCTTTCACGGTCATTGCTTGATACTTACTGGAATTCTTGTAAGAGAGTATGTTCCTCGCTGGCAATCTTATTTCAAGCAGAACAGACGGAATACCCGTCATGCTTGCCCACGGTAGATTGTCAGTAGTTTTCATTAACTGGAATTCAGTTCAGAGTCAGTCTAGTGCGTGCCTCTTGTTTAAAGAGCAAATTTTAATACAGGTTACATTGTATTCATTCACAACGGCTTTGTGCGAAGGCGCATCATTATAGAAAATCCAATAATTTTCTTTCCACAAATCCGGCCTTGTTTGTCGAATTAGCTCTCGTAAACGTCGCATAATGTTCAAATAATATATTTTATTAACCGTTTGACCTTCTGGTAAGGATTTCAGAGTGCATTGAATAATATAAAGATGAGTCTTCAGTTGCGAAAATGGTACTACTAGCACATCTAGTGAATACAAATGGCGCTAACTCGTATAGAACGTACCTATATATGTGTGTGTGTTTTTGTGTATGTGTAAGTATAGCGGGTTTGTACATACTTTGTCTTGTGCTAGTGCACAACCACAACATCGCGAAAGTGAAAGGAAACGGTCAACATGACATCGATTTTGGCGTTGTGGCGACAAAAAGTGTACGACTGAAGTAATCTTTCATTGTCTCGTAAACCGCCCAACGTCGCAACCATCATCTCATCACCATCACACACATCACCCTCAACGTATTTTTTCGGTTTCGGTTCAGTTGGTGGAAGGCGCCACTCCGAAGCTTGTTGACTAGTTTGTACTTATGTTAAACTCTTAAACCCACATCTACTCGTCACAACTGTTATGTGATTAATTTTTTGGAGAAAATTTAGGTCCTTTAGGCCTAGTCTAGGGGCAACATGATAGTGAACGACTCGTGAGACACAGAAAGTTAAGCGGCTATTTCTCTCAAACATGAATGAGATTTCCAATCATTATTTCCTTCACGTTTGCCATGTTAACTGCAGTTGAAAACGTTGATGGCCTACCAGGGCGTGGCAAATCTTCTAGCATATTTCGACCGCTTTGTACCAGTCATAGTCACATATTTTTGATAAAGTCGACTCACTGTAGGCCTTCTGGAACAATTTCAGCGTCTCCGAACACGAAATTGCATTGGCGATGTAAAATTTAAGACGGTCTTTGTTCGATGTTGAAATTGGCACTACACTGTGCTGTTTTTAATTACATCATATCTAGATATGATCTAATTAAAAACAGAACTGTATTTAATCGAAATGACCGATGAAACTCTTAACTCCGCGCCAAAATTAAAAACAGTTGTGCCAATCTAACAAAATTACCCATTCCCGATACTTATTGGTCTTTTTGACAGAATGTATATATATTAAGTTTCAGTCAAATCGGTCCAATAGTTTTCCGTGATAACGTAACGGAATAAGTTACTTTCACATTTATGATAGGGATTATGTTAAAAGTAAATGAAACAAAATGTTAAATTATTTCGTATATTACTAAGAACAAAGGCAAGCCAATTTGTCACAAAAATTACATCTAAGACCCTAAAGTATGTCATGAGTTACTGCAGTGACAATATATTAAATACAACATAAGACGAGTCTTATAAATATCTACATCTTTATTTAAATAAAGATAATAATACATCTATTGGACGTAATTTATAAACATAGCCCCTTAAGATTTATCACGATTTTATCATAAAACCAGAGACGGCAAGATGCAGAATCACAAAGCACTATAATTACAGAAATAATACTTATGATTCAAAATTATCTATATTTTTCAGTATTATAATACGCACAATCTATATAAAACAAAACGTGAAGAATCAACTTTTACAATTTGACATGAGCTATAAATCTGGAGTAAAAGTTCACATAGAGATATCATTATTATTAAAATTGTATTGAGTAAATAATATGTTTATGCAAATATCAAATTGAAAAAGTGTTGTAAATGTAACGCGCGCGAAGGGAAGCATCTTCAGATTACGAAAGGCTGCGCAACATCGATTTTATTAATGCTATAATACTGCCTGTTACGCAACATCTGCTGCTAACTTAATAGCGGTTCCAAATTTAAACTTCGACGCGGGCTATACGTGTCTTATCTTAGGAAGAATGTTATGCAATGCAAGATTGAGAATAAACGCTTTAAGTAGTTTTATATAAATTGTGGAATGACAGTGAATTGTACATTAAAATATTATGCAAACGTGCCACTTAATTAAACTATATTTTAATCACAGATGCAATCTAAATAGGCAAGACTTGATTTTTACACTAACCCACCCTAGTTTTTAGAAATTTATAAAACAAAATTTGAAGATAAATTTTAAGATATGAGTGCTTAATAAATAGGCGGAGTGGCTAGTTAACAATTATAATGCATAACTTTACTGTCGCCATTAAAAGTTATCTTCAAAATTATTTTATCATAATATGCGAGTAACAGAGAGATCTTAGCCGTTCATGTGCTGACCAGCATGCAAATAAAACTTTAAAAAGAAATAACAATAAATATTATAATAAATATAAGATGTGTACTACATGTAGGGGTAAAAAATAGGATTGAAAATGGCGTCGCCCATATTTACATCTCGCTCACACACTCCTTAATCTCGACGGTAATGAATAAAAAGAATATTACATTGTGGTAAATTTTTTTTGTAATTCTACTTCAGTCTAGTTTCGCTAATCTGTGAGTTAGACACGTTCAGAGTTTTCTCCATAGTTGTTAATATTTGTAATAAGTTATTGTTGTTTTATTGTTAAGTGCTGTAAGTTATTTCGGTTGTGTTGCAGTATATTCATGTTTTCTTTCACTATTACACGTTTCGCTGATAATTGAGCATAACGAGGGAAAGCATTAAGACATACTGTTGGAATATAAAAAAAACGCTTTTGGTTTTGCTTGCTGACAGTACAAAGACAACGAGACACCGATTCTAATCCCATTCTTTAACCCTACGAATTATAACAATTACCACTAATGAAGGAATGTAGTTTGATTCACTATGTTGCCTTACAATCTAAGTCAAAATTGCACGAAATGAAAAAAGGAAACTCGATTCTTTGGCGCTTAATAACTACATTAAATCACAATAGTTACCTAGAAAATAAATTCGATATAAACCCTAACACTAAAATATAGTAACAAATAACAATCACCATATCTATAATCTATTATATATGTTAATTACGCCATGTAAAGGCAATATAGGTAAAGTGCACACATCTTATTGATACATTGTATCTTGAGGCAGGATTACGTTTTTACGTCGAGATGTGTTGTTACGTGCTATGACCGAATGGTACTCACGCAGGAGTACGTTCTGACACTTTATCAGCTTGTAAAGTGTACAAACGCATCTTGTTAAAATATTTCCTTTCAACTCAAATAATGAGTAAAAAAAGATATGGCTTATACTATATCTACATATAAAGAGGATATTAAGTAGAAAATTGATATTATTTAGTTCATGTTCAAGCACATATACGCATGCACATCTGTACCCGAGGTAGTTACGATGCGATGTGTTCGAACGTATCATAATCTCCACCACCGATTTGTCCACGATATTTAAAGGCACCCCACCCCCTACTACACGACACACAGCATCCTAATAATATAATTATACTAAAAGTATGAAACCTAAATATCTTACCCGTCGCAACACCTCACAACACAATAACGTAATCCCATCTCTATGAGCTGCATCGTTCCAGACGATAATGAAACAAAAAAAAAATACTCTAAGTAGTTAACAAAATTATACTAATAAAGAACATATCACACGTTCACAGCAGTCTTTTCTACGTCGACCTTGCTTTGCGTATATTCTTTTTCTCCGTTTCAGTGAATCCGAGTATATTTTCAATGGCGTTCAGGTGGCCCTGATGGTTCTCTGGATCGGTCAGAAAGTAATAAATAGCCGATTTCAAGAATTGCAGTGTCACCTCCGGATCCACGTTGCTCTTGTTGCCCTTTTGCGACTCCACAATGCGACGGTACATTGCCTGTAAACAACACACGATGCCCTAAATTAGGCTCATTGTTACATCGAGAGCATGCAGTCACTTTTAATGTACATTTCTATAAAAACATCCATTTGAATGTTCATTTAACTTTTGTTTCCATTAGGACGAAGAATACTGCGAAAGACAATAGCCAAGTAAAAAACGTAACTTTTAAAATAGTCTAAAGTCGTCATCACTAGCTGATACCGTCAAAAACATAATTTTAGATCAAATTAATAAGAAAATGAAATTATTAACACTTTCAATTCAATTTGATATTTAATCAATGTATCAGAACTATAAGTTTCCACAGATTTTATATGTTTACAGTGCGTGCAAACCTTAAATGCGCTTTGAGTGAAGTAAGTTCTGTGAGTTTGAATACGTCCAGTCAATTGTTAACGTTCATTTCACTTTACGGTATTGTACAAGAGATGGCTTGCGAGACCGGATAGTGGTTGAGCGAGAACGCAAAATTCCCCTTTCAGTTCTGTCTGTCAACCACATAATTGTGTTATGCGCATATGTGCCCTGTACGAACTTCAAAGGCGCATTTATTTTTTGCTCGTACTGTGTGTAATATTACGATTAATAGTTACGTCTCGCGAATACAGTAAAAGTAATAAATAAAAGGAACAGATTAAAATGCAGAGATTTTTATTGCTAGTATTCTTTTTCCATGGATACTCAGAGAATCCGACCGAAATTTAGATGGTGTTTTGTGCCAGGAAACTTAGATGTCTTGAAATTATCTTTAAGGTCCCACCATTTAAAGGTAAAGAACTCTTATGCACTAATTTAAGCATATCATATCTACAGCTATTTTTTAGGATCTACGGATAGAGATATGAAATTTGGCTCAATTATAGAAGTCTCGCGCTTGAATGTATGTATGCATAGTGTCAAGGGAAAATATTTTTTTTTAAATCAGGTGGACGAAAAAAGTTAAATTTGAACAATATTGCAGAGTGAAGCATCAAATTAAAGAGCTCACTCAGTCTGTGCCTTTTTTAAAGCTTCAGTCTTTGAGTTATCACATATAGTAGTAATATTAGGATGAATAGATACTAGTGATGTCCTGCGAACAAAATAAAACCGAGATATTCATTCCTATATAATATGCTCCTATGCTCTAAACCAATCATACTCAACTTTTATTACGGGCTATATAGAGGTATTATAGATCAGGTCAGGTCAGGGCCCTGGGCCGCAACTACTTTATTTAGGTGTTTTTTACTACTAAAATTACTAGTAAAAAACAGACGAGCTGATGGTCCATGTGATGAAAAGCGTTTACAGCGTCTGAATATTTGCAACCCCAGAGAAGTTACCAATGTAAATTTATTATCTTGTCAAGTTGTTTAGTATGTCAGGCGTGTCACATGCAGGTTGAGTATAGCGGCTCTAAACTAATTATAAAATGAAATTGCATTTACTGAACAAAAAACCATCTAATTAGATATCATTCGGATACTCTTACGAACGATGACTACGCAAAGTTATATAACATGTAGACTTCATATAAATTACATATACCATTCTATAACTACATATGTATACACTCATATATATTCTCAAAGTGCCAATTGCACTCTAATACACCCAAAAACCAAAAGAGGCTGTTTCAAAATAAATATCATGCAAAGCTTTCAGTTGAGCAAATATTACTACTGTTAGGTCCGTTATAACCCATGCCAAGTTTATGACCACTCCAGACTACCTGCAGAACGCTGCACAACTTGATTTTGTGCATAAAACCGTTTATTATGCAGCCATAAAGTATGGCACTCACTATACTACATAAAGCTTAATTATAACACTGCATTTGGAATTGTTAGTATCAAAGTGAACATAACGTGTTAACTACAAACCATTATTCCATGGCATCGTAATGAGTTAGGCATGCACCCTTTCAGTAATATAATTATACTACTGACATAAACTTGCACAAATTAGCTAAAGGAATATAAAATATAACCTCCAAAATCTACACCATACAGTGTCGAATATCCTATATTATCCTATAACAAATAAAATTAAATAACTTCAGATTATAGCTCCCGCTAAACTTAATAGCTCTTGTTCTTTATGGATCTTCTCGCTTGGTCACAAAGAACTTTAAGCCAGGTGTAATCACATTAATTAAGTAGAATTATTTTCTCCGTGCAGTTTGGGTCATAAATCAAAGCTCGGCCTCAGCCCAGCTAAGGCGGCGGGCATGATGCGCGGGCGGAACGCCATTATCGATAAAAACTCATTCTTATCAAAGAAAGATTATCATTCTTATAAAAATCATTATTATCTTTTTTGCTGTTAATTTTAAAACTTACATATAAGTATTAATTTTTAATATAACTTGTTACATTGTAAACTTTTGTAATTGTATTTTTTTAATACATAGATACCTAATTAATGATTTATTTAAATCATTGTTATTCTTATTTCAATAAATACGTTGTTTTATCTATTTTTTTCTTTCATTTATATCACTAACCCACAAAATGACAAATCTAAATTAAATACACTATCGATAACGCTTATCGACAACAATAATGCGTATCACTATGCCCGTCCATAAGGCCCGTGAGTGGAAGAGAAAGCGAAATACTAGCTTCACCGCTCCGATTATCTATGACCCAAACTGCACGGAGAAAATAATTTTACTAGTTCAGTTGTTAGATTTTAATGAAGACATATTTAGCTGAAGTTATTAATTTTAACTTTAGCTAAATATAACTCACAATAAACGATGGATTCTCTAGCAACTCAAAATCACAGATTTCATTAAATTGTTGATATTTTCTACACAACAACATAACTTCTGTTAAAAAAACTTTTATTATAATAGCTTACAACAAAATGTTTATTGTTAACCAATTATATTTTTTTTAAACGTTAAACTGCAAAACAAAATATCACATTTTAAATACCCACAAAAAACTCTAAACTTAACCATTCTAGATTAGCTGCAGAATACTGTGCAAGAAATGGTATATTGAAAAAGACTATTTATTGCGCAATCACTGTTGCTAACTTCAGACGGCGATAAAGTTTAGCGTGGACTATAACTTCAGGTAACCTGTGTGGAAAGCAGGGTGGAGCAAATATATAAAAAATAATATGTATAAAGAAGTGATATAAAAAGTGACGGCTGCCCATGTCCGGTATAAAAGTCCAACCTTTCGAGCTCCTAGGACCCATAAAGAAACAGCCTCCTTTGCACTTAGCAGTACTTGTGCCTTTGCCGTTCGGTCCTCTGTGAATGCCGTGTCCTGTAATGCACTACACATTAAAGCGGGTTCCTGTTAATCGCGACTACATGCACATTCTACAAACTCAGTGGGTTAATTCCAATATTCAACATATGTTAATGGAAAATGGAATTTATAATTATTAAATGTCCTAATGGAAAATTAGAATATTGTTATTATTAAATTTTTATTACATAGAGAGTCTATTAGATGAATAGCAAATTCATAACTACAAACCAATCAATATCACTCGTGCCCATTTAATTTAATATAGTTATGAGAAATAAATGTTTTGTTTTTTTATCTTTTAATTTTTAATTATTTGTCGGCACAAGTCGTCTTTCCTTCTATATTTTTCGTTTGGTATCTGTCATACCACAATCCATTATATCTTTTCTCTTTGCTGTTACTCTTCACTCTTCCATCAATTTTCAATTTCATTTTTCCTTTTACTACACCACACTTTCATCATCATCCATCATCTTTCTCTCATTTTTTTACTTATAAGTACAACTTTCAAAGACCTATTATGTGATCATTCGTGTAGTTATATTGAAAACTATCAAACTATTGTGTGCTGATCAAATTTATTTAGAAAGATTAAAAACTTATATTTCAGAGAAAAATATTCATCATGAATTTAGTTGCAAAACGGCAAACGCTACTTCAACAAACTTCTTTCATTTGATAGACAATACAAAGTAAAAAACCATTTTGAAGGAGTACACCAAATTATAGATTATAATGCCAAACAGATTTTGATTTCGTTTAGCAATATTTTTTGAAACATTTTGAATTTTTTCTTTCAAGGTCTTTTCTTTCAAACACAGGAAAATGAAGAATGAAAAGTTTAATTTATTTAAAAATTATAATAGTTTATATAATAATCTGAATCCAGGGACAATCCTTTAAAAATTTAAATTAAGTAAGGCTACTTGTGAGACAATAATATAGAGAGATTAGTTTTATCCCAACCTTAAAGAATTATAAATGCATATCTGCAAGAATATAGAAAATGTGAAAAAAATAATAATAATAAATGTCTTACTCGGACTTTCTCGAGCTCAGTCTGTGTGATTTGCAGCTGCTCCAATAGCTCCTCCACAGACACCCTGCTCATGTGGCCTGGCGAAGTGCTGGCCTCCTCCTTTAACACAAACCATATTCTATGTTCCTATATTTGCAATACCAGGGTTGTCAGCAGTATGTTATCAGTTTTAAAGGATTTTGATGACATCTTCTATAGAAAATCCATAAAATGCTAAGAAAAAATATAACCCATTAGCTCAGTTTAATTGTTAAAGTTCACAGGAATTTTTGTTAAGAAAAATTGCGTTTTTAATGCAATTGGAATAGGCTTTCTCAACTAGCTGAGATGGCTTAAAATCAAATGTTATCAAGACACAAACAACAAAACTCTTGTAAGGTTGCAAAAACCATTTGAAAGGTGATCAAATAAATCTCTTTATGAACCAATTCCATATTGATACATTTTAATCCTACATTATGTCTTTAGCAAGAATAGATTATAATTTTTGATGAGTACATATCACATGAATACCATCATAGTAAATGAGTATTAATATTATAAATGTGATAGTTTGGATTAGAGTTGCCAACCACAAACTTAAAAAAAAATGGATTTGAAGTTTGAAAAACCAGAACAGTTCAGTTTAAAAACAGGACACAGCAATAGAGTTGCAATAGTTAAATTAATTATTAATGTAGTGTAAAAAGATAAAATGATATTGAAGGAATTATAATAATCATATTTTTTAATAATAGTTTGACATTCATAAGGCTTGAGGCTGCCTGTAACTAATGATTTGTAAAAGTGGTGTGCGAATTTTAAAGTACATGACCTTATCACAATTCTTTAAAAACACACAAAGCTGCTTAAAAACTATCCTGGACAACCAAGGACACTTCAAAAACTAGGACAAGTCCTGGGAAAACAGGATGGTTGGCAACTCTAGTTTGGATGGATGCTTGTTGCTCAATCATGCCAGAAAGGCTGAACAGATCTGGATGATATTAGGCACAGAGATAGATTATATTAGAATAGTACTTCTAAAGATTTCTACTTCTTCATAGGCTACTCATTATCCCAGAAAAGTATATGGTTCCCATGGGATAACTAACAGTGATGTGAGCAAAGCCATAGGCAAAAAATAGTAAACTATATATAATTTTTATATTGTTTGTTTAAACAAATAATGTTTATGGATAGCCTTTTCTATAAAGTTTAGATTAAGTTGTATTGAAATATATTTTACCTTATCTAATTCAAATTTGGCAGCCTCAACTCCTTTGTTGTACATCTTTAGGTACATTGATCGGTGTCTGCTCTCTTCGTCTTGCAACTGCTTACTGGCCTCCTCTAACTGTTTCTCAAGAGCGTGGATCCTTTCTTTGGCTTGCTCATAATTAGGGAGCAATTCACAATATCTGGTGTTCACATCTGCTAACTTTTGTAGCAGAGCTTCTACCTTGTCATTGTGAGCCTTCTTTATCTCTTGTGTTTCCCCAACATGCGTTCTCATCAAGTCCTCAATCTTTTTGTCATAATATGCTATTAAACTATGGCGCTCTTCCTCTCCATCGCCAATATCGGTCATGCAAGATGCTTCATGGGTCATTAAATGAACAGACTCCTTGGAATGTAGAGATGAATTTGTTAAATCATCATAATGTCCTGAATCAGTGAAAGAACCTTGCATCTCATTACGGCATCTAGTCGGTGTTTGTTCTTTATACAGAGAGCCGTCTGTGACATCATAACTTCTGCAAACCTCTTCCCTATTTGGACATTCCTGTTCAATCAAAGCATCAGAAGCATTTTCCCTTATTGTCACAATTTCACTAGAATTTGATTTCTCATCTGGTGAACATATAGATGCTTTGTATAGACGAAGCTCTACAACTTCTTTTGTAAGATGAAATATTTCACTATCTTTCTTTTCAAGATCTTTCTTAGCTTGGGCAAGTAGGTTTTTGAGTCGTCGGATTTGTTTCTGAGCCCTCTGTGTAGGGGTTAAGTACTCATCCCCTGCAAGACCAGCGTGGGATGAACAATGAAGCACATAGCGCATGGACCTGCCACTGAAGGTTGTTCCATTGAATGGAGCGTAGCCTGCTTCAATTGAAGCAGCTGTGGCAGCGCTACCATAGCTATGCAGAGATTCATCATCAGGCAAGTCTTCGGGAGAGCCCGGTGGTGTGTGGGCAGAATCTGTCATGTTCATTTTACCATCTAAGCAATCTTGGGTTTTAAAACAAGATTTTTTTGGTTTTTGCTGACCATTTGAATTGTTAAAAGACTGAAACAAGTAACATATATTTTGCAGTCTCTGAGATAGCATAAATGATCTAACTTTATATTTAATGAAATATTGTTTCTAAAATAAACATTCCTCATTAATCATTAGGTAAAGAAATTATACAAATATACTGTCAAGGACGTGAATATACTTTACATCTAAAATTAGAAACAACGACTCGAGCTTGCGTCGAGTAACCATGGAAATGTTTGGGTATCTTGGTATACTACTTTGCAGAAAGTTTGGTACTCACATGGCTACGCTGGCGATGGCCCGGCTCCGGGAGTCGTGGCCCATCGCTGCGTTGTTTTTGAGTTGTATTTTCCGTGATTACTGGAATTAATTTTCTCGTGGAGAGCGGCGAGCGCTGCACCATTTTCTCACCGCGCAGCCGCAGTGAGGAGGTGCGCCGAAAATTGCTGGAGCCATTTGCCGCGCAGTAATGATCATCTTGAAACTCTCCAACTCTTCTCGAACAGTTTCTATTCATCTTTTTCATTTATTAACATTAGCGGACTGCAATAACAAAACAGCTGTTTCAAAACATTGAAATAATTTGACGGCAATAAACGAATAATCACAGATTAAAAAAGCACTTTATAAAAATTAAAAACGCACTGTATGTTACTAATTTATTATCAGACACGTCTTGTTTTGTTGGTTTCAGCAAATTAATAAAACAATCGTTATACTGACAATGCAATGTTGCTCTTTCGTTTTTTGTTATTTTCAATTAAGTTTATTTTACAGTTCAGAGACGTGGCGAGCCGGCGGGAAATTAGCACATGAATATTATGGCGGGAGTTTTAAATTGGAAAACAAATATTTCGCTTAAAAATAAATGGTTGTGTAACAAGTATGTTTACAAAATTAAAAATTGTTGTTATTAGGTACCAAGTTTGACCTTTCGAATACATGAATCCACCTATTTTAATATAGAGACTCTTAAGGCTTGTAAACCGCATAACCCAGTTCCTTGCATTGAAATTAAACTTTACATGCAATGCATATAGTATACACGTGAGAACATGGACAATAAATATCACTTGCGGTTTTTCGTGATCTGTGTCTAGATTATTTTAATGCACAAGATTTTTATAATAAAACTACGTTTCGCCGGTTTTAGCGCGGTAATTTATTTAATTTTTAATGTTCCAACGTTTCGGCCACTTCAGTAGCTGTCTTCCACGATCATGGCCACTGAAAAGTGTTAAAACGTAGTTTTATTATGTATACTAGTCGCGAAAACGTAAGAAAATATCTCAAGAGTTTAAATTCTTTGTTTTTAGGATATTAGTGTCAAAATTTATGTAATCAACATTTGACATTTATGAACACGAAATTAAGCGGAGTACCTACATTTAATTTAGTTTAATATTAGAGTTCAACTTTTTTGTTTTAGTTAAAAGGAATTCCTTATTTTATTATCCAAACTTTTAGATACGTACATGTATTTACGTGTAACGGTTCATTGTATAACGAAAGCGCTAGAGCTATTAGGTTAGTTTTAATCATTGAGTATCATATTACATATCTTGAACATGGATGTTGATTATGTTGCTCTGTTTAAACAAATTTTCTTTAAAAACATTTTTTAATTATTTGTCCTCTGTCTTTTGTCACAAATCACGACAAATATACCAAATTTTAATATTAAAAGACTACTAAAAAAATGATGTCATTGAGAAACAGTGCACATAGAATTTTAATACATATTTAGTTTTGGAACCTAAAAAAAATTAATCACTATTCAAAATTTTGGTCCGAAATTGGGAGTTCCAATGGCCTACTTCTCCTTCCTATATCCCATATTTCCTGTCCTATCCTCTTAATTCTATTATTTCTAGCTGATCCCTTCATCTCCTTTCCTCGCCTTTATCCCATCGTAAATACTGGCAACGCGTTTGCCAAACGTCCACAGGCGACGATAGCCACATTCTATTAGATTGAGCGTCAGCCCGTTTGCCAGCTTTGTAATAAAAAAATGTTGTAATAGAGCATTCTCAAATCGATGAATTTGTTGATGTATTGTCTGCTTCTTTTGTTTGACCGACTATGTCAGAGAGAACAAAAAGTATTCTATTTGAAATAGAGCGGTGTAATACAAGCCGGGTTATTTGTTACGCCACTCGATGAAGTTGCACAACCTGGTACAAGAAATTGCTACTAACCCAACGTTGTAAGTAATGACTGCGGATAGCGCAGTTGGAAGGAGCTCGGCCGCACACTACGAAAGAAATGCGGTAGGCACCTAGTAATTTTGTGAAAATTCTGATGATACTTTAACAGCTCATTGCAGTGAAACTTTTTAATAATAAACACGCGATCCGTGCTCCTTTGGATTATTTTACATTAATATTAGCAGTAATCACTTACTAGGTCACTGACATCAAATCCAATAGCTGAAGAACACAGAAACTATTAATTTGTAATGGATTTTATATATCGTACGCAACTGTCTGTGAATGTTATTTTCTGGGATTTAGGGTTTAGTGTCTTTAGGGTCCATTACCTAAAGGTATAGTTAATAGTTTTCAATGTTTATGTTATAAATACTCTAATCTTTAAAAATACCGTACAGATAGCTAAGTATTTATTGAACTATAATTGGTTAACTGGTTTTGAACTTCTATTAGCCGAGATGGTTTTTTGAGAATTTTCCTCGTTATTTATGTAAATAGTTCAAACGACACAGGCCATGACGACTACGCTGTTTTCATATGTAAATTTGGGAACTAATATCTTGGTATTATTCATTGGGGAAATATTAAAAGTGTTTCAGAAAATAAACGAAATACAGTAAATATACAAAACAGCTCAAGGCTTTTCTACTTCCTCTTTAATTTATTGTTACACCATCCGCTCATCGTTTTTTATCATACTAGAGGTTAGGTAGGTACTAGGTATACCATAGCATACCTAAATTAAAAACACTGATTGTACGAAAGAAGAAATATGTTTTAGATGATAATATCATCTAAAACATATTTCTATATATAATATTATTATATCCATAACAATTCTAGGATATGCCGGCGACTTCGTCCACGATTTATTAAAAATTCCCGCGGGATTACCGGGACACAATGTATCTCAGCATTTAAAAAAGAATGTAAGCTATCGTTTTAGTGAAAACTGTGTCGGAGTAAGCTATTTTTTATCCACCTGAACAACTAAAAACCGCTCCCAGGAAAAGTCCCGTGGGATTTCCGGGATAAAATATATCAGACATTTTATTACATTAAATTTTCTATCGTACAGTAAAAAATCTCATTGGAATTAATTTTTTTTAATCTGGCCATTTTAAATCATACCCAGAAAAAATTCCCGCGGGATTCTCAGGATAAAAGTCGCGCGGAGTTTAAGTCTAAGAATTAGCTGTCCAATAGTTTTAACGCGAATCTCGAATAAACAGACAAACCGACAAATAGAGACACGAAATTTAAAAAATAGCATCGTATTTTCCATGGTTTCTATTCCAGTTGTTTTTTCTTAAATAGCTTCAATGTACAGACACGGCATGTTTAAAATTTTATAATATTATAGACAAACGTGAAATCGTAATTAGTTTGATTTTTATTTCTATTTTATCCACAGCCTTTACATAAACCGATTTTCATAAAACTTGTTTACCGGTTTCATGTTTGGATATGTTTCTGGATTTTCATGTAAAGTTTACAAGAACGAAACGGCTTGTAACTTCTTATAATTATAATAAAATATAATTGAATTCCTTAATTAGTTATTTAAATATATTTTTTTCTTAAAATTACTTAACTCTACGTGATTATTATATATAAACAAAATAATTAATAGAAAAATTCACATGAATAAGTAATAAATAATCGAGCAATACGTGTCATGGACGCTAAGCCGCATCCGTGCAGCGTTACGTCGAATTGAAATACTTAATAAATATCCTAGAAAATTGATATAAGATACGTAACCTTGGTAATTTTAAGCGCACTTGGTTTTGATAATGCAATCTTGTATCTCTCACATAATAAAATGTGAAAGTGTGTTTAGACGTTACTCAATCACGCTGAAACTAACATAAGACTTCAATAAAGATGGGTATTATTTCAATTATGTTACTGTTATGAAATGGTACGAAATAAGAGCAACTTAAATATTGTTACAACTTAGACCCTGACAAAGACAAATTCCACGTACAGATCTGTAAAAGCATATTTTATTACCTGTCGGCATTTGAACTAATTGTAATCCTTTCATGATCATTTTCTATTATTCACCTATTTATTGGCATAAGTTTCTAGTTATTGTTGAGAACAGCCTATTGAGAACAGTATATGTGTTACGGAATACCAACAACAACAAGCTAATTCTAGGAAATTGTGGCGCTGTTGCCGGGCGGACATTTGCATTTGTGAAATATAAAACAACAGCCTGATTGAGAGAGGGGGTCAGTTGAGCTACAACTATGATGCAGGCATGACGTGTACCTTATCGGGAATCTAATATTGGCGGACCTTGCGCGTTTTATTGAATTACGAACTTCAGTATTACGTTTGGATTTGTTTTGTTCGGTTACATTTGTACCTGTGTTATACGTTTTTGTATCGTTCTAATAAACTCTATAATAATTCTAACGGTATTTTAATTCGAGTCCCGCTAACTCGTAACAATATGAAGGAATTGGTCTTCTTGTTTTTAGGATTGTTTAGTAGCAAAAATACGCATAAACTCTTCATTTTAATTCGTCTATTGGTTTGTCTGTCTCTAATGCAGCCATTTTATAAAAACTACTGAGGCTTATTTATTAGAATGAAATCTGACAAGGGTTTAGTTAGATTAATCCATCATTGTGTAAGTAGACTATGTACTCTACGTACGCAATTATGTAGTAATGCATTAAATAATAATTTAGACTACTATCCCTTCCTACTAAGTAATAAAATTTGTCCAGAGCGCTATGTCAATGTTATAACTTTTGAGCTATGGACAAAAAAACTGTATCAGTCTGTATAGATAAATCAGGTAATGTGACCTGTGAAGGAGCACCATTTAACTGTGTAACGTGTTTATTATTTGTTTCGTATGTTTATGTACGTATATATTTTTATAACTATGTATAATATATGCTTATAATTATTTTATTATTATCAAATTCACGCCAACGCTATCTATGTAATAAGATCTTGTCCATCCAAAGGTTGCCTGGAAGAGATTACTTTTAGCAATAAGGCCGCCCATTGTACTACCTTTTAGTAAATAAGTTTTTTGTGTATTTGAATTTTTTCTATGTATTGTTGGAGTACAATAAAGAGTATTGTATTGTATAATGCGAAGAGATTCGATTTACCAAGATGTGTAAATGTTCCTGTTGTTTGTGATTATATTAATTTAAATAAATTTGAAAGAAATACTTGCCTTATGGGTCTATAGAATGGCAAGCAATTTTTAAGTATTCTTTTATTTTGGATGACAAATGGTCAATATTGGGAATTAAGCCTGATTTATATTTATATAACGAGTAGTTAACTCGAAAAAAGACGAGTTAAGCTCTTTTGGCGAGATATACATAATTATACTTAATCGATAACTTATTACTTAACTGGCAAATAGTCCAAATGGTGAAATAGACTTAACTCGTCAGTTTTGCTAATTAATTCGCTTCTTAACTAATGCAAATAGGTGCTTTAAGTTAAAGTTTACGTGATTTAAATGCAATAGAAAAATTATTAAGTTTTAATAAGATAGACATTTATAGACTAATGTTTCTAGGAGTCATCAAATTTAATAAAGTAGAGTACAAATACTTTTTTCATGTATCGAATTGCAAAATTATTGCGTGGATTTTACGCCCAAATTAACACGATCAGACAATATAAATATTGGTTCGGACTTTTCAGAATCTCCGGAAAATATAACAAGGCTAAATTATTTAATTTTGTCCTTTGATCTCTTCAATACCTAACATTATTTACAAATTCTACTTGATAGGTACATTTCTAAAAAACAAGTAACTTTTTGAATTTTAATATTGAATGTTGTAATAATGACTTATGAAATAGTTTAGTAGGGAGTTGAGATTTTGAATTTATATTAACATGAACTCTTAATAATCATTTTTTAATTTTAATGTTCAAAGTTGCACAAAGACGGTGTATACTGTATACACTTGTGCGGCGCACCCGACACTGCGTTCCACACGCTGGTCGAGTGCGCTGCATGGACGCCGCAGCTTTTCGATCTCGAGGCGCACGTAGGAGCCGTCGGATCACTCGGCGACTTGGTAACGGCCATGTTGCAGAGCGACGACCGCTGGGAAGCTGCGGTTACTTTTTGCGAGGCAGTAATGTCTCTCAAAGAGGCCGCAGAAAGGGATAGGGAGCGAAGTCTTTCGGCGCGTACTACGGTCTCTTCTCGAGGTCGCCGGCCTTCAGCTGGCACCCGGAGAGGCAGGTACGCGCATTACTTCCCTCCCTGAGTTAGGTTCCGGTACGGGGGGCCCTTAGCTGCTAGGTAAAGCAAGGGATTCATCTGCCCCCGTCTCAAAGTGGGGTGTGTTTTCCCGGGGCACACTCCAGGCACTTTATTGCGCTGGATCGACTGTTGCGTAACTATGTTCTATATCTCAGTCTTTCCATCACAAACAAAAGCGCAGGGTCGTAAAGGGAGGAGGGGTTTTTTAGTGGGTATTGAGGTTGCTCGCCGATGCGGCATCGCTCGGAGTCTCCACACTACTCTGTGTCATCCATCGCGGACGGAGCACAAACAAAGCATACTATTGCTAGTGTTATCGCCCCCGATCGATGCGTGCCGCTTCCTAGCGGCGGCCCAGAGTATGCGCAAATCGGGTAAGCATTTTCCCTCGCCTCAAAACAAAAAAAAAATACTGTATACACTTGTGGCGGCATTATGTGCACAGCACTAGTTGCGCGTCACATCACTAACAAAAAGGAAAAACAATTCTGTCATATTATGACAGATATAAAAAACACTTCTTTCCCGGCAAAAACCACCGAATCATCAATACTATTTATTATTGTACTTTAATGTGTTCATATATAACGCTGTACTTGTGGAATTAAAGTGTCTACTATCCATGTGTTCTGGATTTTCATTTGTCCACCGCCGACCCGGAGGTGTCTAATACCTCCACACACTGTTTATTCGTAGAAGATCATTTTCTTACTTTATAAGCAGGATTTTCGCCATAAATCATATATAACGATGTTTAAGTGTTTTAGATTAATCACGTACGGACACAGTTTAACTAAAAATTTTATCTTGTAGGATAAAAACCAGGTACAGGTATCGAGTTCTATGAAATTTGAGTTATTGGCAATAACGTTATAAAAAAAGAAAAATAACTTTCGCATGTATATATATGAGTACGTACTACTTATTTATATATATTAATATGGAAACAGAGAGTTACAAGTATATCAAGGTTCTTATGCACCAAACAACGGTCTGGGAACTAAACACACCAGAAATTTTAATATTCAAACGTTCAAATATTTTGGTAAAACGGTATTTTATTAAGAGTTTATAAACAATACGTACTTACCTGTTTTCTTATTACAAGCACACATCAGACTAAACTACTGTTAAACGTGTGAGTAGTATAACCTTGAAGTTAATAAGCAATCTTTGCACCTCGTTTATTGTAGTTCCATTCTAAAAATTATTTTTCGTTTATTTCTTATTAACTACTTTAATAGAGTGCTATTTATATATTATTTAGATATGTATATTTTATCTTAAAGGTCTTACAGCTGCACTTTGTAATATGTACCTAAACGCTCAGTGCAGTTTGAACTGTAACGCTTGTAGATCAAATGCTAGTTTCAGAGAAGTAGTATAAAATAGAATCGACAATGGGGATTGTTCACAAAAAAATGCCCTCTGATTTTATAATTTTATTACGTAAAATAGGGTATTTTAAGATACTAATTTGAATATTTTTGTATTTTAAGAGTTAGTTTTTTTATAATTCTATTTTAAAATTATTTATCCGATGACGTCATAAGGGACAAGTTTACATTGATTTCTTTGCCTAGAAGACAAAAATAGTAAAAGTAAGTTTTATCTATATATAATCATAGTAATCTGTGCTACTATTTAAATGTCACTGTCATTACTCATTACGTATCGTGATCATTTTAGTGTTTTTTGTCGCTAGGCTTATAATTTTTCGTGTTCAACCATTATTATTTTCTATAGTTATCGTTAAATTTTTTAAAGTGGTCTTTAGGGAAAGTCCATGGCACAGAACTTAAATCAAATAATGTACAGCTTGACTTTTTTTACACCTGAAGCAGGCAAACAGGCAGACGGCCTTGATTGGATTTAGTAAGGTCAAACACATTTATTACAAAATACAAGAAGATCGTACGTTTTCTGGAATTTTAACTAGACAGAAATGATTAGGGACACTATTCCTCGAAATGGTTTTTCAAATAGCTAAATTGAAAAAAAGTGAAATAATAATAGTAATGAAAAGTGAAGCCCACAAATAATAAAATATCTCTTAATGGTGACGAACATTCTTAGCGTTTTAAAAAATACCCTATACCTCAGCAAATACTCAACATTGTTGAGTGTTCAAGCTCATTGGCATATCTAGAGTTATTTTTCGAGAGGATCTGGGCCTCTACAACAAAAAATCAAATCGAACTGTAGTTCGATAGTACACAGTGTGAAGTTTAGAAGTAGGCTGGACACCCAACTGTGTCTGTATCGATCTTCGAATTTCGAATCGGTTACTCAACATACTGGGGTGGGCACGGCCCATCCGGCTCCCTTCTGTATACCCATATGAGGTGAATATCTCACCATCTACTACTTAAATAAAAAGGTAATTATACGAAACCACATACGTTTATCTACACTTCATATTTTCCTCCGCCTCCTTTGTCTGTGTGTCTGTGTTGTGTGTAGGGTGCTCTTTATTATTATATTTGTTGTCTTTTCATATTTCATATATGAATATACTTTTTGGGGTGTTTTGTCTTTTTTTCTCGACTCTTTAAATAACTATTACATTTTCACTCGTACTAATCTGCTAAGTGTTTTTATCGATAACTTTTCCACCTTTTACTGCCATGTAAGGTGGCCAGCCTTGATATGAAAAATGGCATATAGAATACATCTTTCTACTAAAGATCTATATAGACCAAGTAGGTTCTGATATACGAAGGCACACGTACAAACGGCCAGACATGAACATTTCATAACGGTTTCGTGTTTCTAAAATGTCTCCGGGACCTTATAAGACAGAAATCGGTAAAAAGGAAAAACTTAACACAAGAATAGTAAGGATCTTACGAAATTGTGATGTGCTTAGAAGATTAGAAAAACAGCCATTCAAAAACAAATTTAGGCCGTAATAAAGCCTAAATGATTACATCTGATATAAATATTAATTCTTAAATATTAATATGTATATAATCAAGAACAGTTCATTAAAGTGCCGTTTTATGTAACGGTAACAAAAATAGTTGTGTGGTAATTTCAAGATAAACTATTTTACATAAATTGATAAACTGTGTATAAGGGTCATTAAACTGCCGAATGATAAATATTGTCTTGTGGTTTTTTTCCTAGACGGAAACTTATACATTACAAGAAAAGTCCATATACGCCCCACAGCTGGGCTCGGCCTCCCAATTTTTTTAGGGGAACAGGCAGTATATATACCCTCTATGCTTGTCTAAGATGCCTTGGGGTGTTTGATATACGGTTATTTCAAAACTGCATAAGAGATGCATGCTTCTCCGGCCAAGATTCGAACCTGCGTTATGAGTTTGAGACGCGAGTGCATTGACGATTTATTAACGGTTTATTGAACAATAACCCTTACTTAAGTATCGAATATTAACGCGTACTTACCGTAAGCGTTTAAATAAAATAATGTCAATTTTATAATACAATGTAAAGCTGTATAATATAAACCTGCTTGGACATAATTCTTTTTTTTTCTTTACTTTGTTTTTTAACCTATCAATAGTATCTTGAAAAATAGCACGATTACATCGAAAATGGTTACCTTGTACTATTATTTCATTTTAAATACTTATCTACATTCGTCCTTCAAGGCGGAAATTTGCAGTAAATAAAACTATATAGGTAAAAATGTCGTTTATGACAAGTAGTCGACGGTAATGGCTCAATAAATAGATAAAATTAGGCTCATATGTATTAGGTATTCAATTAAGTAGGTAAGTTCATGCATATCAATAAATACAAATTTTATTAGTTTAAAAACTAAATATTAACCGCCGTGTTATCCTGTCATTACGATGTCTAATTGCGTTATTTTTTTAATTATTGCAGTGATTGTTCATTAGCGAAACATGATTAAATTGCAAACGGCAGCTGGTGCACTGAATTGATTTCAAAAGAAACCTTCGTGTTTTGTTTGCAACCAGCTGCTTATTATGACTGCACATCAAATAACGATGAAACAAAAATTTCGGTGCATTAGAGGAATTGGTTGATATAAACAGTAAAGGTCTTATTCATATTGAAAGAGTAAGTTTGTAGGCTTGCTTAAGCCGCTAAATTTACTCTAAGTTAATATGAATAAGACCGTTTTTGCCGAAACGAATAACCTCTAAACTAACGAGTAAAGATTTTATATTGAAAATAAAATGATTCGCTATGCAAATTAAATTATTTATTTTTTACTTTATTGCACACAATTTAGAAACAAAATTAACAATGTAATAAAAAGATAACAATTGGCGGTCTTATCGCTATAAGCGATTTCTACGACAACCTCTGGATAGAAAATCATATTTGTACAGAACAAATATACATGTCTATTGTGTGTAGCGGATTTTTTAATAACAACGGCTCACAAAAAATTGTGGTCCTACCCGTCTAGGTCTGGTCAGGAGAAGTTCATCAGTTTGGTCCATACTCCCTTTAAATTTTGAGGCTCTATGGCCAAAAGACCGAATCTGTTCTGTTTCGGATTCAGCGCATCGAAATACATAAGAATTTGGCTTTCGTCAAAAGTATAGACCACTTTATGGCCCAATATAAGAAACTAAATATAGTTATTAAAGTTTATTACATAAAATTTCGTATTGATTAAAAAAATAGACTAAGTTTAACATTACATTAATATATGTAGTTAAATAAATTAGAGAGTTATGACATATTCAGATCACTCATTGCATTTTCAAAAAGTGTTCCAAAACTAGTAACATTCTGAAATATATTTTTTCTGAGTTTACTCAATCGTTCTATTATTTCAATAATAATATTAAAATGTATGTACACATATATATAATATGTTTGTGTTAATTCGTGTTTTTTATTTTTAAACGAGTGCACGATTTGTGCATGTAATCATTGTCAAGTAGGTTTTCCTGACTATTTAGGGCCGCTTGCAATAAGGTTGCTTAAATTTATTGAAGGAACACAAAACGTATTTAAAACCGTTAAATACATTAAGCGCCTTGAACAACGCAAAATTTGCCGCTAAATATGTTTAAAGAAATTTCAATACGTTTTGTGTAAAACGTATTTAGGCAGTTTAATATGAATAACTATTTTTATTTAAAGGAGACCGTTATGCAAACGGCCCTTAATATACAAAAAAAACTTCAAACGATCGCCAATCGTTTGAAGATGAGACCTGCGAAACCTGGCGAAACCTGGCGGCATCTAGCGCAAACTTGACTCATTCAATTTGAGGCTTTAGACAATTGTATGTATGTACAACTGACGTAAAACGAAGGTTTGCTGCAGCAACACAAAATAGCATATAGCATATTTCACAATGTTGAGCTTTTCAACACAAACACTTTTTTTTAAAGAATCAATATCTTACAGCTTTTGTTCATTTATAACCTCTTCTATTATTTTTGGATAATGAACTTGCCAGGCGTAATAATTATTTTTCGACAATAATTTTATTCGACCTTTTAAGTGATTTTTTAAATTTTCTAACTCATTTCACTCATAAACATGTGAACAATGGCTTTCTCAGACAAAGGCTTTCGTTTAAAAGTCTCATTACGTTACTTAACTACCATCATTTGGATACTTTACCAAAGTGAAAAGTTCTTAACGGTACATATTAGGTATGTGTAATTCGAAGGCATATTATAATTTTCTTATCAATATTTTCAGATCTTTTGACTCATTTCATACAAGAAGGTTTTCCATATATTTTTAGTTTTGTGTCATGTCAACATCGATACGACATTTGTTCTAGTTAAGTTCTAGGCAACGTAGCGAGCCTTCTAAGAACCTTAAGCATTGAAGTCGGTGACCTAGGCTATGTATACTACTCATATTATTCTTAATGGATTATAGGTAGATTACAATATAAGTTATCTTTATTTTAATAGTTTGTACTTGAATGTTCCATATATATAGCTAAAGTTATTAGATGTATATAGTTTTATGTAGTACATTTTTATATTTAAAAATATGTAGAAGTTGTTTTTTTTTAGAAAAATTAACAAAGTAGGTTTCTATCCTGTTGTTTAAAAATAAAGAATAGAAGCGGATTTCAAAGCAAGAAGCGTGACTTGTTGCAAGCCAAGGTTTGATATTTGGAAAGGTTTAAAAACAATGCCACGATTGTTTTAAAACGTTAATAATTACACGTTATGTATATGTTCTAGTTATTATAATAATATGTATAATAACTCGTCCGAGTAGTACCTAAATTTTAGTTTCTTAATAAAAAGGAGACGGGGACCTTTGGACAACGAAATGTAGGTAAGAGTTGAGATATGGTTTAAAATGAAAGCGTTATATTTTCTTATCATAAAATGGGAGACATCAGCCCCAAAGTCTTTCTAGAAGACGAGAAATTTGAATAATAAGGTCACAATTAAAATAAGCTATCGATTACCATAAATAATTTATATGAATGAATTTGAACAACAAATAATACGAAAACACTTATACCACACGATTAATTCATTCAAAATAATTAAACCCACTACAATTGTTAAAAACATCTACATAACCAAAATAAATAGTTTAACCATCTTTTTACAATCTGGGTCCAAGAATGCCTGAAAGCGTCTCTGTCGCCTTTGTAATTTGAAATATGTTCTTATAAGTTATGATTTTTCTAGAATTTTCCGGAAATTCACAAACAAACTTATTAAGTCGATTAAAAATGAAAGTAAATTGGACAATACTCACTAATTGCATCTTGCACGATATTCAATCCTCGTAGTTCAATGGAACTGTTAGCAAAACACATCGCATATAACAGAGTCATAGTTCGAAATATATAACAAGTCGTTCGCACAACAATGGTCGTAGGGAAAACTTAAGAGAAACAACTCAAACATCGCAAATTACATAGAGTAAACCATCCACGTTAACTTTTACGCTAAGAATGTTGCGGCAAGTTGTCGGAGCGCAGCGTGTGCTTGGTCAATGCTTGTTCACGGTGTGTTGGTGCCGCCATCGGCAGCGCCCCTCTGCGGCCACGTCGACGCAACGGCGAAGCGGCAACACCGCAACACTGCCCCCGTACATGTACAACCATTGTTAGAAACGCCGTTCGTATTACAACACAATACCTAAATCATGGAAACTGACAAAAAATCAACTAAGCGATTCGAATTCGATGAACCGTTCGATTTCTTATTATTCCGGTATTGCTTTTGCTGGAACAGCAAACAAGCTTATTCGCGGCTGCGCCACCCGAGACCCAAATTTGATTTTACTGTTATGTAACTTATACGAAAAAATACAATGTATAGAAATATGTATTCAAACGCGAATGTTATGCTAGGCTCGAATTCTTGAAATATAAAATTTGGAATGTTAAGCGAAAATTGAGATTTTATTTGCCTAACTACGGCATGAATCGATTCAACTGCTAATGAAAAATAACTTACAGCAATGCGGATGGAAATTGCACGGAGGTTTTTTCCACTAACAATTATTACTACATAGTCTGATAACGGTGAAAACATTTTACACGGCAAAAATAATAGTTATATACATTTTCTAAGTTGCCTTCCTTTCTACATTAATAACATTAAATTCGATGTTTGTGGTTACAATTTTTTTATTTTTTTTTATTGGAGGAGTTCAGCAGACAGGCAGACGGCCCACTTGATGGAAAGTGGTTACCATCGTCTATGGACATTTGCAACACCAAAGGTGCTACAAATGTGCTGCTGCTCTCTTAAGGGAGACTGGAACCTGGTCACTAATGCCGGAACACAACTCAAGGTTGTTATGGCGACATACTTTAGACCAAGGGTGGTAGCCATCCAGTCGGGCAAATGCCCTACCACCTGGCACCTAAATGCAAAAAGGCTTCTTCATCATCCGAGCGTCAAATCCAGTTGCATTCAGAGCCTGTTTCGAAGCCAGGGATCCGCTTTCCCACTTTTCAAAAATACAAAAAAACTAATTAACTGCTATTTGTACGACACCTAAACCACAAATGAACATGACGATGAATTAAAAAAGTCACTCTGTCTGAAAGCTTCTCTTGAAATGACTCAACGGGTTTCAATGAAAATTATAGGGTTCTAATAGGCATTTTATCTTAAATCTTCGTGTACATGTTTCAATTCGGTACCTTGCGGGGTTAAGAAAATATAAAGTCTGAGTCTCGCGCAAACAAGTTACGGAAATTCGGTAAAAGTGTAAATTGTTTATCATATCATCATCATATAAGTAAGATATAGGAACCGGCCATAAAATGGTTTAGGCATACAACTGGATAATATGCAATTTCTATAACGGCAATGAATAAAAGGCATATTTTTGAAGTGATAACTTCCTATGGGAGGGTAAACCGCATCGTTACGTAACGCGTTACTGTGCCAGTCTGTCTGGCTTCCCTTTCTATCACGTTAGATTAGTTTAAGTTATCACTTCTGTCGGGCGTCCCGAGACGCACAGGTTTTTACTATGGAAAATTAGATAGTTACTACGAAATAGAAAATAAATTTATGTATGCAAACGGCTTACGCCTGGTTCCCAAGATCTTACCGACGCAAATGAACGCAATTGCCTTACTACAGTTATAATTTGACATAAGCTCTATATACTATATTCAAATAATGTCAAAATTTAACTGATGGTAAGGGAAGTGAATGTATAGTAAGATATAGGAACTGACCATTAGAGAAGCGTTTCTCAAACTATAGGTTACGAGCGAAAATAGGTGGGCCCTGAAACCTATAATGACCAAGAATAGGAAACAATTAAGTACATCTTTTTCTTTGAAAGAATTCTTTGTATTTAATTAAATATTAAATTAAAATGTTCGGTTGTAAGTGAATGTTACTTTTCTAATTTAAACAAGCCTTCATTCAATATGAAGGATTGTTCAAATGAGCTTCTTTTTCATGACAGCGAAGAGGTGAGTCCCAAATTTGGAAAAATTTAGTAAGTAGATCGCAGTCTAGGTAACTTTCGGAAACACTGGTTTATATATTCTAGCTAGTACCTATATTAAAGGCCTCATTCAATGCCCCCATAGGTCGTTGCTAAACTAATCTTTATAATATGTATTATCTCGATGTGATAGGATGCATCGACACTAAAGTTCTACAATGATTCATATGTTTGAATTTTAGTACAAACGTAACCGGATCTCTTTTGTTGTAAAATTTCAGTTGATTGTTTGGGATATAATATGACCTCATTATGCTTGTCTTCATTATAATGCCTTTGCCTTGGACCATTCACCTCGTATTTTTACAAACGCAATAAGTATATTGTTACGTATTTTTGTATTTCGCTCAGTTAATTAACACACTTCCTGCGGAGTGCGTTACCGTAACGTGCGGTTTATGACTCGATGTGTCTTTATAAATCTCCCAGTTACAGAACTGTTAGGACCACAATGTCATGTAACGGGTATATTTATTGCTAAGTAACTTCTTAACTCGGTTGTATAATGAATAATTACATCAAAATTTACATAAATTATAAACTAGTACAACGACGAAAAGTTAGCCTAATTAATAATGCTTATTATTAATATCGTATTTAGGGCAGTCTTAAGAATAGGGCGGCGTGTGCGCAACTCAGCTTGCATTCGTTATGTGTTTGTGTTTTCACAGGCATTTTTTCTTATTAATTACCGGGATACAACCCGAATGAAATTTGACATGGCGTAATTATTTTTTTTAATGCGAGAGTTCAGCAGACAGGCAGACGGCCCATTTGATGGAATGCGGTTACCTAAGGTGCTATAAATGTGCTGCTACTCTCTTATGGTCCCGCAAGGGACCTGGTGTGAAGTTATGTATGTATGTATGTATGTACTCTCTTATCCCTTAAGAGGCTAGAACCTTACCTATCTTACTAGTTTACCTGAGAGTTGATTTTTTTATATGTTAATACTTATTTCTGTACGGTGTCGTTGGTCAGATGTTGAAAAACCATGATAATATTCTTTAATGACTTTTTATTGAAGTCGATTTGCACCACTTTGGTCTCTGCGCCCGGGTCCCACGCACCCACTGCACCCTCATGCAAAGACTGCCCTAATTCTATTCTACCTATAATCTCTTCGGACTATAAGTAGAATACTAGTCTAGGTCATCAAGTTAATGGGTAATTATACGAGAAGGTTGGCTCCGATACCTCGCTGGATCGTCATATTGATCCGTTATCCGAGTTGTATAATTATTTGAGATAATCATTTTTTCAATTGTTTTTCTTCATAGGAATTGCGTCAGACCCCAGAAACAGCTGGGATCAATTATTGCCAATCAGAAAGAAAGACAGGAATGGGCTGTTAATTGACTGGTAGTGTAGTAGCCTTGCCAGCCAGCTGACACTGGTAAAGTGGGTAACTATCAGAAACCAGACAGCCAATTTAAAACGAATAAATTTACTCAACATTTAATTTCCATCGTAAGGTTAAACTTTTAACATGTTAACAATTTATGACCAGAATTCCTCGGATAATTATGTCCGGCAAATGAAGTCATAAAACAAACTTCTTCGCTACTATAGTGGTTTAGTTTCAAGATCACAAAAACTTTCATATAAAACAAAACGACCAAAATATTTAAAGCTGTTATGTTAATGATGGTCAAGTTTTTAATAATTTCTATATTCGCTTCCAATTGCCATTACCAAGGTTACGCAAACCTGTATCGACCAGTTCTGTTACTGCTTGCTCCAAGCAATAATAACGTATCACTACAGAAATTCAACTTGTTCCAAAAATCTAGTTGATGAAATCTTGAATATGTTTACTTAACAATAAAACATTATAATAGAAGGTAATTACGTCTGATATTATATCAAATAACCTAATTTTATAACAAATATTTTATGTTGACACAGCAATTAAAAGTTTAGCAAACAGAAACATAAGCGCATAATAATTATGATGACTCTATTACTTTCTGTAAACACTTTTTTAGTTCCGTTGCTATTTTGACAAAAGTGGATCTTTTATTACGGCATCTGTGTTCGCCCCGAGTTCAATGTTAAATGACGAAAATTATGAAGAAACCAGCTTTCCCCGTGGCTGCGCCGCGGATCATTCCCTAGCGCATGCCTCTTGTTTAAAGACCCAAGTATTGATATAGGTAACATTGTATTAATTTTTCATGTTAGTGCTATTTGCCCCCGGAAGTTTCACTTCATTTTATATCGCAACTATCTAGTTGCGATATAAAATATGGGAACATAGGGATAAAAAGTATCCTATGTGAACATATGTGCAAACTCGGCATCGAATATATATAAGTATACTGAGTTACATCCAAATCGGTCCAGTAGTTTTTCCGTGAAAGCATAACAGACAGACCGGTACTTTCGCATTTACAATATTATAATTTGGATTCTACAACCTCATATTTCTTAATAATTTTTGTAAACACTACAGCTTAAAAAATATTTTCAAAGAAAATCGGTTTGCACAAGACCAGTTGTAGTTCTTGAGATATGCGCTATTTTCGATTGACAATTTTTTTTTGTTTCGTAGCAGTATGACGTAAACAGTAGACGTTCGTTACATATATCCGTAGATAGCTTCCAAGCGTGTTGACTGTCAAGCACTTGACCCAATTTTTTAATTTTCTGTTTTTATCTGTTTCAGTGAATCATAACTATGGCCAGGGTCTTACTTCCTTGTCAACTTCCTCTACTCGGTCTATTAATTAGTAAGTGTATTTTTCATTACAGTTTCGAAGCAATTTTGGGCAAAACCGGAACCCCTGTAAAATCGTGTATTTGTCTGCCCGTTTTTCCGTCTCTTTATGTATTTCTTGTTTTTTTGGGTCAGAAACTACATAGTCGAAATTAAAAAGGCACAAAGGTGTATTTGAAATGGTGCAATACGATTGCGATACAATTTTGAAATTAGGAGGTGGCTCTCATAAATATGAAAACGCACGGATGGAAAAATACTTGGTCTGTATGTGGATTATCATTAGACGGATCTTTAAAATTTATAACAATGACGTTTTAATTTTAATGGAAGATAATTTGTTTCAAAAGCAAGTGAAATAGAATTAATAAAAAAAGTGTTGTGAAAAAATCTGAAATAAAATAAAGATAGATACGATAGATAGGTAAGGTAGAAAATTGGTTTGAACTTGATCTATTTAGTAATGTATGAATATGCAGTATTTACAATTAAATACTTTTTAAAGTACTGAAGCGAATGAGAAGAACAAATGACGTTAAAATCATCTGGTCGGATATACATATATACTTGGCCCATTTTATTTATCAGTATTTTTTTAAAAACCATGGGCTATAATAATGCATAATTTGGAAGGCTTGCGTGGGGCCATGGGGCGGCCAACACGTAGAGGGCCTGGTTGCGCCGAAGAACAACGCCTTATAAATTCTTCCTCCCCATCTTCGCCATCAAAAAAAGAATAAACTTTTAAATGAAGAATGCGCAAAACAAGGAACATTCACCTAGTGTCAGTGCTATCACCGCAATAGAGATACGTATAGTGAAATTATTGGAACACAATAAAGAAATAAACTGTTGTAACTCAATTTAATGCTGATAAATCATATCCTAGTGAATAAGTGAATCCCCGGGGGACGAGTGCAGTATGGTGGTGGACTGGTGGCGAGGTAAGTCACTCTTCCCCTGCTTCTTCTTCCACGTCCCGTGGCTTTCTCCCGGCCATCGCATCGCGCCCGCAGGCCTCTTTAAATTTAATCTAAATGTGGCGTGACACCGACTCTATCTACACCACATAATAATGCACCCAAGGACAAGCCCCAGCCAGTATAGAATTGTTTAAGTACCTATTTATTATTATTATATGGTTTAAATGTCGTCGTTTCGAAGTTTTACATGTTCGTGGTACATTTAATGAATCTGAATTCTTGAGTAGCAGTTGGCCAGACGAAAGCGTGTATACATATCTACACTTATCGAGGTGCTCAGAACCTGACTGGCAGCCTTGCCGGGTGTGGAGGCCGCTTTTTGTGCAGCCAGTAAAACGACCGGTGGCTTACTCCGATGTTGATATGATATCCGTAGTAAAATTCCAGTGGTCGGAGTTCTTTATATTATTAAAGTCACGATTGCTTTGTAATTTTCAATTTATTTCAATAAAACCTGAAACTTAGTGCATTTTATTCATAATTTTGTATGTTTGTTGTTTGCTTGTAAGCAACCTGGCAACTTTGCCCATGTACATCTGCAACATTAAGGGAGCCGATGCGTTCTTTACCTCGTTGAGACTTTAAAATTTATTTGCTTACGTCCTTTGTTAAGAGATACGTTTACTATATTTTATGTGTGTATTGAAAATAATAACTTGATAGTGAAACAGAAACATTATAGCGTGGTTCATGATTTTAAATTTCTATAAAAATCTGTCTGTTACTCCATTAGGTATTTAACGCAGTCATGTTTTTTTATCATTTTTAGAGCTAGGCATGTTTGCTGAAGAGTTTCTTGCGCCGCTTCTTCTCTTCAAGCCATAACATGTTGCGAGGCGATGGTAAATTCGATTAGGCTCCCATACAGTCAATAATAACCATAAACAAAATTAAAAATAAATCATAATCAAATAAAATATAAATCACGGCCACCGAAGTGTGGCCGAAACGTTGCAATTACAAAAATACCTAAAACCGTTACAACGTAGTTTTATTATGTATACAAGTCGCGAAAACTTATAAAATATTAGTTAGAACTTTTCATCCGGTCTTGTAAGTGTAAACATTCAATGCATAAATCGCCGAAACTATTGCCTTTTTGGAATAGAAAGTATCACACTTAAATATCCAAATAGTCATATACACATAAGTATTTTTTCACTATGGCCCTGAAACTTCAAGGTATAATATAATAAATCATGAACATAAACGCCAATCACCTAACCTTGTTTAAACACAAAAAATATCCATTTACATTTTATTCCATTCAGTTGTTATGTATATTTTATATATTGTCATCGTTAAGGTTCGAGTTACATGACTTAGCAATTCTTGTCACGTTATTATTACTAAGGTGTTGTCACATGCAATAACACAATATCAAATGAAAAAGTAAGACTTTTTGAATATTATTACCATCAATATTAAAAAGTCCTGAATATATTGAATTACTTTTTTAATATTTTAGTCCTAATACATTGCTTTGCTAGGCTTGAGCGTCCTCACTTCATGGGAATCAACAATAAGGTGCACACGCTTCTCTCGTGTAAGGAAAGTCATAGATGTGGATTCCTTCATCACTAGCCCATTGTAATTACGATATACCATACACTCGAATGTCCTCAGGCAAGATTTCAATCAATACTGTTAGAATGAAACATGGGTTCTTCATCTACTGCCATATCACGGCTTTGATAATGTTACGAGTTGCGAGACTCGAATTAAAATGCCGTTTGAATTACTATAACGTTTATTAGAACTATACGTCGTACGTCGCACGTATAACACAGATACAAATATAACCGAACACAACAATTCCAAACGTAATGCAGAAAAATTGTAATTCCTTAAACGTGCAAAGTCCGTCACTAAAATATTCCCGATTGTAGTACACATGTCTTGCTTCGCTCGTGATTATTGCTCAACTGCCTCATCCCTCCATCGGGCCATTGCTTTATACTGCACAGATGTAATAGGTCCGCCCGGCCTCGTGGACTGAATTAAGTAGAATCGGTTTGTACTTTAATCCGTAACACCGGGCTAATGACTGCCATAAAAGATTACAATACAACAATGGGCTGTTTTGATGACTCACGGCTTGAAATCTCCAAAATTTTATATATTAGGTAAAAAAAGACTCAAATTGTTTCTCCATTCTTTGGAGAAAAAGAGTTTCAGAAAGCTTCAGAATTCACATACTTACTTATCGATTTATGTGGCAATAGTTATTGATGGACGGGCGAGAGCTATCGAGCCCATTTTCTTGGTCGAATGCGCGCGCTCTCTCTCCAGATTTCACAGTAGGTATGAAACACATTTGCATGCAAGTCCATTTAAAACCACTTATAATTAAATACGTTAATCAGATAAGATAATAGATTCTAACCTCGTACATACCAACGATATCTGAGGAATTAGTTTATCGTGCAGTTAAATATTAAGGCGAAATGTTACAGATATTTTGCATACAAAATGGCAATTTAAGTATCAAAGCTGAATTCCTGATGAGGAAAGTATCACATTTGATTTCTTGCAAAAAGTCAAAAACAGCAGCTTTATTTGTTACAAACATATTAATTAGCTTTGAAACTTAAATTGCCGTTTAGTATGCAAAATATCTATAAATATTTAACACGATTAAAAACCTACATTTCGGCTGAGCTAGGACAGTGGGTTATGTGGATATGTTTTCACCTGGTGAATATTTGCTTGAAGATTATTATAAAAAATAAATATTCATGAATACTTGTCATTATGTACTCATATCACATAAATTATAATTTGTAAAAGTGCAGATTATTTTATCTCTATTATATTCTAATCGACTAATTCATAAATTCCAATTTATGACATTAAAATGATAACAGTACTAATATGGAACGGCCTTATTACTAAACATCCAAATAAATTAATACGTCTTTGCTTATAGCAATGTATAGAAACAAAAATCGTATTAACAATTGGATATTGTCTTTAATTGTATATACAGCATTGATGTAGCAATAAAAGAAGAAGAAAGAAGATTATTTATTATTACATCAATGATATACAGTGTTTACTTTCATAACATAGTTTTCGGCACAGTTCTATTAGTGAGATAACGTTTTCTTTATATTTAATAAAATAACTATAGTAGCCTTCATTCTTTTACAGTTTTATAAAAATAATACAATAAAGGCATAATTTGTATAACAAATATTTGAATTTAGGCTTTCATTTAAAATACGGTTACAAAATTTAATAGACTTTTCTCGTTCTTTTAAAATAGCCAACAGTTTCTTTAGAAAGTTACATGATTTGATGCTCAATTTGGATTTATTTCAAGAGTTCAATTGTTCTTACTCTGGGAACTAGTTCATCTGAATATGTACTTTGAATAGTAGCTAAGACGAAGTTGCGTTATACAGACATCTAGCACAGTCAGTGAAGTATAATTTTGTAATATATGCATCCAGTGGCCATTTCGTTATGCGCCAATTCGCTACAAGTTTCATGCTGGAATTGTTACAGTTGTAGGTATACTTTACCTTCTCAATATACGATCTGCGCCAAACTTTACGGATATTTTGGTAAAAAATTAGTATATTATAAAGCCTTCACGTCTTTAAATTTGTATTTCTATTTTACAGCCATTTTTCTCACAAACTGCTTGGTCTATATGGATTTAATTCAAATTTGGTAGGAAAGTACTATGTGCCGCAAAACAATAGCTCTTTCATTTTATAATTGCCTAGTTCTCTATTTCTGTTTGCGGCACAGGATGATAACAAAGGTATAATTATATCGACAAAAATAATTTTAGGGGTCGCCACTATATAAATACATGTAATTGAGTTACGAAATAATAAATGTGCGTGGGGTGTCATTAAACAAATCTTTAATAATTAATTATAATGATCGTTAAACTTTTACATTTAAGCCAAAAAATGGCGAGACTTCGCTTTCCATTGCGTGAAATTGTTCCTTTATTATATTTCTAGAAGAACAAGTTACTTTAACACATGAATCATGGGGTAGAACGTTTTTTTAAATTCGGAGTGGTAGAATTTTAAAAAATATTTTGAATTTACCGGTTTGAATAGGATCTTAATATATATATATATATATATATATATATATATATATATATATATATATATATATATATATATATATATATATATAGGTATATGATATTTTTTGAAGTGATAACTTTTATGGGAGGGTAACCACTTTGTCACGTAACGTGTTACGGCACCAGTATGTCTGGATTCCCTTTCTCTCACGCATGCAGCAGGGGTAGGCAGGCTCTTGCTCTCTCACTGTAACCCACAATGCTAGCCGTATTTCGGTAATTAGATTAAATAATCATACTAATGAACTTCTTATGGGAGGGTGAACCACTTCGTTACGTAACCCGTTATGACTCCAGTCTGTCTGGCTTCCCTTTCTCGATGTTTTCGATTAATCTGTTTTTCAATATTTCTGTAGCCAAATGACAAAAAAAATGGAAGATGATTATTTCTATTAATAGTAACTCATACTTCACTGTGCGTGGACTAATATACACTTAACCGATTGACTTTTCTAGTCAGTTCGATTATTTTGGTATTTTTTGTTCATATAAAAAAATAAAATATCTATACGACTCCATGACACTGAGTGACATGATAATTGAGTCACTGTTCTGAGGCTCAATTCTGCTATTACTATCTCAACAAAATCGCTGGACACTACCACTCAATCATAGGTTTGTCTGATTTCGGTATTCTGTTAGTTCCATTGGCATGCCCGTGGCAAGCCACTATTTTTATGATAATTTATAAGCGAAAACTTGCCAAATGCTTACATTTTTGGTAACTTTTCAATATTTATTTCGGCTGACGCCATTGCTCCTGATGGTAATACCAAATTTTTTCTACTAATAATACGCCGCACGATATCAAGAAGATATTGTAGAATCAAAAAGTAGAATGCTACTTTTTGATTCTATCATAATGCAATTGTACTTCACATATTTTCGCAACGCCAAGATATTGAAATAGTAGAATTGGGCCCCACGTATCATGTGTCGATAGTATAATGATGAATGATAAATACTGAGCAATGGAGACTTTTAAAATACATAGCCTATTAAAATAAATAAAATACATAGCCAGGAACCGAAACTAAATATAGAGTTGGAAATGAATAATAATGCATGAATAATGATTTATCCGTGCAGGTACGGAGAAAGAATACAATTTCCTGCGGCCTGTCGTAAGAGGCGACAAAACAACCTACAGCTAGGGTAGGAGGGTATTTGCCCGACTGGATGGCTACCACACCTGGTGTAGAGTATGCCGTCAAAACAACCTTGAATTATGTTCCGGCTTCAGTGGCCAGGTTTCAGTCTCCCTTAGGAGAGCAGCAGCGCATTTATAGCATCTTTGGTGTTACACATGTCTATAGGCGAAGGTAACCGCTTTCCATCAGGTGGCCGTCTGCCTGCCTGCTAAACTCTGCAATAAAAAATTAAGAAAAGTAGTAAAACCTCTTTAGAAGTAATTAAAATAGTTACGTAACGATAAAACAATCAGCGCGATATGTCCAGCGAATAATAGACAAATCAAAGTAAAAATAATTGCTATAAAGACTATCTAATTAAAACAACTATTTGTAACTACTATCTGATACCGACAGTTGCTTTATTTTATTGTTATTTCCTCGCTTTGTTATGCTAATTAAATATATTTAAAAACAGCTAACTCTTATCACAAACAAATATGACAAGCAGATTTATATACGTTTGTATTTATGCTAAACTAATATTTAAAGAAATGTGAACGAGGCACAGTCTCGATGTATTTGGAGTGACGTGTCGGTTTATCAGTATACTATCATTGTATTATCACTTATCAACATAGATCGATAGATTGACTACACTAGCTAAATAGATAACAACACTTTTCTTTAAGTTGTAATTTTAGTTCCGCAAATAGCTATAAATCAAGCGTTTGATAATATATCACTTGTGTAAAATTGTGTCGGGCATGATTGATTAGCATTGTATTATGTACTTTTAATAACCACATACGTTAACAGAATTTAAATATTGTATATTCGAAACGTACTGTGGAAGTATTAGTCATTTGACATTTAGGCACCGTAAAAAGATTTTTTCAAAATAAGATATGTGATACCACAGAGTACTAGAGTATAGACGTGAAACAGACTTGATCTAATCGTGTATGGCATATTGATGTGATCGTGTGATAATGTGAATCGCATATGAGTGCCCTGTCTCCCTATTTCATTTCCCTATCCCGTTTCCTCTTCTTATCCTGTCTTCATATCCCCTTTACCTCATCCATACTATCTAATTCTAAAAGCTGGCAATGCGTTAGTTTCGCTCCTGGTATTGCAAACGTCTTAAAGTGAAGGTAACTGCTTTCTATTAAGTAGGCCATCTATCCATTCCATCCATCCATCCACCTGCCGCGGATATAAAAAACATCTCTCTTTTCTTTCACCTTCTCGCAATTACTTGAGGATAGCATAATACTCCATCCAGGCTGGATGTGAATGCGTGAGTGAGCCTACAGCCCGGACATAGAACGCTAGAGGATCGGATAGGGGTGTTAGTGGGTAGCCTTAACTGCGGCGTGTTAATTAATAGCACTTCAAACGTGAGGTGCCAGAGCACCGGACTGGCGAATCCCATACACGGGCGTGACATTTTACTCTCGCGCGGCTTATGGTCCTCAAACGGATTTCCCCTGTATATAAAGACACAATATGTCTTTCTATAAGACATATTTAGATTTGGCTTAATTTTATAACTGGCCGCCTATCTGACGTTAACCCTTCTCGAGACCGAACGGCAGCCCAGCTGAAAGTGGTACCCGATCCCTGGCAAAACTATTTAAAAAAACATATGAAATGCTTTTAGTAGCCTTATTTATATGATAGAGGCATACATAGTTTCAGTTCTTTGTCAGCAATAGGCGCAGAGAAATAACTCTCACTGAGAATTAATCACTAAGCTGCTTGGCTTTGCTGTTTACGTCACTTATTCTTAATTAAAATTATAAACACATAATAAAGTGTCAATGCCTTTATATTTGTTTTCATATAGCTTTTGTGGTAGTTCAGGTGTATGTCATTAGCGTCTTCGAATAACCGTTAGTTTCGATTTTTCATAACCTTGGAAAAAAGGTTTATAAACTTGTGCAATGCTGGGTCACGGATCCCTCACAGCTTCGCTGGTTCTAGTAATTAATTTGTGGACTGTAGGGTATAATTTAGTGAATGAGTGGTACGCCAAATCCGGCACAAAAACCAATGGGGTCATAAGCACCACTAAACTCGAAATCCAGCTCTAATTCTACAGTGGAAATGAACGTAGTACATATAATATTGTTATATTATCTTATATTAATTTGTTAGCCAGCTCATTATTTAATATTTAATTATATGATATAGTACGTTAGGAGATGATGGGGCTGACATGCCTATGTGGCAATAGTCCCCAAAAAAATAAATATAAAAAAATCTTATACTAATAAAGCTGAAGAATTTTTTTGTTTGTATGTTTGTTTCATTGAACGCACTAATCTCAGGAACTAATAATCCGATTTGAAAAATTCTTTAAGTGTTAGATAGCCCAGGTAGGCTTTAGGCTATATATCATTACGCTAAGACCAATAGGAGCGGAGCACCAATAAAGACTTTCAAAATCGGGGGGTTTGAAAAGAAATTCCACGCGGACGACGTCGCCTGCACAGCTAATGTATCTGGTACTAGATTTTATAGTTTAATTTTAGTTTCTATAGATAATTTATTCTTAGTTTAATTTATTGTATAGTTAATTTATTTATTTAGTTATTTTAATTAGGTAAAATATTGTTAAACTTATCATATGCTGGCGCTATAGGCCACACATCGAACCTCTATGATAATTGAAAATTATGTATCGAATATAGATAAAAAAATAGGTAAGTGAAGCCACATACATGTGAGAGTAGGTTACATTAGTATGCAATGTTGTGCAGTAGTAATCGCGCCATCTCCGAAGACACGTCGGGGCGAGTCTATTTTTACCGAGCAGTGCCGGCGCTGGGCCTAGCACATTGCATGGGGCAACGACCAACTCATGCAGCGACACGGTTAATTTTTAAAAGTCAATGCCCTTCCAATAATTGCTGTCGTTACTTACCAACAAGGAGTCCTGCGAACATACATGTGGTTTTATACAAATAACTTGAGTTATTGTTATTTAATTTTTAGATTTCGTAGGTGTTTTTGTAAAATTAGTTTTTTTATGTTGCGAAGATGGCAAATACGCAGACGACTCTTCTGATGGGAGAGGTTGGATGGCGAAGCCACCGCATTGGCAACCTTTAGGATAGTATAAAGGGTATAAGATAGGATAGAGATGTAAGACAACCTTTTTATATATACGATTTTCTCCAATATGTGGCGAATGGGCGCTATTAAGAAGATAGGACTTGCTTTCTCGTAAAATATTTAATGTCTGATTTTACAACATAATACAGAAAATAATTTCGTATTAAGCTGCTAGAATAATGAAAATGTCAATTTAAAGTGGAAATGCATGGAAAAAATTATAATATTATAAAAGTGTAGTCTTCTTCTGTTTTTAAAAAAAATTGTGCTTCTCTATATGTTCGGGATTTCGGGGAAGCGATTTGTAGTCCTTATGCCTACATATACATTTTATGATTATATTATTGATGCTGTTATTATTGCAATTACAATAAGTATTAAGTATTGGTAAGTATTTAATTGGTAGAGACATAATAATTACAATTATTATGTCTCTATCGATTATATTTTATACATAAAATAGTTCAATTTAAGTAATGTTATCAACAATTGTAGATAGGTACTAGTCAATTTAATATATTATTTTTTTGTTAAGAGTAACAGGATGGAGGGGATAGAAATAGAATGAATAGGGAATGCGATAGAGAAGATATAAAGATTGAGAGGAAAGTGGGCCATCAGAACCCTCAGTCATCGCACGAAACACAATTAGCTCAAGGCTAACGGTTGCATGCTGAGCGAATGCTATTTCGTCATATTTGTTCGCCCGACTTAGTCGTAAGAGGATGAAGTAGACAAGAAGATACATAATAGTACATAATATCATAGTTTTTTATTTTATTTTATTGCAGGAGTTCAGCAGACAGGCAAACGGCCCACTTGGTGGAAAGCGGCTACCATTGCTTATGGACATTTGGAACACCAAAGGTGCTACAAATACGCTACCACTCCCTTAAGGGAGCCTGGAGCCTGGTCACTAAGTCGGAACACAACACAAGGTCGTAGTATAATAAAACCATGAAACAAATAAAAAATAGAGGTGTCCACAATATGTAACAGAAGGATTTTTTTAAAACGTACATAGTGGAGAGTCGAATGTTGAAAAATCATGTTGCTATTGATCATGGTTAATACCTTTTTTATTTTATTTAATAAGTGAAGATCCACAATCATAGGATCGTAAACAATCATAAGCGTTGTGTATTCACTTCTCTATCTTTTGAACTGTTGAAGCTTCCATTGAAAATTACGAAATAAATCAAGGTATGCCTAAAAATACTTTAAACGAAAATAATTTTCAACCAAATGTCTTAGTAGTTTTGAAGTTGTGGGATATTTTATATTAAATGCGTTTTTATGATTCCGTAGGTAAATGTTGACAACAGTGGACATTTATCACCTCTACGGAACCCTTCATAGTTCGTAAGTTTTCAAGCACTTGCTAGTATTTTTTTAAACTTATATATTTATGATTTAGTTCAAATATTATTCATTACTACTAAGTTGTTTTGATAAACTTTTAGATTTATTTTTGAATATGAATATTTAATATTTACTTTATCACTGTTTCCCGGAAACTTCGTAAAGAACAAATAAAAGCGTTTATCTGATTAAAGTTTAAATTTCAAAATTTAGATCATTTAAATTCATAACAACTTTGTTCACATAATTATGTATTTTATTTCACAAAGAAAAAGTGAAATCAGATGTAATCTAAGGTCTGATGTCTCATGGAATAATACTTTTAGGCGAGAAAGTGGAAGATGTCGTTGATGTCTTTGATTTGACGACGGCAATGTAAAGCATTTTGACCCAAACAGTGAAATATAAGTTTAGTAATAATGTTTACTGTAATACAAAATGCAAATAGTCGGCTTTATGTCGATTTCATCAGAAACATTGGATGAAAGTAGGTCGAATAGTTTTTGTGAACACTCAAGTAAACTCAAAAAGCAAGATAACAAAGACAGTGCAATACAATGTATTTGTCACTAGTTATTAATACTATTCGCCTGTTATGGTTACAAATTGTACTGGAGTGAACAAAGCGCGGACGTTATACGTTTTTCGGCCATCCGTTTAATACGTAACTTATAAGGCTTCATAGAAATAATGGATACAAAGTAAGTACTATTGTCTCTCTCTAATGCAGATAATGCGTCCCTTTTCTACTCCGAATACGTCATCGCAGAAACCAGCCAGCCAATTGACCGGCATACCGCCAACCTTCGGTTTTTCTTTTATTTATGACTCGCTATGCTTGAGCCAGTTATGCCTCGTTCAAACAGTAGCCGTTTGCGACTGACTTGCATTGACTTTGAATTTAGTATTTACTAAACTTTATACTTATCCATACAAACTTTGATAGAAATAAACTGGTACAAAAGTAAAAATACGTAACTTGTATCCAACCTCAATCTTTATGCATCTTGCTATATTTAAATAAGCTTTCTTAAAAGGTTTTCAAATACAAGCTTTTGAGATCCTGGATATCATGTAGCAGCAGATTCAGAGCTAGCCAAGACTAGTAAAACGAGTCCAAACACAACGGGTCTATCTTGTTTAGTACAGGAGTTCCTATAGCCACCTTCCGACTCCATCATCAGATTAGCTCCATGGTACCATATTATTGCATTGTCACGCGATATATATATGCGTACAAAATTTCAGCTCAATCGGAAACCGGGAAGTTTCCACCCGAACTTACATACATACTTAAATATATACATACATGTATACATACTTACACACATAGGTACATTCGTTTCAAGTTAAATAAAAGCTTGTAAAATAGCCGTGTCCTGTAGCTTCACTTAGTTAAAAGTTAATTGAATAAATATAAGGACGTGGCGATGATTTCCCGTTAGATAACGAACTGTATTGGTTACTGTATAAACAAGGGTATGAATATTATCCAGTGCCACAATTTTTATTATGATAGTAACACCGAAGTTGGGTCCTGGGTATTACTCTAGTGACAACTAGTGAGTTACGACAGCATCACTTCACTATTTTTTCTCAAGTATTTACAAATACATGTAAATATATTATCCAAGCTTCAAGAATTTAGACAAAAGAATAGAATATTAAAATTCTTGTACAATAATTATGTATCACACTAAGTATTTAACACTATCACAACATTCACTTGTTGTGATAGTGTTATTTAAAAATGATTTCCCTTTATCTCACGTCCGGTTTTTCAAATATTCATTTGATTTGTAATTAAAGTCATAAAATGGAATAACAGAAAGAATTTATTCATATGTTAACAAACGTGTGTCCGGGCGTCATATCGGGTGAGTTGATAATCTGATGATAAGATAACAAAGGTGATTTGCATTACCGCAGTATTGATTAATATTTCAAATGAGTCAGACAGTCTACTACTACTATTTATTTGAAACTTATACATTGATCAGGCAGTCTTTTTTTTATTCTACTAGACCTTAAACTAGTTTGCACTGTATTATAGGGGCTAGTATCCTCTCCCTTCAATCAGTTGACTTACAGAGTTTAGTTCAGTCAAACAGAAGGTGAACTGGATCAAGTGCTTGCGCATATTATTGTGGAGTGTAAACGCAGCTGTGTATAGTTTAATGAACGGGCGGGCATGGCGGCGGAGGAGACGCGCGGCGCGAACACTGCGCGCAGTCGGCCCCGAGCACCAAGCGGCGCGCGCGCAACTCCGCGTTACAATAGTGAAAGGCCGCATGACTCACATCAAAACCAATCATGAACGAATACGCTGAATACGATTGGAAGCTGCACCAGATGCAAAATGAGCGCCTGCAAGAAATTGCCAGAAAAAGACTCACGGATGGAGACAGGCAACGCGCTCTCGTTGGGTTAAAGGAAGCAGTAGACTCGAGTTTAAACCTCGCCTTGCGAGACAAAAGCCGCTGTCAAGATGATAATTTTTTACGGCGATTCCTCTACGCTCATAAACATGACGTGCAACAAAGCTTTGAACTTCTTGTGCGGTATCATCAGTATCGGAGGGAACATCCAGAGTTGTGGGCAGTAGCAGACGGTGGCGTCCTCCGCGCCCTTGCCGATGGCCTGCCCGGTGTGCTGGCCCAAAGGGACCGCCGAGGTCGATGCGTGCTCCTTATGTTTGCCTCGAACTGGGTTCCGCATGCTTGCCCTCTACTATCGGTGTATAGAGCTCTACTTTTGACTCTCGAGCGAACTTTAGAAGATGTACAAAACCAAGCCAACGGATACGTTATTATCGTCGACTGGACGGAATTTACTTTTAAACAATCGTGCAGTTTACAGGCCAAAGTATTAAAATTGATGATCGACGGTCTACAAGATTGCATGCCAGTGCGATTTAAGAGCATACACTTTATCGGCCAACCGTGGTATGTAGAAACTGCTCTCGCTGTAATTAAACCGTATCTAAAAGCAAAGACACGAGAGCGCATTGTACTACACGGAAACAATTTATCAACATTACACGACGCGTTACCGCTTGATATCCTCCCTGCGGAATTGGGAGGGGAAGGGCCGTCGTATAATTCCGAACGCTGGTTGCAGGAGTTCTGCAAAGGCGCAAACATTACAGCTTCTCCAGTATATCCAATATCAGCCACAACTGTTCCAACTGAAAACGATGTTCCTTCCGCGAAACTAGACAAAGCATATAAACAAAAGGATAATCCTAATTTCTCCTTCCACGGCAATGAAAAGAGTGCTAAGTCAGAATTGCTGCGTGATAAAGATTGACCTTATCGGATGCAGTGATCCTTATCGTGGTTAGATGGACACTTTTTTATGCCACAATAGGTACAGATATTGCTATATTTACGTGATGCGGTGTGCATTTTGTGATATCGAGTGTATTGATAATTTATGGTAAATAGTATTAAGAACGAAAGAAAGTCGTGGTAGCGTAATGGCTAGCGCACGCGTCCTAAGCTCAAAGGGCGCGGGTTCGATGCTGGCCGGAACGCATGCACCACTTAGTCAGTTCTGACCTAATGTGCATATTGTTACAATTACCACGTGCTAACAACGATGAAGGAAAACATCGTGATGCAACCTGCACATCGAGATAACTGGTGTGTCAAACCTGCCAAGCCGCCTTGGAGAAGCGTGGCGGGTATGCGGTCCATTCCCCTCCCCCTATATTGGCAGGCCCGAGTGGGACACTTATGGGCTGATATATTATTATTATAGTATTAAGAACGCTGGAAATGAAAATTTAAGTGTAAGAATCGAGAAGCGTTACAAATATCGTATTAACGCTTAACAAGCAGTGATTGGCGCATGTTACGGGCTTGTGAGGGTTCAGTTTAGACAAAATCGATGCGATATATGTGGGTGTCATTATGCAGGCCTAAGCAAATGAGTCAGTTGATTAATATTGGTGCAGTTGGCCATCCCCCGCGTCCGGCTGGCCGGATGCGGCGCGGGCGCAGCTAACGGTGCTCAGCTCTCGTTTCGACACATTGGCTCGTCTCATCGCGAGCATTCGAACCGTGCACGCTTTAATGTTACAGCAAACATTTTTAATATTAGAGAAACAGTTATTTATTATGACTAACCGGTACTTGTAGATGTAAAATATCTCATTCATCAGTTAAATTTATTTAGATTATACTTGTAAGATGTAGATAAACACGCTTTATTTGTGAGGCTTTCCGCGCATTTACTATTACGATTTAAGTCCATTGTTTTGTAAAATATATGACTGTATTTTAATAATATTAATGTATCTATTGTTTTCTGAATGTGGTTAGCCGTTGCTTGGTAATGCGTGGAGGATGAATAAGTATACAAGAACTGTATTATATTATTGCTTGTCAGTCTATAACAGGTTTTTGTAACACTCAGGCATGCGTGACAGTTCTGTAGCATTTAGTTTAACGGCTCTCCAGCGGATATTTTATGTACGAGCTCTCTTTTATTTAAAATTTAATGTAATGTGACCGTTGAAAAAGACAATCTCTTACGTGTTAGATTTTATGAAGTTTATTAGACATGGCTTATTTTTCCTAAAATATTATGACTGCTTAATGCTTTATATTTATTATTTCTATTTGTAAATATAACTGAATTTGTATCTGAAAAAGTTCAATTGCTGATTGACAATAAATGTATTGAGAACTTAAAAACGTTATTTTTTAATGTCCATCAAGTGGGCCGTCTGCCTGTCTGCTGATCTCCTGCAATAAAAAAATAAAAATAAATGAAACCACACTATTAGAAACCTATTCTGTGATTTATGTTACATGTAAAAGATTCATTTCATTATATTTATTTCTTTGAAGTAATAGTAACTTATTCTATGCATTTACTTCGGTAAATGAAGCTCTTTACTTTGTTTATTTCAAATAATTTCACAGACTTAATTCAGATAAATAAAAATACATATCTATATTATGTATTTCGTTAAAACGTGAAGTAAAAACACAGCAAAACCTTTGTATCACTTTACGAAAATTGCGCGGACGGAGGAGTATGGAATATCGCTTATAGTTCATATAAAGTGTAGAAAGCTATTTTTTTATTATGCATAAAAATACATTAAATCAATAAAAAAAATGCTCACACTCCATGTATTTGAAAAACACGCATATATACTCTTTTGTTTATTGTTAAAGTCAAATTAATAGTGTAGCCTTGGTGAAATCTGTGATTATAGAAGTAAATGTTCAAACTAATCATTTGAAATAATTATTATAGTCGATTTTCAACCACAAGCGACCACTATATTATTAGATATGTGTATAGTAACAACGTGTGTCGTTAATCGAGGGTCAGATGACACATGTGAGTTGATAAATTCATAGTGGAATTGAGGTTTTAAATTTTTAATGTGAAAGTGGTTTTATACTTTTGACGCAAACATTCCATAAAACCGAATTAAACAATGCATTTGGGCAGGTGCGTGGCAGTCCACACACAATGTTTTGTAGAGGTGAAAAACTTCTAATGTTTTTGTCATTTGACCACGGAACCTTAAAGAAGTTTAACTTTATTCAAATTAAGTTTCGTTGCAAGCGCATTTTGAACTGTGGCACTGAGTTTTTTCAGAATTTTCCACCATATTGGTAATCCAAAACATGAGGGAGAAAATGAAACCAATTTCTTTGCCAATAAAATCAAATTTGAAATCACTTATTTCTTATTAGCTTAAACAAAAAAAGAGACTAGAAGAAGTCGCTATGATTTTAACATACCCACATATCCACCTATATTCTACCTCAATTGTACCTTAAAAATATTTTTCCATACTTCAGTTAAGTATATATACCGTGCGTGCGTCTCTCTCTCTCTTTCTGTGTGTGTGTGTGTGTGTGTGTGTGTGTGTGTGTGTGTGGCGGTTATATGAATTTTATTTTCCACGAAATAGACAAATAGGCGATTTCACCAAATGTCATATTAGTGAGTCTATCAATTTTTTTTTTGAGAAACATGGCTTAGATAGACGGAAGTGAGGCTTTTATAAGGGTTCCATTATATACAAAATTTTATGAGGAATCCTAAAAACCGTGCCCTTCATTTACGCCACAGTCATGTAACTTGAGATTATTGGTGTCTAATTAAAGATTATAAAATATTAATTAAAGATTTAAACACGTAATCTATTAAGGAAAAATAACATATGTACAAATAGTATGTGTTGCTATTATTACACAACAATCGGTCAAAACAGTACATCGTATTAGTAATTAACAACATTCTATATGCAGCACAAAATGAGTTCAAAACAAACAGTTTCTGTTAAGAAAGTTAATTACCGCTAATCGTTTAAACCATCATGGATTCAAGGTAATGGTTCTTAGTGATCTACATTACGCGAACTTATTTTTTCAATTATTTAGATGAACAAGATCAATAAATGCTTGTGACTTTAGAAGTGTTTTTTTATATTCTAGTATTATTAGCAGCCTAAAAATCTCCAAACCATACTACAGCACATTAATGCCAGAGGCACTCAAAAGTCAATGTAAAGTTAATAAAGTGGACCCTACTGTATATTTGGAATAATCAATAATATATTTGTTTCAAGTGCTCAATTTACTCTTAGACGTTGACAAAAATAATTGAAAATATACTGCATATACCAACTGCTGAATTAGTTTATTTTATTAATAATACAAAAAAGTGAAACATATCAGAGTAAAACTAATTCAATTAATTATTTCATTTAAACTATGTTTTAACGATTTTAAGAGCAGCATTTTATTTGATTTTTGTAAAGAAGTTTTTTATTATTCCGGCTTTTAGGCCACTTTTCAGCAGCCGTGATCACGAAAGACAAGTAAGTTCAATTTTATTTTTTCTGAAACCACTCACTATTACTATTGACTAAACTAGACCCAAAATTACATGATATCTTCTAGTGCTCTATTTTCATGTCCTTCAATCATTATTATTCACAATTCTCTTTAAATTATGTTGAAACATTTTGATGAATATACAAACTCTTTGTATATATTAAATTTGAATTTAATATTGGAATGAGTGGCTGACTTTTCAGTTGTTTGTGCCAGTGATGAAGTTACACTTAAAAATCTATCTTGTAACAACGAACACCTCTCGTATTCTTTAACCAAGCCGTCTTAGCCCCCAACACATTTTTAAAGTGAGAATTATATTGACGAATTCAACAAACTACATTAATTACTAAATAAATTAAATACAGAATGTATGAAAAGAAACTTGCTATTTAAAAAGGCTAATTATTCGTCCTTGCTCAGCAGAATGGGGTTCGAATGAACCACCGCTGGTCTTACCCCATACAATGGAATACGATCAGAGCGATAACTAAAATAGAAATTACTATGACTACGACTAAAATATTATATCTACTAATACTTATACTACTAAAAAATTACATTAAACCTATTTCGTGTCCACATCACATATTATGATGACATTTATATCTGTCTGACTAAAATATGTACATAGACATCAGTATAATGGGATGTCCTTATTTTCATGTTATCTATGGCGCAAATGGCCGCAGTTTATGGAGTGTAAAACAATGGGCAGTGAACCGAGTAGTGTGTATACGCAGTGCGCTCACGCAGCAGTCATGTGAGTCACGTGGGTCTCGTTTCCGTTGCAGGCCGCAGCGGAAGGACGGTACAACTACAATTGTACTAATTACAATCTAATATTAAGTATCTATTTGGGTACGGCACAGCCCGTCGGAGGGAAAGTGTGATGAAGGCTTGTAGAAATCCAGTCTGTGGTTACAGAGTTCAAGTACGACTTCTTTTGTATGATGAAATGTTGTTGGTACATTAAAAGTCCTTGATAGGTAATAAATCAGCCGTCTGTTTAAGCTTCGGCAAGATTCATCCGTGCAGGGACGGAGATAGAATACATTTTCCTGCGGCCGGGGAGTCTGTCGTAAGAGGCGACAAAACAACCCACAGCCAGGTGGTAGGGTATTTGCTCGACTGGATGGCGACCAGCTCCGGTCTAAAGCATGTCGCCATAACAACCTTGTGTTGTGTTCCGGCATTAGTGATCAGGTTTCCGTTTCCATTAAGAGAGCAGCAGCGTTATGTGGCACTTTTGGTGTTGCGAATGTCCATAGGCGATGGTAACCGCTTTCTATCAAGTGGGCCGTCTGCCTGTCTGCTGAACTCTTTCAATAAAAAAAATGATGAAATCCTTACACAATAGTCATGTCTGATCATCCTTCTGTAAATACCGGTGGATTTTTCAAATGGGCCTTCATGGTCAAATTCTAAGCTAAGCTAAATAGCGAAAATCGCAAAATCAACTATTATTGTCAAGAATCGGCAGATTTCGCATAAAATAAACACATGTATTATTGTACTAATCATAGTGTAGCCTGTAAGCATTTGAACGCAATCAATGTTTACCCGTTGTCTGATTTCATTGATTGGTTTAAAATAACGTATGTTTTGAATATTAATTGATATACGCCTATTAAAAATAGAATAATTTTTTATCATTTCCATATTAAATAAAATGAGGTGAGGTTTAATTAATGGGTGGAAAAACAGATAATTTTGTTGAAAAATAACCCTTTCCCTTGGTTTTCAGTTTGACATTCCTACATGTAAATTGATCCTTAAAATGTTCACTATGATTTGGTATAGTAATATAGGTGTATATTTTTTTTCAAAATCATCCGATTCGATTCCTGACAAGAGCAATGGATTTTTCAAAATCTAATGATACCACATTGATTACCGTCGAAATCGGCCTTAAAACTTTGCCTTTGCAAGATTTTGCCCTAAAGACTTAAAATGGTTTATATTGTAAGCTGTATATTTTAAGCATTTGATGTTTAAAAAAAATTAAGGCGAGAGCAGGGCGATTGAATCTTTTAAAAAGGTTACCTGGGCAATAGTTGTTCAAAAAATTTATATAAAATAAGAAGATCACGAATTAAACTATTTCTTAAATATATAGACAACACTTAATTATTTATTAGATTTACTTTAGATTTTTATTTATACATTTAATCTATATATTAATACGTGAAGCAAAAACTTTGTACCTATTGTTAGGAAAATTGCGCGGACGGAGGAGTATGAAATTTCGCACTCTATTGTTTATATAGAGAAGGAGCGACGTATGCTAATATTTTTATTGAATTATTCATAAAAAACATTAAATCAATAAAAAAACATTTCACACACTACCATGTATTTGACTAACACACGCCAATATATTTTTATTTATTGTTAAAGTCTAGAAATCTTGTCTTTGTTTTTGAAATTAATTATTATGGTCGAATTTCGACCACGGGCGACCACTTCGTTTTAATAAATACGAGTATTTATTACGTTGTACATAAGTATAGTATTTTTCCTTACTTGAAGGTTATCAAGGCGCCACATTCGTTTCGTTTACTGTAAATTGGATACTAATGAAATATAATAACATTACGTGACAAGAAAATTTACTTTTAGAATTTTCCTTAGATATTATTTATTATCTTTGAACGTAAACTGGACGCATACAAACATATCTTTGGTCAAAGAAATTGTAAGAATAACGCCATTGTCTAGGGTGTTTAAATTACAAAATGCGTTTTCACGCTGTAGAAGAAGAAAGAGCACTACTGCCCTCCAAAGATGCACTGTAGCGTTTTCCTTAAGAGGTCCTTACATTCTCCTGCATGGTGCAATCGTGCAGTGGGCGGAGCTTGCAGGACTCAAGAGGTATCCTACTTTATGTAGCCAGATGCAATGCAAGCTGTAACAAAATTCACAATTCTACATTACGCGGCGTACTGCTAGGCGGACTGTCATGCAGGATACTGGATGGCCCCCTTTAAGGTACTTCATGTGTATAGAAAATAGTACAAAATGCCCTTATTTTCATCTACACCAAAAAATAACACTAAAGTCGTTGTGTCTGATTTCAAACAAATATATAAGTTAAAACTGTTTATCAAACAATTCCTCAGGCAAGATTACACATCTAATATCATATAAAAGTAATTATCCTGTTACGTACTCTTGATCTTATTTCTGACCAATATCCGTTGGCTAAAAAGCATTTTTCGTACATTTTCACGATAGAAAACAATTTCAAAGTTACCTCTAAACATGCGCTTCTATCTTTATAACTTGTTACGGCTGCAGCCAGCCACCACACCGGTTGGCGCGGGGCGGTAGCCGCGGCGGGGGCAACGCGGCGCCTCGGCCGGTGTCACGACACACACGCTTACGATCCTCTCACATCAACGCGCGCGCGCACCACATTTTAATTTATAGTAATTGTATACCATCCAAGCAATAAAATCGTTATTGTAAACACGTTCATCATTCTTACAAGCATCCAAATACAGTCCACGACACAACCGGAGCCTCATCAGGCTCAGGCCTTTACAAGGTCCTTCAGCGCCGTCAATACAAGGTCCTTCAGCGCCGTCAATACGAGTTTCTTCGTCGCCGTTACAAGGTCATTCATCGCCTATACAAGGTCTTTCTTCACCGTAACGTCATTGCGACCAACACGCCTCGTTCAAGATTCTAGAAGCATTCATCATCGATCAAGACCCTACAGAACGTTCCAAAAGAAGATCGCCGAGGTATTTTGCACATCATTCATCGTCAAGCGAACGCCAAGGTCATTTCAAGGTGTTCAAACGGAACTTCAACAAACCGTCCCCTTCGCCAAGGACGGTCGTCAAGGTCAACTTTCAAGGTGCAGCGAGCGCGACTTCAAGAAGAGGACGATTAGAATAAATACTGAGTGAGTCCGTTCCAATATCCTTTCTAACCTTCTTTCTTTTTGGGATACTTCTATGTGAGTCGACCATTTCGACTCCTCTTCATAGGCTCACCAGATTCTTCTATTGCCATAAAACTATATTTCATACTACCTTTGTCATTACTTTCATACAAATATTGCTATAAATTTCCAAATAAAATATTTTTTACATACTTCATACGTTCCATTCATTACGTTCAAACATTAAACATTGTTGCTACAAATCTCTTATTGCAGTTAAATCGTTTAATCATTTCTACCTACTTCACGCATTTATTATCATTTAGTTGTGCATAGCATTGCTTTAGCCCGAGCGTTCTTTGTTCTCAAACCGGTTGGTTGCAAGCGGTTCGGTCGGCCGGCTCCGGCGCATCGATCGAACACATTCTTTATAACTTTGAACTCATTTTGGCATTGTTTTATATTTCATTATTTCGTTTCCTTTTCAATACAAATTACTTCGTTCTTATTTCTTACTTATTTCTTTAACTTTATAGCTTTAATACATTCCTTCTTTCACGCCTAAATGGCTGACGCTAAGATCAGAAATCTTATTAAAAAACGTACTAGTATAAAGGGAAAATTAACGCTTTTTATTAATTTTCTAGACACCCTTAAGCCCACTAGTAGTACCCACTTAAGTGAGTTGCAATTGACGGAGTTAGAGTATCGTATGAACCGAATAGACAGTATATTAGTTGATTATGATGCTTTACAGACTGAAATCGAGTCATTATCCGATAACCCTGACGAGCAGCTTACGGAACGCGGACAGTTCGAGACGCAATTCTACAGCGCGATGTCGTTGGCTCGTACAATGCTGGCTCCGGGTCACGCGCGGCTTCGGGCGGGATCCGTGGCGTCCGAGGACGACACCACCACAAGCCGTCATCGAGATTTCGTGCGGTTGCCTAAAATCGACCTTCCGCATTTCGATGGAGACTATCAGCACTGGCTCGGATTTCGAGATACGTACCTTTCATTAATACACAATAACAACTCATTAAGTGAAATTCATAAATTCCATTACTTGCGTGCTGCCCTTCAGGGCAGTGCAGCATTATTAATTCAAAGTTTAGATTTGAGAATAGAAAACTACGCGATTGCTTGGCAATTGTTATCGGAAAGATATGATAATCAAAAACTTTTAGTCAACAACCATTTACAAGCACTGTTTAACTTGCAAAATATTCAACATGAAAATGGTTCATTGTTGCGTAACATGGTAGACACAATTAATAAAAGTTTAAGGCACTTGCCACACTAGGGGAGCCTACTGACCACTGGGATACTATAATAATTTTTATTATGTCCAAAAAATTAGACAAAGCTTCAAGTCGTCAGTGGGAAGAATATCGAAATACATTGGCAGGTAACAATTCACCTTCATTACAACAATTTTTAAAATTTTTAAACAATAGGGCTGACTTGCTTGACACAGTGCAGGAGCAAAACGTGCAAGCATCTCAATCAAAGAATACTAAAAGTTTCATAGTTACATCTAATAATATTACTTCAACTTATAAAAATAAAACAAATCACATAAAAAATCCTATGTGCCCTATGTGTTCGAATAATCACTTATTATTTTCGTGCCCTACTTTCAAAACATTAAGCGTAGATTTGCGTATTAAAAAAGCCACCGAAGCAAGAGTTTGTAAAAACTGTTTACGCCCAGGACACTCATATAAAAATTGCAGATTATCTCATTGCAAATACTGCCAACTTAAACACAATACACTTTTACATAAAGAAGTAGGCTCTGAGGCTCGCCCACCCCCTACATTCGAAAACAATGTTGCCTTATCTTCTAACATTGCTTTGCCTTCTTCTAACCGCGGCCTTGTCTTATTATCCACAGCGTTGGTGAAGGTACGCGACATCCATGGCCATCCGCATGCCGCACGACTACTGCTCGACAACGGCAGTACTTCTAATTTCATCACGCAACATCTTTGCGAAAAGCTTGGTCTGGTAAGACGTAACACGGGCTCCACAGTCTCGGGCATCAATAATACACGCTCTTACACTACAGAGTCTTGTGACCTTACAATCGAGTCATACTACAGTGACTACAGGTTAAACATCAATTGCCACGTTTTACCAGAGTTAACCAAATCTTTGCCATCTACATATTTTAATACTTCTATTCTACATCTACCTACCGGGATCCACCTTGCAGATCCATCATATAATGTGCCCGCTCCCATCGACATCTTGGTCGGTGCGGAAGTCTTCTGGGACTTTCTTACATCTAATCACATTGATCTAGGGAAAAAATTGCCCAAATTACATGAATCCAAGCTAGGTTGGCTTATTTCAGGCTGCATCCAACAGCTTCACAACAAACGACAGTTATGTAATTTTACTGCCACACAAGATGTTCTTCTATCCCGCTTCTGTGAACTTGATTCCGTTTCCTCTAAGCACTGTTTATCATATGAAGAACGACCATGTGAACAAAACTTCATAGATACTACGAAGCGCGCCGACAACGGCCAGTTTATAGTCACCATGCCGCTGAAGAACTCACCAGATGTTCTAGGCGACTCTTACACTCATGCTAAGCTCATATCTGTGCAGGAACGGAGAAAGAATACAATTTCCTGCGGCCGGGCGGCCTGTCGTAAGAGGCGACAAAACAACCCACAGCCATGTGGTAGGGCATATGCCCGACTGGATGGCTACCACCCCTGGTCTAAAGTATGTCGCTATAACAACCTTGATTTGTGTTCAGGCATTAGTGACCAGGATCCAGTCTTCCTCAAGAGAGCAGCAGCGCATTCGTAGCACCTTTGGTGTTGCAAATGTCCATAGGCGATGGTAACCGCTTTCCATCAACTGGGCCATCTACCTGTCTGCTGACCTCCTGCAAAAAAAGAGCTACGTTTTTTGTCTTTAGAACGGCTTTTCGAACGGAACATAAAATATAACCAACCAGCCTCCTCAATATTACTTGCCTCTTCATGGTGCTCTTCATAAGTCGAGTTCAACCACCAAGTTGCGTGTGGTCTTCGATGCCTCGGCTGCTGGCACCTCCGGTAAGTCTTTCAAATGGTTGGCCCTACAGTTCAGGACGATTTACTGTCCATCTTATTTCCGGCAACATAAGTTTGTTGTCGCTAACGACATCGAAAAAATGTATTTTGCTGTCTTAATTGAGCCTTCTCAACGCTCTCTGCAGCAAGTAATCTTCATGTTCGATCAATCAGACCCTCTAAAAACGTACACTTTAGACATAGTTACATATGGATGTGCATCAGCACCTTACTTATCAACTAAATGTTTAGTTTCTCTTGCTGATGAGTCATCCAATCCAAACATAACATTTTATCATATATTTCCAACATCAAAGGTGACTCAGAAAGGCTCTTAATTTATAAAATACCATATGCAAAACCTCAGGTCTTCATTGGCTAACTGAGTCCGACCATTTTTTTTTTCATAAAGGTTACAAAACGTACATACAAAACATACTTTCAATTATAAGTCAAGTTTTTGACCCCCTTAGGCCTCATTGGCCCTTGCATAGTTTTGTTCAAAATTATTATGCAAAAACTATGGCTTAATAAATGTGACTGGAATGACGAGGTTCCTCTAGACGTTAAAAAAGAGTAACTTAGTTCTATAACGTAACTTTCAATCTTAAACAATATTCCAATTCCTCGTTGTATTTCCAATATTCATTCATTTTCAACTGAAATTCATACTTTACAGACGCTTCCGAACATGCTTACGGAGCTTGCGTTTACATAAGAAATTTTGGAGAAGATGGCACAATTTGTTACGTCTTTTGATATCAAAGAATAGAGTGGCTCCTATCAAGCCTACTACAATACCCTAGCTCGAATTGTGTGGGGCGCTGTTGGGTACAAGACTCTGTAGAAAGTTACAAGATTCTCTTCCCATTCCCATTAGTCGCTGTTACCTTTGTTCAGATTCGACAATTGTATTGGGTTGTTTATCTATGCCCTCGAATCTTCTTAAACATTTTGTGCGTAACAGAGTAAATGATATACTACTCATGGTGAGACGTGGAGCTACGTGCCGTCTAAGGACAACCCCGCCGATCTATTTTCGCGTGGGGCGCAGGCTGACCTTCTCAGCTCATCTACCCTTTGGTGGTCCGGTCTTACTTTTCTCCAACATAAAGAAATTAAATTCTTTGAACATCCAAACATCCATTCATATTCTCTTCCAGAAATCTCCTTACATACACATACAAACATAATAGAAAACACAAACACTTTTATAATTAATTAATAAAACATTCAACTTCATAAAATTAATTATAATATTTACATATAAATACAAAGATTTGTAAATAATTGTAAACAAAATAAAACACAATATAAAAATCATTTAACTTGTATTGAATTACAAACATCTAAATTAAAATTAATTAGCATTGCTCAACAAAACATGTTTCCAAATTAATTCAATATTCTTCTATCAGGAAAATCACTACATATTAAAAACAGACTACATAGGGCCAGTGCTGATGCTCAGTCGGAAAGGCGGAAGGGCTAGGCTGCCTAAATGTTATATTTGCATTTTTCTTTGTTTGGCTACAACGCGGTGCATTTAGAAATGGCTACGGATCTAACCACGGAAGCCTTCATCACTTGTCTAAACCGTTTTGTCGCTCGTCGTGAATGCCACAGACTGTCTACTCGGACAACGGTACCAATTTCGTAGGAGCTTGTAACCATCTTAATCTTCTTTCCTTAAAGGGACTTCGTCTATTTTAAGCTCCGACTTTGCTATGAAAGTTATATGTTTTAAATTATTCCCGCTTACGCCCCTTCGTGGAGCGGCCTTTGGGAATCGGCCGTAAAATCCGTTAAACATCATTTAAAACGTATTTGAGCCACTTAACTTATGAAGAATTCACGACTTGCTTGGCTCAGATAGAAGCCATCTTAAATTCCAGGCCTCTCATCTCACTCTCCTCAGATCCTTGTGACTTGTCTTACCTTACCCCATCTCATTTTCTGATTGGACGGTCACTCACGTTAATTCCACAAGCAGATATTGAAATCAACAACATAAATTCGCTACAGCGGTTTCAGCGCGTTGAAAAACAGCACTTTGGCATCAATTTTCATAGGAATACATTTCTTGCTTGCAGCGAAAAACAAAATGGCGCGCTTCTTCGGGAGCCCTTCGCGTCGGAGAGATGGTCTTAGTGAAGAAACCAAACACTCCACCTCTTCTATGGCCTTTTGGACGCATCGTGAGGGTCATGCCTGGCAAAGATGGAATTGCCAGAATGGCCGAAATAAAAACTAAAAAGGGTCTTTTGATTCGTACTGCCCACAGGTTATGTCCACTCAACATTTGAAGCATTCTACTTCAAGACTGGGGAGCGTGTTACGGCTGCAGCCAGCCACCACACCGGTTGGCGCGGGGCGGTAGCCGCGGCGGGGGCAACGCGGCGCCTCGGCCGGTGTCACGACACACACGCTTACGATCCTCTCACATCAACGCGCGCGCGCACCACATTTTAATTTATAGTAATTGTATACCATCCAAGCAATAAAATCGTTATTGTAAACACGTTCATCATTCTTACAAGCATCCAAATACAGTCCACGACACAACCGGAGCCTCATCAGGCTCAGGCCTTTACAAACTTCTTTTTCGATATGTATAAAACATTATAATGTTATCCAGATCTATACCTTGTAATTTTTGAGAAAAATCATTTTAGCAAAATGGTAAAAATTCCTTCTCTAAAAATATAAAAGATACAGAACCCTACAAACAGTGTTTGAAAAATCTCAAATACATATTTGCCTAAGATTTGGATGGAATAACTCGTATTAATATTGGTCTAATACAGTTATCTCTATTGAATTAAGTACCTACTTACCTTTGCTCAGGTACCGATGCGGTTGATGTATGTAGTGACGTATATTATTTTGGTAAAATATCTATGTTGCAAATAAATTTATAAGTGTGTAGTATGTCGTATACACCTACTCAAGGATGCGTCTGAACATTCACTTTACATGTATTACTTGTAGGAAATGTCTCAATATGATAAGGAATTGAAGAGTATGAATAAGAAACTTTTGGTGTTATAACATAACAGCGCATGTTTTCGCTGATCTTCCATTTTTAGAAAGAAACGAGTAGTATGTCTACCATGCTTACCTAAGGCGGACTGGTGGGTTTGACAAATCAGTTATCTTAATGTGCAGGTTACATCACGATGTTTTCCGGTTCCTTCACCATCATCACGTGATAGTTGTAACAATATACCTATTAGGTCAGACAATTGGTGCATGCTTCCCGGCCAGGATTCAAACCAATGTCTCTTTTGAAACACGAGTTCGAGACCACAAAGCGATACTCACCAACCTACCACGATCTTAAATTAATAATATAAAAAAGGTCAGAATATGAATTGCGGACAATAGGTGGCATTATGAGTAGGTATTGTATACCAGATGTGATGTGTATAAGTTTCCTCCATCGATCTTTTAGAAAGTTATAATATTGGTCTTTTGAAAAATGGCGTGAAACGATTATTAAAGTTCCAACGAGTTAGGGTCATAGCTCATTAGGCTCATATTCGTCATTCTAAAGCATCGTGAGCTATAGGTGGATCATCCATCGCTCCGTTATCAATCAAATCGCTTATAGACATTTGTAACAACAAAGGTGCTTCCAGTGTGCTGCGACTCTCTGAAGGGAGACTGGAACATGACCACTAATGCCGGAACACTATTCGAGGTTGCTATAGCGGTATACTCCAGACCGGGGGTGGTAACCAGCCAGATATGGGCAAATAGTACCTGGTTGTGGATTGTTTTATCGCCTCTTACGATAGGCGGACGCAGGAATTTGTATTCTTTCTCCGTTCGTGCACATATAAATTTATACCTAGCTCTAACTTTTTTTTATATTGCAGAAGTTCAGCAAACAGGCAGACGGCCCATTCGATGGAAAGCGGTTGCCATCGCCTATAGACATTTTCAACACCAAATGAGCTACTGCCCCTTCTTAAGGGAGACTGGAACCTGGTCACTTATTCCGGATCACAACACAATCTTGTTATTGCGGTATACTCTAGACCAGGGGTGGTAGCCATCCATTCGGGCAAATGCCTTACCATCTGGTAACTAACTAACTAGATTTATACCAGTTATTTCGAACAGCGGGTTTTCAACCACCGTCCACGCGAGGACATCTTGCGAGCGTGACGATCCGATGCTATAAATAGTCGGGTGGCTTTAAGGAGCTATAATGACCTTTGCGCAACGCATCGGCTCCCTAGGAGTTACAGAAGTCCATGAGCGGCGTAGCCACTTACCGTCAGATGGACCGTCTATTTCTGTCTTAATTGCAGACAAAAAAAAACAAATAGAGCTCGGGGTCGATCACGAAGTTAACGCTAATACAATTCATCATCATCCGAGCGTTAAATCCCGGTTACGTTCGGAGCGTTCACTCCGACGCCCAGGGTCCGCTTTCCTACTTTTTCTACTCCACTTCGCGCGGTCTTCAGCATCCCCCGTTTTGAGACCATTGGCACGCATGTCATCCTTCACGACGTCAAGCCAGCATTTCTTGGGCCTTCCCCTTCGACCGGGACCTGGCGGAGGTGGCATGGCTAGACATTTGTTCCCCACGTAATTAGCCGGTCTGCGTAAAACATGGCCGTACCAGCGTAAGCGACACTCTTGCAGTTTGTCTGCTATGTCACGGACATGAAGACTGCCGCGGATGCGGGAGTTCCTGACCCGGTCTTTCCGCGTCACTCCACACATCCATCGCAGCATATTCATCTCCGTGACACGCAGCTCTTGCTTGTGTCGCTCAAGTACTGGCCACGCTTCACTGCCATACAAAAGGACAGGTCTAATGATGGATTTATAGACCTGTCCTTTTAATTTGACCGGCATTTTGGGGTCACAAATGACACCTGTCACCTCACGCCACTTGGCCCAAGCTGCTGTGATACGGGCCTTGACGTCGAGATCGATATCCCCGGACGCACTAAGGACAGATCCCAAGTACTTAAACTGATCCGTGCGCTCGACCGTATCTTCGCCTATGCGCACGGATGTGGGATCTGTAGTGTTGCAGGCCAAGTACTCAGTCTTCGCCACATTTAGTTTCAAACCGCCGTTCTCTAGCGATCTCTTCCACGCATTTACACGTCCCACCAGGCGCCCCCTGTCCGAATCTGCCAGCGCGATATCGTCAGCATACATGAGCAACCATGGAGGTTGCTCATGCGCATCCCTGATGCTGTTCGACAGTTCGTCTAATATCACGCTGAACAGAAACGGACTAAGGACCGATCCCTGGTGCACGCCTACTGTAATGGGGAAGGGTGTGGTGTCGCCAACAGCGGTCCGAACTATGGAATCGGAATCACGGTACATATCCCGGATAACGTCAATATAGGTTTCTGGCACCCCTTTGGACCTCAGTGCCCACCAGATCATCACGCGAGGAACATAGTCAAAGGCCTTCTGCAGATCCAAAAACAGGAAATGCAGAGGCGTATTCTTCGTCCTGTATTTCTCCATGATGATCCTTAGGGCAAAAACAGGGTCCATGGTTCCATGCCCAGGACGAAACCCATATTGACATCCCGAGACAGTGCACTCCTGCCGGATCCGAGAGTCGATTATGCGCTCAAAGAGCTTCATGGTGTGGGACATTACCTTTATTCCGCGGTAGTTTTCGCACTCCTGCACCGATCCCTTACCTTTGAAGACTGGAGTGATAACACTCAGTCTCCATTGGCTCGGGATGTTTCCGGTGAGGAGTATGCGGTTAAAAAGGTTTGTTAAAATGCCCACACCACGAGGACCCATCGCCTTCCAGGCTTCGATGGGGACTCCATCGGCTCCGACAGCTTTCCGATTCCTCATGCGGCGAAGAGCCCTATGGACTTCATCAGGCGTTATCAGTGGCACTAGTCCTTGATTCGGAGGGAGGTTCGGTGGCTGTACTTCTTTGTGCTGCTTATTCAGCAGTTCGTAGAAGTAAGAGCGCCATCTCTCCTTCACCGCGAGGTCCTCGCATAACAGGTTGCCGCCAGGATCTTTAACACAGCGGCACTTGGAAATGTCCTGTGCCGCTTTGATCCTTGAACGTGCCAATTTATGAATGAGCTTCTGCCCCTCAGACGATTCCAACTTATCGTACAACGATCGAAAGTGGTCTCGTCTTAACGCTAATACAATTATATTTCGTAAATCTCGCACGTTTATATGGCCTAATTCATGACTCCGTTTACGAAATATGTTTAATTGGGTTACAAAGAAGATTCAAATAAGATAGCATTATCATTTCACGACGTGTAATTTTTTAATCATTATCATAACACGTTTCTTGATGACAATGGGCATTGTAAACACAAATACAATAGAAGTCTTAATCCATAAAAATATATTTTTAATTAGGTATCCTTTGATTTCATAGATTATACCTACCGAACATTATTCCGATGGATTTTCTTATTTCTTGAGTAACAAGACGTATCTATAGAAACTGTGTTATCTTTAAATCTAAATGCATAAGTATAAAATCTGGGATAATTCGATTTCAGGGATAGCCAGCCGGTCAGTTGTTCAAACTTGATTGCCGGTTTCACGGAACAGGAGTTTTACGTTTTTACGATTCAGAAGATACGACTATAAAGTCTAACTCTGGAACGAACTGATTGGTGGGCATAACTAGTGAGCAAATAAAACCTAAAATCAATCCCAAAGACTGGCAATGTGATTGTCAGCCACCTGGGCCTACCATAGCCCGTCTGCTGGAATGCCGACTTTGATTAATATATTACTCACCTGCCGACTAGATCGATGACCCAAGCCGCGACATCTGACGTGGAATGTTCTGGAGTTCAGGATGTTCCACTTCTCAAAGAGTTCTAAAAATGTCAATTATGTTTTATGATTGATTTGTACATCGTACGAGTTTTTTTAATACACAACCCGTTACAAATTGTAATTTGTGCATGACGACATGTGATTACGAATTACATTTTATGTTAAAAGTGTCCCATGAAACGTGACAATAGGCACGCACGCAAATTGTTATTGACGAAAGTTCAACAAAATATGAAAGTTTCGATTTGTTGTCAATTGTGTAAGCAATATTTTACGTAAATAACCGTACATTCTACTTGGTATTTGAATGTAGATTTATAAAAGGGTGAAACTTGACGTAACAATATTCATACAAAAGAGCGGGCATTAAAATACCTTGTTTATCTCACAACAATTTGAATAATAATCAATACATTATTTGAATTTTTAAAGAAACGTCACAACTTGCTATGTTCGTAGGTAATCTTAATGTTTTTCGCGTTTTGTTACATGATAAAAATGATTTAACTTAATTGGCTTGTCAATTACCCTATTATATTACACTTACTAGAACTAAATAGCTTGAATGGTTTCGTTCGCATGAATTCGCATCTGTTTTTCATGAAAACGATCCCATCTCCTAGAGTACACAGTATCTTATGATTATTTTTGTAATGGGAAGTACAAAAATACAAATTTCACTCCGTTCGTCGGTCTTATATGAGAATTTCTCCATAAAATAGGATAGAATGTTTTGAAAGTTCTTTATTTCATTTTAAGAAACCTATTTACATGTCTTACGACGATTAGAAGTCAGCTTTATCATTCGTTTTCTAAACGCTGACACAGCATTCACACGACAGGCGCATCTTTACCTTAGCGAAGTGCTTACTCCATTTTATATATATTTTTCAGAATGTTCCATAATATAAGTATGTTAAATTTCATACGTGTAGTCATATTAGATCCTGAAATAAAAAGCGGTGATACACAGTTTAATAGAAATACAGTAATAGACAGTCACATAACGGATTAAGTGTACAAGGCGTAAGGTTTTTTTTCTCGAAGTTGAGATGATTATGCACATTGCAGTGCCCGGGGAACAAGCATGACGTAATGTGGGCCTTTTTATGATAACGCAGGGGCAATGTCTTTTCTTGCGACAAACAAGTGGGCCATGGATACTGAAGGAGGCCTGCAAGGGCTAGTGCCGCCTGCACGTGTGCGTGTGAGGCTCTCATATGATATCGGTACCTCTCCCAATGAAGGGAGTGGCCGACGAACTATCCACTTAACCTACCTGCGTCCCGAAGAGAGAAAACACTTAATAAGAACACCGCAGGATCTAGGACAGAGTCACTGCACCGTGACGTTGTAGTGTAGTGTACTGGTACAAATCCAGGGAAGTAGGGCTGTAGCCACTGCGTAAAGCAGAGATGAAGGTTTACTGATATCTGCTGATAAAACGTAGTGTGGGACTTTAAGCAACTATCAGTGACGTACTATACCACTCCATTATTCTTTCATGCCCGGTCCCTATATCTTATCGACTGTTCATTTGCCTTACTATAGGTTAAAATTTGACATAAGCCTCATACACCTTTTGTTAAAATTCATCCGATGGTAGTGCAAGTGAAATAGTAAAATATAAGAATCGGCTACCCTCACTCAAGTCAGGTTTGTGAAACCTTAGTTGAGTCAACGCCGCGATTAGGCCGTATCTCTAGATATCTAGAGTCCTATTATATTAGTTATAGTACAAACATCTCTCAAAACATAACATAGCCCTCCCAATTTTATGTCAGAGCTCTGATCCGGAAACAAATAAGTGACTATTGTTTCAAGTTTCATCATCCGAAACAAAGCGTGGTCTTATACAAAAGACCGGAGGAAGCACCGTATGCACACACAGGTATTTGTTTAAACGCATTTTATTGAGCATAAAGTAAAAATAATTCGTTATAGTGATTTTGTAAGCAATCTCTCATTGCGTTTTTTTGCTAAGCTGTTAGCTATAATTCGATTAATCCCATCAGAAAACTTAGCAACATATTCGTTTAAAAAATTACACAGATGAAGAAAATGTCAACTTAACTCAAAATGTTTGTGTTATTGGAGGACTTCATCTGTGATAACAGTTTTGTGAAACGGTGTAGATGTATAGAGTGGAAAGGATATATATTTAATTCTTGACTGATGTAGTACCTTTAAAAAAATGCCTTGTCGGTAGAACTTAGTTTGATTAAAACTTATAAATTTGAATTTAGGGCCAATCACAGCTGTGGTTTAAAACTCAAAATTAAGCCTTATCTCACAAGAAATCATGAATATTCCATGATCAAAGTCATCATTATCAGATGATAATGATAACTTTGATATAACTAAGATTAGGTGTACCAATACTTTATGGTGGGACGAGTAAAACTTAGACACATCTACTTTAATACTAACAGCCTATAAACGTTGGGTTTGGGCTTCCCAAATTTTAGGGGAGCAGATACCTGCCATACTTATCCAAGTTGGTTTGACACATCAGTTATCTCGATGTGCAAATTTTATCACGAGGTTACGATGTTTTTCTTTATCGCTTTTTAATCACCCGAAATCGATAACTAACTCAAAGGTGCAGTTATCCGGCCAGGATTTATACTCGCGTCATTTGAGTTTGGGATACGTGTTTTTTTTTTTTTTTTTTTTTGAGGCGGGGAAAAATGACTAACCGATTTACGCACTCTCTGGGCCGTCACTAGGAAACGGCACGAATCCACGGGGGGCGATAACGCTAGCAATTGTATGCTCTACTTGCGCTTCGTCCGCTATGGATTACACAGAGGAGTGTGGAGACTCCGAGCGATGCCGCACGGGCGAGCAACCTCAATACCCACTAAAAAACCCCTCCTCCCTTCGCGGCCCTGCGCTTTGATGTGAAGGAAAGACTGAGATGTAGAACATAGTTACTCAGCAGTCGATCCAGCGCATAAAGTGCTGAAGTGTGCCCCGGGAGAACACACTCCACTACGGAACGGGGGTAGTTGTAAAATCCCTTGCTGACCTAGTAGCTAAGGGCCCCCATCGTTCCGGATCCTAACTCAGGGAGGGAAGTAATGCGCGTACCTGCCTCTCCGGGTGCCGGCTGAAGGCCGGCGACCTCGAGAAGAGACCGTAGCACGCGCCCTAGGACTTCGCTCCCTATCCCTCTCTGCGGCCTCTTTCAGAGACATAACTGCCTCACAAAAAGAAACCGCAGTATCCCAGCGGTCGTCGCTCTGCAACATGGCCGTTACCAAATCGCCGAGCGATGCGACGGCTCCTAACTTTGTCTCGAGCTCGAAACGCTGCGGCGCCCAGGCAGCGCACTCGACAAGCGTATGAAACGCCGTATCGGGCGCGCCACACTGTCGGCAATCCGGAGAAGGCAAGCAGCCCACAATGCGAAACAGATACTGGTCGAAGCAACCGTGTCCGGTCAGTATCTGCGTCGTCCTGAAGGTGAGGGTGCCGCTAGTGCGGTTAACCCATTCCTCCAGTTGTGGCCTGATTGCGTCCACCGTAAAGCCGCCGGCCGCAGGGTGTTCGAGGTCACGAGACCAGTCGACGAGGCAGGAAGCGGTTTCCCGCTTCCTGACCGTCTCTATCTCGACTTGACAGAAGGTCAGTCCTCTAGCTAGGGCATCCTGCTGGGTACGACGAACCCTGGACAGGACGTCTGCCTGGAGAGGCCAGGGCAGCTCGCCTGCCAAGAGTGTCGCCGCCGTCCAAGACACTGTACGATACCCACGTATGGTTCTCACGGCCAGAACCCGCTGCGCCCGGTGCAGCAGGGTTCGATTGTGGCGGTGAAGCGACTCGAACCAGACGGGGGCACCGTGAGTTTGGGATACGTGTGCGTTAACCCTTGTTTATACTGTATACACAGTATACAGTATAAATAGGTTTGTATGGAGAAGCATTACTAGTACTTTAACGATTACTCTAGCGCTGAATATTTGAGACAATGTGTGTAGTACGTATTATAAGAGATACAGCAGATAAATCTTATCATTTAGACGCCTTATTCATAATCTTTGTTGTTGAAACATTTTTTTACAATTTTGACACGTTCGCTTTGCCTCGCTTCATCTTTGTTTAATAACATGCTTTCAAACCATATCAGGTTTAAGATAACCATGTATGTCATTATTTTAAGAGCTGCTCCCCTTTTAAGGTCATGATACAAAAGTGTGTTACAGAAGTTTGACTTTGTATTTAACGTATTTATTTATTTGTGAGCTGTTTACTGTATAAACATAAAAAAAAAACATGAAGATGCGCCGTCACCTTTCTATTAATATGCTCTTTCTACATACAGGTAGAATATGAATATTAAATATAAGTCATAAATGTCTGCAATTTGTCGCTTTACTTTACATCGAACGATCCTTTGTTTTATAAAACAATAAGACATGCTAGCAGCTGCGCATGATGTTTTTACTAGCTAAATAATTCCCCTATGTTTTGTTCTTTACAACAAGAAAGTCAATACCTGAACAATGTTACTAGTCAGTAGTGTGAATCAGATGTTAGAGTAGATCGTCTAAAACTAATAAAAAGGAAATAAAATATTTAAAATATTCTTTAGCTGCACTGCATTTTTCTTAGAAATAATATACGAACACGGCTGCACCAGAAGAGGAACTGAGTTCTGCATAGTATCACTATTAGAAACTAAAGCTGTACCTAGATATCTTTAATTGGTTAGTTTCGTTCAGAAGACTCCTAGCTGTGATAATTGCCCATAAAGAGAGGTGACCCTTAAAACTTCCTAACTCCTACATGTCTAGATTGTGGCACGGGTCATTATTGTCACCTTTTGATGTAGTAGGTATTATTTAAAACATTTTTAGACCAAATTAGTCTAAAAATAAAAGTATAATAAGTATGTCTACAATATCATTGCGAGCGTGGATTATCATCATTGGGCAAACAAAGAAGAGCATAAAAACACGCAAACTGGAGAAACCCAACCACTACATCAGATTCGATACAAACCCTCGCTAAAGAGAATCGTTTTATTCCTAGAATGATGCGTGAGGCTATTGAAATCAAAAAACACCCTCAAAATAGAAGATGGCAAGTACCACCAGTTTTTGGAATCCAATCATCAAAATTATTAAGACCCAAACCCAGCAAAAACCAACTGCCAGACCTAAAAACACTGTGAGCTCTGCGTCTAACGGAACACAAACCAACTTGACTGATCATTTCTTTTATTTTTCCTTCCACTCATTTTAATATTATATAACATTGTAAGTGTTAGGCATGTTAGGCATGTTTGCTGAGGAGTTTCTTGCGCTGCTTCTTCTCTTCAAACCATAACATGTTGCGATGGTAAATTAGATTAGGCTCCCATAGAGTTAATAATAGCCATAACCAAAATTAAAACTAAATAATTAAAATGAACAACTTGGCGGTGGGCTAAATAAAACTTAACAATACTCGTTGACACTTGAAATCTTGGCCTTCCGTGATCACGGCCACTGAAAAGTGGTCGAAATGTCAGAATAACAAAAATCAAATAAATTACCGCGCTTAAAACCGTTAAAACGTAGTTTTATTAGACCTCCACACACACTATAGATGGTAATACGTGTATACATATAATACATGTGCCTATGCACATACCACACAAAAGTGCCTAAAGCGAACTTTAAATTTAGCTTTCACTAAAAGTTATTTTGTTAAAAAGAAAAAGTAACTTGCAAATCAAGTATCTGCGAATGCGGCCCCCCGAAGCATGCGTTCCTTGCTGTCAGCCCTAGCTTCCACACTGTTGAGACCTACACAGCTACTATATCTTAGTACCTAACTTCCTAACATTGTCTTTCATTCACTAAAATGTCAATTCACGTCGATTATAGTATAGTTACACTGTAGATAACTACATAAGATATACCTCTATACCTAGCAGGTGGGCAGGCTTCGGGTTACAAAACAATCTTGGCTAGACTGCGCGCGCGCAAACCGGAAGCGTTGTAGCGTGATATTTCACAGAAGTTTCTTATTGCCTGAACAACTACAAACACGAAAAACCATTTCTGCAAGTCTTTACAATATGTAGACATTTCTATGATGTTGTTGTAATACCTAGTTTTCAACTTAACCTACATATTTTTAATGCTTGTAGATTTATGTTTTTAATTACTATATTATTACCTAAAGTTAAATGATGACAAAGTTTAGAATGGAGCATGCTTACTTAGACTTCAAGATACAAGAACAAGAAATGTTTAAAAATTATAAATTTCACTCTGATCATTCTTGTTAAAAATATAACTGTGTAAGTTCGAATGATGGTGATATAAATTTAAATGTCTTAACTTTTATATAATTTTCAAAGTGTACGTCAAATTAGATTTTCGCTCTTAGTTGATAACGTTTTTTCTATGTTGACAAATGGGTATTATTTTTGTATTTTCAACAAATGGGTATCAATGTTAAAAGTCATCGGCGCTGAAGGCAATGTTGAGCATAAAGTTAGTTATAAACTAATTTCTTAACGGTGCATACCTGATTGTACCGTTCGTGGTAAAATACAAGTCGCACTGCGGTTTGTTCCTAGTGTCAATAACATTCACCACAAAGACACTGGGAATATGGTTACACTTTACAAGTAAATGTAATCAATAAGAAGTACTTCGTCTCACACAGTATCACGATATTTTTCTAAAATCAAATTTTAAAAAAAAAATTATATAGTCATATTTCTTCAGATATAATAGCACAAGTGATGTATATATACCTAATTACGATACGACATGACAATTCATAGAAAAATAAAACAAGAAGTCAAATCACTGAATGAATAAAATATACAACTGAAAATTCTTAAATCCAGCCTAACTATATAGAGGTGCATTTGGCTCATATTTCCTTTCTAGCTTTTTACATTGTTTTAGATCAAATCAAAATCTAAAACTGAAAGTAGTAACAAATCTATTTTAAAAAATTGGGCAATGTACTGTGGAGTTATTTGAAATCATATAACATAGAGATTATTTATGTTAGACCGTGCAGACGCGAGCTGTACCTCGATGAGCCCTTGACGAGGTACGGATAAACTTCATTCAACTTCAAGGACGATTTAGAGAATAATTCATTTTTAACCGGAAGGCGCTAGCATTCCGGTCGAAACTCGGTCATGCCCGGTTCCTAAGATAATAATATCGATATCATGTCATCAATGTTACATCGCACGGCTCGTGATCGCCACAGTTAAGCATAAATTATCCAGAAAGGGCCGTCTTTACCCGGGGATGCAAGAGGTGTGTAGCACCCGGGCGCAGGAACCTAGGGGGCGCCAACTGGATAGAGTAATAAAAAAGTAAATCAATATCTAGCGCCATAATGTAGACTAGGTACATCTTCTTGTCAAACATCCATGTAAACACAATAGTCCAAGAATAATGACTATGACATACAAAAACTGATTGACAAATGCATAAGTGTTCTATTTTTGCCAAATATCTAGGAATCTTTAAAAATAAAACATTAAAATTGAATACTATTTTAGATTGTGGATAAGAGGGGAAAACTGTTTTTCGCACCCCGGCGCCCAATACCCTTAGGGCGGCCTTGATCCACAATATTATATTAACTCATAATTCCATATCAATATAGTGGTCGAAAAAGGTTTCCTGCCTTTTGGGTCCTCTATGAGACAGTGACCAAATGTGAGCTATTCTACTTGTGATAAGTGTAATACTGAGATTAGGTCGGTCAACCGTTTCCTCCGCTGCATTCTCGAAAGGACTACTAGCATAAATATATTACGCAACGAATTTTAAGTTATTATTAGGTTTATAGATTAAATATTTGCAACTGTACATAATTGAAATTAATGTTAATAAGTACAATATTATTTTATCTAGTCAGTAATTCTGTTATTATTATATTTCATAAATATTAATAAGTTATACAAAAGAACACAATAGATTATTATAACCTCCTTATAAGATTACATAAAATTTACATATACATTTAACATTTTTAAGGTTCCGTCAACAATTTGGCAAAAATGGAATCTGTCCGTTAATACTTTAAATGTTGCAGTAATTGTTATCGGAAACCACTCGATCTGTGTGACTTAAATTAAGTAAGAATATAAAATCTGTATAAAGCGTGGCAGGCCGATATGCACGTGACCGAAGTTTGAACTTTTATTTCATTTTACACCACCATATGGGACCTTGTTTTTCAGATCTTGAAAAACCATAATGATGTTCCTTAATAATATTTTTATTTAGGCCAATAGATGGCGCACGACGAAATATTAGCTCCAAAAATCTTGAGAATTGTTTCTTCCACAAGTTTTGAACAATATTGTGGAGAATTATGAAAATTCCAGCTTTTCGATGACAAAACGCAAAGTCTCGAACATCGACGCAGGGTAGTCTTCCCCGATACTTATAACCTGAGTGTCTACAAGTCCCGTGTGAATAGGTACCTTCTAGGTAAGCGTGCTACAATCTAGACCGCATCTTCGCTCCACATACGGCAAGATTGTCGTCAAACGCGAACCTATACTAAAATAAAAAATCTGAAAACAAAGTGGTAGCTTGGAAAACACCATTAACGGATATTAATTTGAAAAGTTCCGTTGGGTAGTTATTGAGATATGTTGCTCTTTTTAGGGTTACCTGCTAAGGCTTGCTAAAAGCTCCTTTTAGGGTTTAGTAGCCGAATGGACGTCCGTTATCCCTATGAGACCCTTTATCATGTGTGAATTGAAGACGTGAGTGGATGAAGGTGATATGTCGCATATTCGGTTTTTTCCTTTTTTTTGCGTAGATGAATGTTATAAGTCGATACCAAATGACTACAGACCTTAGACCATAGATATAAGGCATATTAAAAAAAATAAAAAGTTGAAAAAGGTGTTAAGTTCAGTTTAGGTTAAAATAAAAGTAAAACTTTTATCTCGTTTTACTCAGAATTGGAATTATGCGACTTACCACCTTCATCCACTCATGTCTTCAATTGAGACGATTTTTGTCTTCTTGTTTTTTTACAAAGAATGATTCTACAAACTTAGCAGGAATGAGTAATCGGGTTCCCATCAAGGTTTATATTATGCAGATACGTTGCCAAACGGGTTGGTTTGTTCGTGCATACAGGTGAAGTATGCATGCGTCGTTTACCAGTTTTGCCTAATTTGGCCTCGACGACTACCACCTCATGCAACAAAAATACTAAAGGCCATATTATTGCAGTCATTCGTTTGGTCATGCAATATATCATCTTAGGGTTCCGTAGACGTATATGGATTTCAGAAGTCATTTTGGGAAAAACTGAACACCTATCTATACTAATATTATAAATAGGAAAGATTTGTATGTTTGTAACGAATAAACTCAAAAACTGCGGGACCGATTTCAAAAATTATTTCACCAATAGAGTGCTAAATCAACCCAAATTAATATAGGCTATATTTATTACTAGGAAAAATTGGATTTCATAATAAAACTTCAGTAATGTACCCAGAAGTGTAAAAAAAATGTGTTTGATCGGGTCCCGAGATGGTTTAGAATCATTATTAGACCCTGTATGTAGGTGGCGTTGGAATCAGGTTCAAGATTTTATTTTTTCAGGGCAGGACCAATTCTGCCGGAACCGCTAGTATATTATAAACTCGTAAGTTCGTCCATCGGTTTGTCTTTATATATCACAGTCATTTTCTCAGAAATTACTAGGTATTTACATACCTAGCGTTTCTCAAATTTTTTGTCTAAAGTTATTTTAATTTACGGGGTCCCACATTTTTGCAGAAGAACAAATCGTAAAGGTTGATATTTGGTTTTGATGAATTCACAACTCCTTAAATTATTAAGAAAAATATTAAAAAACTTCAACTTTATCAAGAAACGATAAAAACAAATACACTGGAAATTCGAATGTATGGCAAATTGCTTGTCCTAAGACATCATTAGGTACTTTACTTTTAACTTAATTGGGATTGTTCACTTTTTTTCAATCTAGCTATTTGAAAAACCGTTTCGAGGAATAGTGTCCCTAATCATTTCTGTCTAGTTAAAATTCCAAAAAACGTACGATCTTCTTGTATTTTGTAAGAAATGCATTTGACCTTTATTTGACCTTACTAAATCCAATCAGGTGGGCCATCTGCCTGTTTCAGGTGTAAAAAAGATCTAGCTGTACATTATTTGATTTAAGTTCTGTAACATTGATTTATCCTAAAGACCACTTTAAAAAATTTAACGATAGCTATAGAAAATAATAATGGTTGAACACGAAAAATTATAAGCCTAGCGACAAAAAACACTAAAATGATCACGATACGTAATGAGTAATGACAGTGTCATTTAAATAGTAGGACAGATTACTATGATTATATATAGATAAAACTTATTTTTATTATTTTTGTTTTCTAGGCAAAGAAAGCAATGTAAACTTGTCCCTTATGACGTCATCGGAGAAATAATTTTAAAATCGAATTATAAAAAAACTAACGCTTAAAATACAAAAATATTCAAATTCGTATCTTAAAATAACCCTATTTTACGTAATAAAAATATAAAATCAGAGGGTAATTTTGTGTGAACAATCCCCATTGTTGTCATTATTTTCCAAGAACTTATTACGTAGGAATTTAAGGCCATCATTTTACAATAGATTATATTTTCAAAGGTTTTACACGATGAGTTAGTTGTTACTGTTTTTTAATTTTTATTATGCCGTAGTTTTGTGTAATAAAGGGATGTTACAAAAAGGATTTCCAAATCACGGTCAAGAAATTTAAAAATCGCTCAGGAATATGTTCTTAATTCGCATGACGCTAAACAATGTGATTGTGATATAGCAAAAAATCACCGATTATGGGTGACCGCCCTACCTGTATCTGAGGGATGAAACAATTGGGTATTTGTCAGTCTTTATCATGATACAAACTTTCAGTCTCTGACTTTATATGATATACTGCTTTGTGACGTCATAATTCTAAGGAATCAAATAAGTCAATTGCCCAATTGTTTTCGGTGTACATGGGCGCGTTTTTCCTGTAGCTCACAACGACCCTCCGCGATTTTTTCCATTTCACTTGGTCGCGGGCTTTACAATCGGAAACTTAAGTATCATTAACATAAATGGCGTTGGACGAAGAATGTTGAAAATCTCGCCTTTGCTAATGTCTCGACAGAGCGAATTAATGTTCTGTGGTCAACGCCCTTTTCAACACACCTCTTGACATGGGTCGTTATGAGCGTTACGCGAGTGAGAATTATGACGTCATTAGTGCCACTTTTCCGGCGACCATAACGGCCGTGTTTGCTTTGTGGAACGGTTGAAGGAGCATTTTGAGCGTTGTGAGCGACGACTGGAACGTACATGTGTTATCGTTAGATACATTTTTAAAGGCATAACGACCTACCGTTTTGACTGCTTTACTTAAATCATGAGGTGCTGCTTCAAAAGTTGAGGAAATTGTGCCCTTTCTCTCACTCGTTTTTAAACTATGAAATGTTTTGAAAAAAATTAAATGATATTAAAAATACTGTCAGCGTAATTTAGTTCTGTTCAATAGTAGACAGACGCTGGATGGATCTCCATTTGCTACGATTTGGCAAACATCTATTGCTTTATCTACTTTCATGTATCTCTTCACACATACACATTTATTATGTTTGCTTTTTATCTGGCTATTTTTCATTTATGGGTTCTGTTGAATACATTTTTAAATTACGACTTTATTTCAATTCAATGTTATCAAGGGTTTCGTAAACAAACGATGAAAACAGTCAACAATAGTCTTCTCTACGGAGCCATAGTGTATGTGATCATATTCACATTTATTCGATTTTATATAGACTCCAGAATCCGTAAAAAGAGACAAAAAAGTTTGTTACCAGTATGACTCACATAAAGTGTTTCTTTATTATTATACATTTGATAGTGCTGTAAATACGATCGGAACATTATTAGGCAGTTGTATTTATATTTAGTCAAGGAAGTGAGTAATGGTAACGTTGAGTGGCGTCAAGAATAATTATGAAAAGAATTCAATAAAGACACCGTTTACAGCTAAATCATAAATTTTCTGTTATAATTTAAGTTTGCGTTCGAACTTGATTTCGCCTAATCTTGAGTCGAGTCCAAGATGGATCACGCTTATCTAGAAGATTCACAGGAGTCTTGAAGACCCTGTAAGTATAGGCAGGGCCGTCTTTGCCCGGGGGTGCCAGGGTTTTGTGTGACCGATGCGCAGGGATGGGAACTAAGGGGCTCGAGTCCATTGGTTTCAATAAAAGATATTAATGAACATCTAATCATGATTTTTCAACATCTAACCAACGACACTTAAGTAAATATCATAAACTATAAAACATACGTATAGCGTCATAAAGACTACATCTTCCTGTCAAATTTTATCATATAAACCTAGTAGTTATTGATAAAAATGTCTGTAACATAAAGACTGACAGACGTGTACATGAGGAATGCATGTGTTCCGTTTTTGCCAAATAACTAGGGATCCATAAATATTAAATGCTATTTTAGTGTCAGAGAGGGGCGAGCTCAAACTCATTCCCGCACCCCGGCGCCCAATACGCTTAGACGGCCCTGGTATCGGACAAACAGCCTCCGGCAGTGAGCGCCTCTTTTTCACGGTGCTCATAGGCAGAATATCAACCATATATCAATGCTGCATGGAGGTTCACCTAGTCGCCCGGTGGTTATCATATATTTTTGGTTATCAACGAAAAATGAAATTATTGATTGAAGATGAGTAGATGAAGTGGATATGCTCCAATTGATAAACATTAAGAAACCCGGATAAGTCTTTTATTATCGTTTAGTGTTCATGCATAACTCCTTCGTCACTTATTATTTTCAGAAGGAAGATAACATAGCTTTGTTCTAAGGTTTAGTATATATGGTTTGTATGCACAATTCCCCTTCATTCGGCGTAACAATCTTAGAAAAGGCACACAAATCCTTTATCCACTCATGTCTTTAACTATCATTAAATCCTTTACAATAGTTTTATGACTTGTCCCATAAGTAAATACCATTGAAAAATAGTTTTATGTAGTTCTATGTTAAACTAGTCTATAGCTTTGTGGAACCGAAAATAATTTTAAATTTAAGCGCAAGTTAGACTAAATTAATAATTTCACTTAATCCTCTTAACACCATTAAAAGTGGATAAACACAGTTTAAATAATACTGAAATAACGGGGATTTAGCAATATTTAGCTTATGGTTCGGAGATGTTAAGGTCGTACGCTGATAAGATAAGTTTTTTGTCACATAACAACGTAAGATTATCTTATGCTACTTATTTAATTAGTATTTTTTTACTTCACTGATCTCTGATTAGATATCTTAATTTATTTCGATCTACGGTTACTTGTAAAATAACTCATTAGCACTAATGTTATTTATTATTATTATTATAATGTTAATAGCGAATAGTTTGACAGGGTCTGGCATGATAGCCTTATATATAGCAGACTTCCAGGATACGGATTGCCTGTCAATCTCTGTGCTTGGATATCCGATTTCATAAGGGAAATCGTTCCCTCATGAAATCGGATATAACCTAAGATATATATAACCAATCTAATCAATCGTGATTAGATTTGTTATAGATGGATATTCTTCCGATCACATGGCACTCAGTGCCGGGGTCCTTCTAGGATCTGTTCTTTCTGCAACTCTCTTTGTGCTGCATATTAACGATTTACTTAAACCCAGAGTTTTTGGATACCCAGAAGACAGTACGATTGTAGAGATATATATCCAATGCCTGAGGAAACAGAGCCCAGATCCAGCTGCACAGAGAGGCGATGATTGAACGGCTGAACATATCCTCACAGATGGTCACCGATTGGGGTAATGCTAATCTGGTTACGTTCATCAGTTGAAACTGAAGCACATTAGCTAGGCTGACGGTCGAACTATCATGGAAAGAGATTAGGTACATTAGCGATTATATTAGACATTAGCAAAATCAGAGGGGCTGCCAAAGTGCTGCCGGCCTCAAAGTCGAAACTGGAACCTAACCACAAATCAAATTTACCTAAACTACATAATAAACCTAATAATATTTCAATAACTTCATATTTCCTATTTGATTTCGAAATATTGCCTGCTATATCTTCGGAATTCTAAGTTAAATAGCGATGAAAATTATATAGGACTATCCTGAAGCTGTACTAAATTTAATGTTTAATTCAAAAGAATTAAGCATTAAATTTAGTACAACTGATTTAGATCATTCTTAAAAAGAATGATCTAAATCGGTTCAGAAAGTAAAAATTATGGCTGAACATAAGAGTATTAAAAAAAAGACAACGAATTTAGAACTCCTTTTTTAAAGTCGGCTAATTATGTATTCTAGACTCTTTGAACTTTTGATTGTCTATATTTTATGAGTTTAAAAATACAAAAGCTAAATCAATTATCCGGGTGTAAACAATAGCCAGACTTTCCCAAAGTTTAAAAGAAATCAAAAATAAGTTGTTTGATTTTAACAGAACAATTTTCTAAAAACAGTTATTTATAAAAAGATTGAATTTTATGCTTCTTTAGCTTTAAAAAATTAATACACCAATGTTATTTAAAGTTCACCTGAATTTCAAAAGAAAATCAATAATACTACATTCTCCAGTACGGCATTTGATATTGGTGAAATAAAATATAAAACTTAGCTACAACGCAAGGCTATTAGGATACATTATTCATAGAAAATTTCCAGTGTTTTTAAAAATAATATTAATAACTTGTAATTTCTGATTGATGAGGCCATTGATAAAGGAATCTATGATTTTTAGGCCTTGTCCGCACAGCGATATTTCTCCACGAGATTTTTATTCTCGCGTATTAAATTCCGCGACTGGAATTACACCTAGTACGCACTGCGAATAAAATTTCGTGACAGTTTAATTCAGTCCTCGGCTGAGACGCACGTGTAAAATCGACAACCGATTTTAATTTATCTAATGCTAAGGCGGCGTAACAGACGTATCAAAAGATGTTATGAACATAGGATTCACCCACTTGAGACCCATAAAAGGATTTTTCTACATAAAATATCAAGCGTTACGAAAATACTGCAAAAAGTTTTTTGGCTATTATAGAATGACAAAAAAATCATTCGATAATTTCATACAACTTTCAATAGCGGCGTTGCACGACTGAGCGAATCGCTCGAATTTTATTCCACTTTGCGAACATAGCCATACTTACTTTATACGGTACAAAATATTCACGCGGAAATAAATCGCACCGCTTCGCGTTCAATTTGCATCAAGTCACCGTTTTTTTTCCCGCGCGATTTTTTTTATCGCCAGTGCGGCGGCTACTCCTATAATATTCAATGTGTTACAGAATTACGAGAAAAAATTCGTTCTGTGAAATATCGCTGTGTGGACAACCCCTTAACCTACTTATCACGTGATTGGAAAAACCAATCAAAATGCGTGACGTCGATTCTAAAGAGAATGACAGCATTTTTTCTTTTGTTGCAATTATTGTGACACATAAGGTGACACATGACAGTGTCATCATATAAATCTTTTCTGCTGATTTGCATAGAATAAAGCACCTATCTTTTCTACTATGAAATTGGCAAAATCAATGCCAAAGGCGTTGTAGCCATAGTATTAAAAAAAACCATGACAAAAAAACAGTGTTGCCGTTTTAGCGACTTTATCACGAAATCTAGAAATTTTATATCAATAATTTAGCTAAAATATTTCATAGACTTTTAGCGGACTAAATTCTGGTTTTAATGCGATATAAGATATCAATTTGTCTATAGGTTTCTCTGTCTACGATAATTCTAGTCGATTCTAGTAGTAGAATTCACCACAAAGGCAGGCAAAGGAATCATAGTCCATACAGCCAATTCTGATGTATAAGTCTTGTATAGAGCCCAGTTGTATTGTAGGCTACAACCGGCGCCATTCAACGAAGTTCTTGTGAAAACGTGAAAGGCCATATTGTACTACATTCACATTTCTCACAAAAACATAATAACTACTCAAAAACTATCAATATCCTACAACTATTGTTCATTTTAGTGTATTTTTACACATTTTTTGAAAATAAAACTGCACAGCACAGCATACCCTTTTAGTTCCCATCAAAAACTCGAAAGCACAGCTACTGACATCTATTAACACGACATGAACTGACTAATAACATGAACATTATAAAATATGACGTCAGTTGTGACTACGCTGTCACTTTTTTCAATGTCGAGAGTTGCAATGTTTAAAATACAATAATCGATTCATAGTACACAAATTATAGAAAAATCAAGTCTTTCAAATGACTATCGTAATAAATGGAATACAAATACAATGCTTGAAACCCAAATTATATAAAAAAAGATTGTCCTAATCTAACAATATTTTTGGTGTTGTCCTATCCTAAAATTTTCAGAAAATACCTGTTAGATATTTTCTTTTCTTTCTTAGCCAAAATAATATTATTTTATCACCTGCTTCTTTAATGTGATAATTGCAAAACTAATGTAAACGATGATGTTAGAATTAGGAACCGATTATATTATTTTCCCGAATACTTACGAACTTAAATAATACCTAATGATAATAAAAAGTTAACAATTTAAGGAAAGAGTTTTGCAATAAAAATCTTCATTTACTGTATAGGTGCGTATTTCTTTAAAATCCGTAATAATACATGAGTGATTTTAGTAAGTGATTTTCACTTAAAATGAATAGATATAAGTACTAATAGTTTGAAGTTGGTCAGCAAGAAATGAACATTATATTATAAATAATGGAACATTGGATAAATGTCAGTTACAAGCTATTTCCTTGTATTGATTATATCGATTCAACTATCACATTCGCAACTTTAGTTGATTCTCATTGATATTATATAAATATTTTGTGTGGTATGGTCCACCACTAGCCATGAATCAGAAAGAAGTAAACTGATCAAAAAAATATATATATATACGGTAAATTTATTTTATGGGCTTACAGAGTAGCAAAATTATTCGTACCACCAACATGGCAACTGCAAAGGACATTCAGCAATTCATCAAAGATGCCATATCGCAGGATAAAGTGGTTGTATTTTCTAAATCCTATTGCCCTTACTGCACTCTGGCTAAAGAGGTAAGTGAATTATTATTGATGTTTTAAAGTTTAATTCATTTTTGTTAATTGTTTTAATGAGTAACTGATACATTTCTAATGTATATAGCAGGTTAAACTGGGATTAGTCGGTGGTTTACTCTTAAATGCAGACAGATTCGCATAACTCTCTTATCTACCTAACCTCTTAAATACATTTCAGGTGTTCAACAAAGTAAAACAACCAATTAAAGTTTACGAGTTGGATGAACGTGATGATGGAAACCAAATTCAAGACAACTTGGCACAAGTAACTGGGTTTAGGACTGTAAGTACCATAAATGTAAAATTAAGTAACATTAAAGTTTTGAGGCAATATGAATAGGTATAGGAAAACATTGTTATATTTGAGACTGAATTCTGTAACAATGGATGACTAATTACTTAAAATCCTAAACAAGAGTTGTCTGTGAGCTTGTGTGTGCTTATTCACCACAACGGCTAAACAAATTTTATTGCCATTTGCAGAGGTGTTTCAGCATTTGTTTAATTAAAGTTGGTTCTTAAATAAATTAAAAATATCTACTTCAAATTAGGCCTCTGGTTACAAAATTTACTATTACTAATGAAGATTTAGTAAATGTATTGCACAATGCAATCAATAAAGTTAATTCGACAATTTGGATACATTTTACTCTAAGTTGTTTAATGTCTAAAAGCTGGTCAAATTAAAATTGGTTTATATTAATTTAGTATGTATTTGATACAAACTTGTGCATATGAAATCATAGTCGAACTAATTATTATTAATAAACTTGAATTTATTTGTATAAGTGATTCATAAATGTATTGCTCAATATCCTGTAATCTTTATTTTAATATATTATTTTATTATCTTTATTTATATATTGCTAATAGTGGTTAGAGAACCTGCACTTTACCCCACTGATATAAATCTGAAGTCTTATATAAATTCTGATGAACTAAATTTGTAACAGTATCAAAAAAATTATATCAAATTAAAACATTCTAACTATTTTTTTTTTAGATTATGGCTGCAATGCCATCGCAAAATCAATGCATAAATCTCATTGATTTTGCCAATGTCGTGTAAACAGAAAAGCCAGGTGATAAAAATAGGATAATAATTTTCAATTTGGCCAGTAAATTAAAAAGATAAAGAAAAATCTGCCAATCTTATAAAACATTGTAACTAGATTATTTCTTTAGAAATGAACACATGACAATGTTATTTTTGTCATCACTTTTTTTCTTAAATACTGGAGATGTGACCTAGAGATTATAAACAAAATTTGAAATTAGGTTATGCATACTTTCTATATTCTGAAGTTAAAAAAAGGCAACAAAATGTATTTTTTTTAATAATGATTAATTTATTTTAATTGGTTCAGTAATATGTGACTTCCTTTATCAATTCTAATTTTTAATTATTGATATAATAGTTCATCATCATTCATTGATAGTTCACCCAACTACTAAAATTAGTGTGATAGATGCCAAATGTGACTTTATAGTACAGCCAAATTATACATAAACAATTTTTCTTTCAAATCAAATATTTTGATATTTGGCAAAATCAATGCATAAACGGCATTGCAGCCATCAGTAAAAAAAATGATATTTTATGGTAGTTTTTTTTTGTTGATTCCTATATCCTATAATATATTCATTTGCCTCAATACCAGTTAAAATTTGAACGAGATGGTAAGGCAAGTGAATAAATAGTAGATATAGGAACTGGTGCTGAATGCACAAACCGTGCCTAGCCAATACTTAACAAAGAAGGAACTGGCCATAAGTTTGCATGTCATTGCAATAATTTAAGATGCAACTTGACCAGGTGAAATATGCTGCTACTCATTTGTATAATTCTAGAATACCCATTATCATACAACCATAGGAGTAATCATTTTGAAATCAACAAGATTATCACTATGTGAAATGTACCAATTCTCTGGGACAACAATTAAGTGTTGGGGCCCAGCAGTGTCACACTTAATGATTAATAAACATAATTATAATAGAACTATCTACAATCGTTTTGTATTGGTGTTACAATAGACAATTGTCAGTCAATATAAAATGTATGATTTAATTTGTTATAAGACAATGAATTTATTTCCAAATAACAATGAGTTTTAAACTATTGCTACATATGAGTTATAAAAGCTATGATCCAGGAGATTGCTATTGATATCTGAATATAACAAATGGAACAAATAAATACTGCTTATGATATGAACAAATACAATATGATGTCAGTTCTATAAATGATGATTACAAAACATGCTTGATTCAGAAATACATTATGACTGCCAACTTTAAGGAGATAACCTCTGAGTAATAAAACTGTTTAAGCTTATCATTACTGAATTATTTTTTATGCTATCAATAGGATACATTTGGACACAATCACTAACATTAACCCAAGTGAAGTCAATATCCAGATAAATAGACAGTTTATAACTACTCTTTCCTTAATATATTGGCAGTTTTCATACACCAATAAATGAGATGTACAGGTTTGGTCCTGATTTTGATGAAAACTGAGGTATTGTAGTCTGAACATAGGCCAGTCAGGGTCACTTAAGCCATTAATTATGCAATCCAGTCAACAGTTAACTGCTTTCAATATACCTAGGACCCAAGGGGCCGTTCATGAATTTTCTTTCCATACAGGAGGGAGTATCTCTTAGTGTAAAAAATGTGAGTGTGTGATTTTGGTTCAAAAATGTGACATTTGCAGTTTGCATCATTGCTGCACGGCTCATAAAAACAGAAGTGGGAAGATCTAGTTTTTGTGATGTAATACATGATATTTGTAGGGTCAGAAAGAAAGAGGTAAGATAGCCACCAGCATGTGTGATGCAGTGTGACCAAAGAGGAAAGGGCCCAAAAAGGCACAACTTAGTGGGACATACTTTATGGCCCCTTAGAGTGAATCTTAGTGTTAGTTAGTGGATAACTCAACCACGTCTCACAACAATTACTTGATTTTAATCCTTGCTGCTTAAAGCATGCAACACTTGTGAAGTTCTTCTAACTTATGCATATATTGTTTCAATTATCAGGCTGAGATGATTGACAATTACAACTCACCAATCTGAGTGGGAGAAGCGCATCAGATAATGTGTGAAAAAAAGTGTGTGGTAAAAGTCTAGGGTACCCTCTAAATAGTGGAACCTGGGCCCAGCTGTGGGTCAGGGGTCTTGGTAGTAACATTGCTGATATTAGCTGAAGTTACTGAGATTTGTCTTGCATAAGCAAGGGGAAATTGTGTACATTGGGAATATAAAGTGTTGTGTATATATAAAATAAATAATATATTTTGTTAATATTGTGACTACATATTTGGTCATACATACTGGAAGCAGTACTTCATGAGATACTTAAGAAATAATCATATGCCGAGTAATTTTCCCATAAAACCATGCTTCAAACATATTGTAAAAGGATATGTTTTAATCTATTATGGTATTTTTCAGGTGCCACAGGTGTTTATTAATGGCAAGTGTGTGGGGGGAGGGTCGGACGTCAAAGCATTGCACGAGTCTGGCCAGCTGGAACCGATGCTCATTGGATAATTGTAATAAACAATAAATCCACAATACACAAAAATATATATATAAAATATTTAATTCATAATAATATTTAAGGTAAAAATGAAATTTAAATATTTAATATAGGTGCTATGTATTTCCTGGCATATTATTAAAGGTTTTTATGTTGAATATACAAGCTTGTTTTGATAAGAGCTTGTTAATTTACTAATAGTAAAGTACATTTTAAAGTTGCGGCTTACGATAAACGTTGCTCCATACAGTATGCATAAATAAAATACCTATTTCAAAAATTATCAATTTTGATGTAAACATTATTATATTTCAAGTACTAAAAGTATAATATTATACAATTCTAAACTTATATTAAAGTAAAAACAACTGAAGTACAATATAAATTAACAACGGAGAACATGATACAATTGTTTTTAGATTTCTTGTTATTAATAAATATAGTCCAACTAGTAGTGCAATTGTGTTAAGTTAGTAATGCGATTATGAATAGGTTTCTTTTTTACCTTAAAAAATGTATATACCTTGCATGACTAATATGAATAACTTTAGGATTTTCATGACTGTTACACCTTATTTAAATTGTTTTAAAATATTTTGAGCGCTATTTTAATTGAGTTGTCGTGGAAAAAAATTAAACGGGTACGAAACGTCAGATTAAAAGGAAAAATAGCGTTTGAGATTTTTAAAATATAATGATAGTATGTATTTTTTTCATGAAGTAATGTAATAATTTAGTCACAAGTCTTAGAGTATATGATACGTTTAACATGAATGTTAAAGTACAATTTCATAAATTATTGTTAAAAACATTGCAGAAATTTGGGTAAGAAAGTACCGAAGATACCAAATATTAACTATTTGGGCAGAGTTTCCCCTTTATTGTCCAGCCTTTGGTGTGCCTATTCACACCACACAGTAAGCAATGAACCCCGTCTACACGCCTCACCGCCTTTTTATACGAAAATAGTACGAAACTACCCTACCAAATAATAATAGTACAACATTGCTATAAACAGCAATTATATCATAGTGTTGCCAGGATCATATTGTTATCTATGACGATTGTCTATGTGATATTAATATACTCTATGACTGCTGATGGACATCGCGTAACATTATATTTATTTGTTATACATGAATAAAATTTACTTGTATTTAATTTAATAAGTACTTAGTCATGTTAAAAATATGAAGGAAATTTGCTAGTGCAAGTCTAAAAGTTGTACTTATCTGTTTTTTTAATATATTTTTATGAGAAAGTTTGTTTTATTTAATAATAATGAAGTGTTGGGATCCTTATCTGCTGCATTGTGATTTTGCTAATTTTGGTTAGTACTAATATACCACTAAAACTGGCAAAATTAGCAATTAATTTAAACCCCAAATACATGTTAGACATAATAGGAATAGCAAAAGCGCCTTTGTGATTGAAAAATCAGTTCTGAAAATAATTTCTATCGTCATTATTAGAAGTTATGTCAAGTGTTTAAGATTCATAGGGACGGATTTGTCCCTCCCGGCCGTGGTGAAGACCATGGTTGGGAGCGCCCCTCCTTCTACGAGACTGTCATGTCCGCGAAGGAGACGGCGGAGCGGGAGAGGTAGCAATCAACGACGCTCCCTTCCCGTCAGAATCGGTGGCGGCATCTGAGAGTCGTCCACGACGACCTCCAGCCGCCGTAGGCTACGGCAGTGCGAGCGACCGGCTGGGAAACCGGACCCGCCCGCATATAAAGGCCGGAGAGGAGGGACGCGCGCCGACCCGCGATCTTACCTCGCGGTGAGGTAGAGAAGCCGGAGAGACCCAAATCGGCTACCAAATGAAGAGGCCAGCCCGCAAGGGGCCGGCCACCGTCCGTCCAGGGTGGTGGTGAATGCGCGAGCGAGCCCACAGCCTGGAAAAAGGACTCGTGATCACTCAGGGGTTTTAGTGGGTATCCCTAACCGCGGCGTGTCAATAGTTCCCCACATCTCAACGTGGGGTGCTAGTGCCACCCCGACCCGGCGAATCCAACACACGGGCCGCGACCTTTGCCTCTCGCGCTCCCTACAGTCCTCAAACGGATTTCCCCTGTTAAAAAAAAGGTGTTTAAGATTACTAACAGCTCTCAAATGCATGCTAACGTAGCAGTCAGTGGATCGGTGTCGTCTATCGCAGGAGCCATGGCTCGTGCAGCACACCACTCCCAGACCGCAGGCTGCATCTTGGTAACGTATTGTAAGAGTCCAGCAATGATGATCTACGCAAAAAGGTTAGACGAGGAAAGCAGAGATATGTAGCTCAAACTTAAGGAGGCCTACGTCCAGCAGTGCGGATTAGTTAACGATACCGAGTACACTCAATCAGGGTAACTTAAGCTTTCCGTTTAACATTAGCACATTTACTCACTTTTTACATATCTATTCTAATTATAAAAAATAAAGACTGATTTGTAACAGTAAATAGAAGATAACAAGTTCCTATAAATAAAGGTCCTTTTCAAACATACTTGTATTGAATTTTACTGGCAGCCCTAAATTTAAAGCTTATTTTTTTGGTAAACAGCTGTCATAAGATGGCGACCTAATTTATTTATTTATAAAAGAAGGGCCAATGTTTTCATAAGGCTTTAAATGTAAAAATACATCAAAATTGTATTGCCAGTTCTTATACTGGCAAAGTTGCCTCATAAAATTGGCCCACAACTTTTATGTCAATTTTGTGAGATTTGCACTCTATGCTCATGCAAAATCATTTAAATTTTAATTGTAAACTTTTACAACTCACGGAAAATCCATATTTTTTATTAATATCCAGTAAAACAGACATCGTATTGTTCGCATGGCGGGACAAAGTTACCTTGATTGACTGCAATATTTCAACTTTAATATTTACTCTATAATTACTAGATGATATTTCTATGGTATTAATTTCGTGCAGGCACAGAGAAAGAATACTAATGCTATCGGCTGGGAGGCCTGTGGGGCGTTTGCCTGTATAGATGACTATTCCCTGGCCTAAAGTATGCCGCGATAACAACTTTGGGCTGTTTTCCGGCATCAGTGATCAGGCTCCAGTTCCCCACTCCATCGAGGCCGGGAGTACATTGGTGTCACCTTTGGTGTTGCAATTGGCCATAGGCGACGGTGACTACTTTTTATAGGAGGACCTTCAGCTTGGCTGATGTACTCCAGTAATAAAAATATGAGTATAGGAGAGCTCATTTATAATCATAAGAACCTAAATAACCTAACGGGCATTTATCACAAATAATTATTTCATTGAACTACGATATCGGATTAGCTTTGAAACCTTCGGTGTTACAGTACGATGAACGGAGGGCTCCAATGGACCAATTAATTCGTGAGACTTCTCTATAAATCCTTCAGCTAAAGTCATCGGTCCCTCCCTAAACGGTTTATTACGCACACGGGATGAAAACATCAGGCCCACTCAAGGCCACTACGCGCAGCCTGAAGGGGTCGCACCCGGCCACGCGGCGGTGTGCCAACCGCCTAGCCTAGCTACTAATGCTATACTTCGTATGTCATTGATAAAGGCATCGTTTTCGCGTAACGCTACGGTGTGTTGTGTGAATTAAGGAGAAATGCGTGCGAACGAGAGGGCCGAACCCGGCGCTTTCCATTTCCACCCTTGCACCCGCCGCCCTAGTCAGTGCTTCGCGCGCCCTCCGCTAGTCGGCGCTGCGAGCCCGCGCTCCAACAACATGCTATTATATCTTATTTAGCTAAGATTTGTGTAAACAAACATTATTGTATATGAAATTATATTTTCAAACTTGTTCCTGATTGTGTTCAGTGATAATATTATTCGGTAAAGGCGTACATACAGTTGTCAATTAAAAATATATAATGTGATGTTTGGGAAGTGTCACACGACCCTCAAGGTGAGTTGTTTGTTGCGAATTCTGATTTTATCCTTTAGTCCTATGGAATCTGTTTCATATTAGTACTGTTTAGATACAGAAATATTATGTTGGAAAAAATTAAAACTTTTATGCTTGTTTTTGATCGAGGTTATTGCTTACCATAACTACTAAGTTAGTAATAATAGCATTTTTAAATATTTGAAACTTTAGGAATGTTTGCTACTCTCATAATCATCCAATCTTTGATTTAGAAGTATTAACTACATATTTTGTTATCAAGGTACCTACCTACCAAATTAAAATGACTAGTAATGATGATTAGTATTATTTAGCGCCCTGATTTTATAGATGATGATAAAAGGGGAGCTGTAAAACAATGCTAAACACGACTTGGCTCATTAGCTTAAAACAACAAACATTTTCTTTGTGATATTCATAAGTAATACTGTCGATACAGTGAGTGGCAAATTTTCCCCGTAGACGAGATGGGGGAGTTTTAGCGGGAAGGGCGCATTTAGGCGGAAGGGTGTACGGGTGCACGCAGCTATCTCATATAAGGCGGGCGCCAGTCGGGCCGCGTCGCAGAGCTGCCGTGGCTCTCGTCAGAGGCCTTTGCATTTCAAACCAGGCTATCAAAGCGTCACGTAAAACTTTTCTTACAACTTTCGACGGATAAATTGTAATGATACAAGTATTCAATACGTGCGTGAAATATTTCGTGACTTGACGTTTTTGCTCATTCCTATCTCTATGCTTTGGTAAGAAATATTAAACGATTAACAATTTAATTAAGGAAGTTTTTAATTTTTGTTTTCCTTACTTTAACTTTTTTTATTTACATAATGCTTTAAAACTGTTTTTTTATGCTAGGTTTTTGTAAATTATATTTTTGATTGTAGCATATCTTGAGAACTTTTTTTGCTTGAGAGCTCCCTTTGCTTTTTTGACTTAAATAATAGTATCCATAAAAAGTTGGAACTAGGTAGGTATTTGTATCTACTTCTAGATACGAATACCTAGTTCCAAGTATAGTTCTAACATGTGGCGGTATAAACATAATATATAGAGGTAATTTGGGAGAGTTGCGAATATTTTCAAAGTTGTACGCAATGAAATGTATACAAGCACATTCCTAATCCAATTGCATAGTCCTAGGCTTTAGACATTTATATATTAATTATATTCTGCATAAGTAGTTCATAATAATATTATATTTTAAATAAGATTAGAACTCAATTAAAAGTGACTTTGTTTGAAATTTTATTTCTTCTTAAAGGGCTTGAATCGACTAGAAGGAAGTCGGCTTATCACTATATCCTTTTTATAATTTGGACATTATATTATACAGCGTGTTTCATTTCAAATGACAATAAATGATAACTTTAGCGGTCGTACTCCATACAAATTTTTTGGTACCATTAAATCAACCGTAATGTCAAAAATAAAATTTTGAAATTTCCGAACAAATTAATTACAATAAAAAGAGAATAAAAACAGAACATCTTGTAAATATTGGTTTGCGAGCGAGAGCGTAAGAATGAACAACTTCCGCGTTTAATGATGAAGAGACGAGCTGGAAACATGATACATTGGTCACTAACCTACCGATTTAGACACAATAACTGATACATGTTGTTGTAATATTCTGAAATGAAATGAAAAATGAGGTCCTGTGGCTAAACCAAAGAAGTTACCTTGATTCATTTTTGTATTTGGGCAGAGTACGTCATGAAGAAAACGTGGTCTGATTTATTGTCGTAAGGTCTGAAATACGCTGTATATTCTTGCCCCGATTATTGGGATAAATCTCAGAGAATTTGCTTGGGAAACCCTTGTTTTGATAAATTCAGGGCTATTTTTTGAAAACAATATCAGTTTGTGCATTATTACCTGATTAAATCTTGTCATAATCGACGATATATACCTAAGTAAAATTCTATGGTCATAACGTAAGGTAGAGTTGAAAATCTTTAACAGCAAGATTACTTACCTAACTAACAAGGTAATTAGCAGTTACTCTTGACCTTTTAGTAGTCTCTCTTCTTGTCTTTTCTATTTCGCATGATCTTCGACATTTCCCTGTCAGAATATTAGCATCCACAACATCTCTCATGATGACAAGTCAGTATTTTTTGGACTTTCCGCGTTTGTCAGGACCCAGTTGATATGACATGACCATGTTCGTTCCTTACTTCCTTACATAACTTGCTGCTTTCCAAAAAACATGATTGCCTACACTACGGCATATTTGCAGTCCTTTTACGCTACCTGTGACTTTTTTTTTTTTTTTTTGAGGCGGGGAAAAATGACTAACCGATTTACGCACTCTCTGGGCCGTCACTAGGAAACGGCACGAATCCACGGGGGGCGATAACGCTAGCAATTGTATGCTCTACTTGCGCTTCGTCCGCTATGGATTACACAGAGGAGTGTGGAGACTCCGAGCGATGCCGCACGGGCGAGCAACCTCAATACCCACTAAAAAACCCCTCCTCCCTTCGCGGCCCTGCGCTTTGATGTGAAGGAAAGACTGAGATGTAGAACATAGTTACTCAGCAGTCGATCCAGCGCATAAAGTGCTGAAGTGTGCCCCGGGAGAACACACTCCACTACGGAACGGGGGTAGTTGTAAAATCCCTTGCTGACCTAGTAGCTAAGGGCCCCCATCGTTCCGGATCCTAACTCAGGGAGGGAAGTAATGCGCGTACCTGCCTCTCCGGGTGCCGGCTGAAGGCCGGCGACCTCGAGAAGAGACCGTAGCACGCGCCCTAGGACTTCGCTCCCTATCCCTCTCTGCGGCCTCTTTCAGAGACATAACTGCCTCACAAAAAGAAACCGCAGTATCCCAGCGGTCGTCGCTCTGCAACATGGCCGTTACCAAATCGCCGAGCGATGCGACGGCTCCTAACTTTGTCTCGAGCTCGAAACGCTGCGGCGCCCAGGCAGCGCACTCGACAAGCGTATGAAACGCCGTATCGGGCGCGCCACACTGTCGGCAATCCGGAGAAGGCAAGCAGCCCACAATGCGAAACAGATACTGGTCGAAGCAACCGTGTCCGGTCAGTATCTGCGTCGTCCTGAAGGTGAGGGTGCCGCTAGTGCGGTTAACCCATTCCTCCAGTTGTGGCCTGATTGCGTCCACCGTAAAGCCGCCGGCCGCAGGGTGTTCGAGGTCACGAGACCAGTCGACGAGGCAGGAAGCGGTTTCCCGCTTCCTGACCGTCTCTATCTCGACTTGACAGAAGGTCAGTCCTCTAGCTAGGGCATCCTGCTGGGTACGACGAACCCTGGACAGGACGTCTGCCTGGAGAGGCCAGGGCAGCTCGCCTGCCAAGAGTGTCGCCGCCGTCCAAGACACTGTACGATACCCACGTATGGTTCTCACGGCCAGAACCCGCTGCGCCCGGTGCAGCAGGGTTCGATTGTGGCGGTGAAGCGACTCGAACCAGACGGGGGCACCGTAAAGGGCCATACTCCTCAGGATGCCAGAATATAGTTTCCGCGTCGCACCCCCCGGCCCCCCCACGTTGGGAAGAAGCCTTGAGAGTGCGCCCGCGGAACTCACGAGTTTGGGAACTAACTGCTCAAAATGCGCTTTGAACAGCCATTTCCCGTCTAAGACTAGCCCAAGATATTTCATCGTGGGCCCTACTCTGATCGCCACCCCCTGGACTGTAACGGACAGATCCGGGGGTGGATTGCGAAACTTCCTATGGAACATGATGGCCTCCGTTCTCTTTATGATCATTTTGACCTTTTCGGTCATTTTGGCCTATTTGGTCATTTTGGCCTATTTGGTCTTTTTGGCCTATTTGGTCATTTTTGCATATTCTGTCATTTTGGCCTATTTGGTCATTTTAGCCTTTTTGATCATTTTGACCTTTTTGGTAATTTTGGCCTATTTGGTCATTTTGGCCTATTTGGTAATTTTGGCCTATTTGGTCATTTTGGCCTATTTGGTCATTTTGGCCTTTTTGGTCATTTTGGCCTTTTTGGCCATTTTGGCCTTTTTGGTCATTTTGGCAATGTCGGTCAGTTTGGCCTCTTTGGTCATTTTGATTATTTTGGCCATTTTGGTCGTTTTTGCCTACTCCGTCATTTTGGCCATGTCGGTCACTGTGGTGTTTTGGTCATTTAGACCATTTTGGCCTTTTTGGTCAAGTTTTGTAATTTATTTTGTTGACAGATAGACAGGGGATGGTATAATAAGCGATATAAAATGAAGTGAATGTTCCATGGGCAAATACATAAAAATGTAATATAATATAACCTTTAGCACTTGCTCTATAAACAAGAGACACGCACTAGAGGTTAACCCGCGGCGCAGCCGCGGGGTAAACTCTAGTTGATATATAAAATTATATATCAATGCTTGCACAACGCAAAATTTGCCGCTAAATATGTTTAAATGTTATATGTATATTGTATATACACTCATGAGAACCGACAACTAACCCCCAAGACACAGGTGCAAACCTAGTTTGGGGGTTAGGGAATTGACACGTGAACTAGTACATTTATATCAACTTGTAATTATATGTCACTGTATCTGGTTTTTGTTGTTATAAATAAATTATTATTATTATTATTATTAAATGTGTAAAACGTATTTAGGCAGTGTAATATAATTAACTAATTTAATATAAAGGCGATCGCTATGCAAGCGGTCCTAAGTCCTTACAATATTTTTTTTATAAGTGACGGTTTAAACTGTTGATTAAACAGTTAAAAAAGCTATTATTATATTTTTTTAAAATAACGATTACATTCATTAATATTTTTTACTACTTTTGGCGCATTGCTATTTATTAATTTAACGACTGAAAGGAATCGTCTATTTTCGACTTTACAAATATAGTCACTTTCAAATATGGATTGACTTACACCTGAAATAAACTCTATAGTCTTTATACCTTAAATATACGCGGGTTACGCGGCAAACGTAGAAGTTACCAAATAATGTACAGCGAAACAACGCAGAGTTAATTCCCCTTTCCAACCCCATTACGTACAATGTTTTGAAACGCCCGACAAGTGCACTTATCGTTTTGACTGAGACGCGCTTGATTTTATAATAAAAGCTGTTTAGACGCTGTTGATGTCGAGACGGGTTCATTCTGCGAGCAAAATAGAAAATAGGTAAAAAAACCAGGGGAACGAGGAAAAGAATAATGAGAAAGCTGGATGAAAAGGAAATTTCAGCCTGTATTTGCTTTCGTGCATGTCAAATATCTAACTTCATCATTGCGTGAAAATTCGAGCATCTATTTGCCGTCATTGCTGAGGGTGAAGTCATAAAAGCATCATATACAGAAGCGCGTATCTGTGAAGAGTTAGCAATTAGTGTGCAACTAGTAATTGCTCACTTTAAACAGAATTTTCACTTTTTTTTACAAGCTTTTATTTAATTTGCAATGGATTTAAGTAAGTCCGGGTGGAATCTTGCAAATTTTTGACCAACTCCCCGCTTTCCGAATGGGCTGATATCATGCACGCATATGTATATCGCATGACAATGCAATAATATGGTACCATGGAGCTGATCTGATGATGGAGTCGGAAGGTGGCTATAGGAACTCCTGTACTAAAAAAGATAGATCCGTCGTGTTTGGGCTCGTTTTACTTGTCTTGGCTAGCACTCTGCTGCTACATGATGTCCAGGATCTCAAAAGCTTGTATTCAAAAACATTTTTAAAAGCTTATTAAGTAGATATATCGTGTCAATAGATTTAATGATATTTTTTGTTAAAATAACAATATCATTCCAAGAAATCACAATACTGAGCTTGGGCTACACTATATCAGAGTAACGGTAAACCCGCCATATGATTAAAAGATTCACCGATAGTTTTGACGCATTTCGTAAAAATAGCACGTTTAAAAAAGGAGATATCTATCCATTGATTAATTCGTTGGTTCACCTAAAATATGGTACATAAAATATAAGAATACTAGCTGATAACCGCCCGCTTCGCGTGCCGTAAACTTTAGAGAGTTAGTTATGCTATTCTTAGTATTCGTCTTCCAAATCTCTATTATACATTTTGTTTTTAAACCGTAAACAATCATATCAACAACAGATAACAACAAAATATCTTTTCGCTTAAAGAAAAACAATCTGTAAATCTGGAAATATCAAAGTTTTGATGGAATAAAACCTGTTAATTAAAAGCCGCAAATGCGTCGGTGAGTGGCTCATCAAAAATGTATAGAATTCGTATGATTTGCATAAAAGTCATTTTATTGCCCCGAAAGACAAACAGAATGGGATATTAGGTGTTGGAATGAAGCCAGTGTTCGGGGACAACTACACTTGTAATGCCTTTAGACAGCTGGGGACAGGTGCAACTCTGCCCGACGCACCTTGCCTTTCAACATTTATTACCTTCTTTCTATACGATATTCTAACGGCTTCACCATCATGTGAATCTCGACAACACGGATATAATAATAATGCTCAGAAGGACAAAACCGTTTGAACTAGTGCTATAAACAAAACTAAAGTGTAGTGTAGCTACTGTGTAAGCTTAATAAAGAACACACAAACAAAAGTGTCTTCCCGTTAATAGAGACAATGAGAAAAGTGCTAATGGACAATTCTATGTAAAAATACTTTTAGTTAATTTAGGTTATATTTAAATTACTTATATTTTTTTTTGAGTTTATACGAATAAACCCTACACTATAGACTTACTGGTCTAGAGGATTATCACCACCACACCATTGATAGGGCACTACCAATAAAATTCGGTTTAAACCTTTGAGAAGTTCTTGATATAGGAGATGTCTTCAATTTAAAAAAATATGGTTCGTGGTCAAACAACATAAACAGAGAATGTTTGTTACCTCTACCTACCAAGGCTTGCTTACCTGATTTACTTATAATAACTTGCTATACTTACTAGTACAAAATCTAGACGGCTTCAGCGTTTTGTAAAATATTAGGTATAATCTCAGTTGATTTGACTGTCAACTACCATATTATTCGTAATATTACGAAGTTTTGAAAATTACAACACTGATTCCCTTTGCCGGAACAATCACGAAGAATTTTAACAAGTGACGGCAGAAGTTTGGCAAAGTATTCAATGAGCTCTATGTAATTATGTCGAGCAAGTTGGCGCATTCATTAACCGTGTTGTGTTTAATATTCAACAGGGTGCGGTCCACAAGTAACATTTTTATTCTACGACTCACCGCCAAATCCTCACAGAACACAAATTACATGGAAATTAGTCTAAGTTCATTTCGGGCGAGACTTCCTTACAAAAAGTTTCTCCGTTAAGGAATTACATAGCCGAATATTGTTGGAAGAGAAACGAATGGCTTGAGACAAAATTAGGCTTTATAGGCCTATTACTGGCAAGAAAGTCGTGTAAATCGATTACGAAAACAGATCCAGTCTAGACGTTTTCCTGGTAGCAACAGAAGAGCGGAATTGTTAATTACATTGTTTAATACTGATTGCTCAGATAGAATTCAGAAAGTATTCTCCTTTATACTTTGTCATTAACTAAATTTATTACACTCCGTTTTATTCTGTTAGAATTATTCGATTGAACAAAATTTGAGTTCTTCGTCTTTTGTTTATATTCCATACCTACTAGTGCTAATATAAAAATGTGAAAATAATTTTATTTACTCGAAAGTATATTTGTTTGTTCCTTAAACATAGCCCTACTTTCTTTGACAGGAATGTACATAGAATAATGCTTATTTCAGAAAATGGTTTACTATCCCACTCGCTTTCCACCAGGTGCGCAGTAGACTTACATGAGTAAAGTCACAGAGAAAGTCCTAGTCTATATATTATCTATGTAGTTAATTATGACACAAACATTTATCACGTAACAGTTACCCATGTTAAATTTGGTCTCAATCAACATTTATTTATTAGGAATATTTTTTTTGTTTAAATTTATATAGTTCCCAATAAATAAAAAAATATTATTAATATATTGATGTAAGGTTTTGATACCTCCGTTCTACTAAAGTCATTTCCGAAAATTAAATTCGCGGATGTTTCATACTACATAAAAACATCTATCCCACATGAAAAAAATACACCCACTTGGAATGCTAAATTAAACATGAAGCATTAAGTAATAAGAGCTTAAAAAGTTGCATTAATTTTTGGTAATCAATAAATAGCTTTAAAATGTTATATCTACTATTCGTACTAAAGAGCGATATAGTATATTCAGTTTAGTGATGCAGCTTCTCAAATACAAAAGAATTATAATATCGATAAACCCTAACAACATCGATATAATTTATCAGCGGTGATTACCGGCTTTTACTCGTATTGTGTAAAAACAGATTGTTCCTAATAGAGTTTTCTTGTTTTGTTTCAGATGCTGAATCGGACGTTGCTTCAGTTTACTCTAGAATTAAAATAGCGTTCGTCTTTCTAGTGATTTAGTAGCCGAAGTAAACGCAGTACAAAACTATAGAACTTAATCTTTCTTAGGTCTATACATATATGCTGTATAAATCCTTTTGTTCTTTGCTACGAAAAGTTTAGTTTAACGAATTGCCAAGTCATCGCCATTCTCAGTAATATATTAGCGAGACAAGAGTTTTATCGATCTCGTACCGTAGTTTTGTAGGGGGAATAATGTCAGAGGCTCTCATAAAGCACCGATATCTCGGAGGTTGTGATTTTTCTACTTTTGTGTGAGGCTAGTGGGGTTGTATTGGGCATCGGTAATGTGCGAAGATAAGGAGGAAGTTCGTAGCGAAGCGGCGGCCGTGCCGAGCCCGCAACGGCTGTGCTGGCCGCGACGGCCGCCTGCGCCCCTGCCCGACACCCGTGGACTTTGCTGCGCTAAACTACTTCGCAAAAACGGCAGGCCTAAGAAGGTAAGAGAAACATTCCTTGTATATCCGTTAATTACACAAGTTATTTCTCTTCTGTACAGACCATTAATTGACTTATAGACCGCAAAAATGTCTAGGCGTTCTACACACAGTGAAGGTTTTTTTATCACGTATAGATTCGCGTTTGACCATTATCTCGCTCGATTTGAGCGAAGATATGGTCTAAGATGGAGCACGTTTACCTTGAAGGGACCTATTCACACGAGACTTGAAGACACCCGGTTTGTAGTTTCGGGAAAACAGACTCTGGCAGTGAGTTCCACTCCTTTGCGACACGCACAATGAAGGTGGACTCAAAGCGCTTTACTCATATAGGTGGTATATCCACCATATAGCGGAGGGTCACAGTTACCGTATAGGGTGGCAGTACAGTCGAAGAGTGTTCTAATCTATTTGGAATATGACTACGGATTCTTGAAAGTATTTAAAGAGAAATATCCCAGACTTCAAAACTACTCACAGAAGTCACATGATAGGTATGTGGTTTGTATTATCAATCAATTTTCGTTAAACAGTATTTTTAAATTCTTTCTGTCACCGTGAATTTTCACAGAAATTTTCTCCGTATAGTTTTAAAAGTTACATGAGAAATGAACCTTTTTATGACTTTGGGAACATACATAAAAGACACAATGAAACATCGATAGAATTTTAAAAGACCTGTTTAAAAATGTTTGCTTGGCTGTTATTGTGCATTTAACAAGTAATGTAGACAATTGTGTAATAAGCGTAGAAAGCTGAAAACTTAAGTACAGCTGCAACTTGAAAGCAATTCTAATACACCTATTGAACCGATTAATGTGGTTGTGTTATAGGCCAATGAACTAAAGCACTGTGACTGTTTTGGTAATTAGTTCACGAAACTTGTAATGGTATTCAGTCTTGTTATTTAAATGAAATACTCGACCCGACAGAAAGGTGCCCCCATATTTCAAGGTACAGTGCGTTTGAGCCCAATATAATCGAAGTTTCCACTAACTTTCGACCGCAGCGGTTGACTCGTGCCTCGCTTATGACATACATAATTATATTGAAACTGCACTTTACTCTAAATTACGTCACGGTATAGGCAACGTGTAGGAGCTATATGCGCCAGGACAATAGTCGACTCAAGACTTAGTAACCTAAAAAATCAAGTGAATAGGTTTATTAATATTGTAAAAATAATAAGAATTAGGGAAAGTAATTTTCTAATTTATTCTCGGCAATAAAGCAAACGCTGCACAATGCTACTTTTAATAGATGGAAATCAAATATTTGAATATACACGGGTAAATTTTTGAACTAGGCCATCACGGCCAAATCCTAAAGTGAAAAACACTCAAAGGAGTATCAAGACCGATTTTAACGAAAACTAAAATTGTATCATCAAATTTTTGAAAAATCAATTAGGTGCCCTTGTCAGGAATCGAACCGTCTGGTTTTGAAAAGAAAATTTGTTTATGTTGAATAGCGTGTATAATATTACTTGATTTCACAAATAACATAATTAGATATTTAATATGCTAAATGCTTTACGCTCCTCTCTTTATTGCGTACATACGTTCATGTTTGTCGTTTATCTATATGTAGTTAATCAGGACATATAAGCTGTTGTGAAGTAATTTTATAATCATTTGAATTATGTCTAATCTCCTCTTTATTTTTTTTTGGTGTATTTTAAAATGTGTCTTGTTTTCTATTAAATTAGGATTTGTACCTACTGACGTTAGTTTGACGTGCACGTTCCTATACCCAAGCAGTATTATAGACGTTTAGACGAAGATATTATGTACATTGTGTTAAGGTCCGTAACTAGTGAAGCAAATGAAACTTGTCCGCGGAAGAGCTAACTTTAGATCAAATTAGTTTCCACCACCGCTGTGGTACGTTGTCTTCATTTTGAATATTATACTTTGGAACAAGTATCCGCTAGGTAAATATATTTTAATACCCATAGCTAAACCAACTATTACAGTTTAAATAAGTTCATCCAAGTTTGAGGCAACATAATTTATTAAAATAATACCACGTCTAAATTGAGGTTTCTCTATAAAGACAACTATTAACCATCCATACTAATTTATGAAAGTAAATCTTTTGTATATATTTTAAGAGTGGTTTTTTTCATGAATCACTATCATGATATATTACAATATTTATTAGGCGGGCAGAAAAGTGAAGTCAATCAAATTTTCACTACCGGAAAGAAAAAAATATGACAGGAAATAGCCAGTTTCATTTCGTTTTGTTCATTTTCTTTTTCGCATGAGTTCTAAATCTAGTTAGTGCCCAGTATTCACGAATATTCGAACTTTCGAAAAATCTTCAATCAAGTCACACACCAGTTGAAAACGGAACCACCATTTTGATCCCTTTATTTCAACCGCTATCAAATTATCTATGTGCCATAAATAATTAAAATTTGGAGTTGATACAAAGGTACCTGGTGAAAAGCCATAATTTTAAATAATGTCTTGTTCAACAGATCATCTGTGTGTTTTCGGTAATAAAATGATAGATTAAAAATTAATAACCAAAAGTACTTCAAAACACTTCACGTTTATTTTTCATTTGCTTCAATGTCTTTTTTAAAAGCTTAAAAGACTATATTTTAGACATTTCCTAATACTGACAATCGGTTAAAATTAAGTTAAAAATCGGTTGCATACATAAAGCTAAAGATAATACACAAGCGTTTTAAAAACTGTATTTATGTGTTAACTAGACGTTATTGATGATTTTTATTGCATAGTAAGTAGGTACTGATATATTTTTCCTAGAATTAGATTGCATCTGAGTGGTTGCACCCACTTTGCAATTCAAAGTTTGGCGAAGAGGTTTCAATCTGACTAATGTGTCTACGTATATTAACTTTTCGCTATTGATAGGTATGTTGCACGAGACGCAAAGGAGGTCCTCGAGCCCTGATCTTCAAATGAAAATATTTCAGTCTATTCAGAATGCAATACTTAAGCAGATCCACCTTTTGCAGTGTTATCAGTTATAAAAGAATTGGACACACAGTGAATACTTCTGTAAAGGTGGTGACTGTTCAATGCTTTTTCATAAATTCGCTACACAAGCTCTAAAATTTTTATCAGACGAACTCTATGTAATATAATAATAGTATTATAGTTCGTCTATGTACATATTCAGTTCGTAATATTATATTAGCATGACAGAGAACATATTCGCTTACACTTATTGCATTGTTGGTTTTGTAAACGAAATTATTTATTTATTTTTATTTAGAAACACAGGCATGTGAAAGCAGCTGGCTGTTAAAAAAATAATTATCAGTTTTTGTTTATCTTGTTTATATTTTTACATTTGTTTTATATACTTATTGATATACATTTATAAGCATATATCGATTTGTAGGTATTTATGAATAGCTCAAGCAGTGAATCACTGGATTACTTTTCATGCTCAGACAGCTTTAGCTCTGATGATGAACCTCCTCTTCAAGCAGTACTAAATAACCGTCTTTCAACTGAAACACAAAACTTCAATGTCTTACACATTAATGCGCAGAGCATTCCGGCTCATTTCACTGATATGCTGGCGTCACTTAATCAAGATAATGTGCATGCTATCTGTATTTCTGAGACCTGGCTAAAACCCTGTCTATCCTCTTCGTCTTACACTCTTCCAGGTTTCCAACTAGTCCGCAATGACCGAGTTGGCACTACTGGCGGAGGTGTTGGCATCTACATTCGTGACCAGATTCCCTACACAATAATAAAAATGTCACCGCAACCATGTCCGCCAGATTCAGGGGAATATCTATTTATAGAAGCTGTTTTAGGACCAAACCGCATACTTCTTGGTGCATACTATAGCCCTTCCCTCCGAGTAAATTTTTTCCCTTCTTTCGAACTATTGTTAGAGAATTTCTCCTTATCTTATGAACACATTATCATTATGGGCGATTTTAATACGTGTCTACTTAAACGTGACTCTCGTTCTCTTCTTCTTGAAAATATTATTAATTCTTGCAATGTTACAATTCTCCCGCTCTCTGCGACTCACCATTTCCCTAATTGTACCCCATCTCTTCTTGACTTAATTTTAGTGTCTTCTCCTTCTTTTGTTTCCACTTTCGGCCAATGCTCGGCGGATGCCTTTTCTTATCATGATTTGATCTACATCTCTTATAAATTACGTCCGCCGAAGTCTAAAACCAAAGTTATCATGCAACGTAACTTTAGTAAGATAGTAGTGGAAAATCTCATTAGAGATGCCAAGGAAATTAATTGGTCTGAGGTCTACAACACGGTTTCTGTTGATGAAAAGGTGAATGTGTTTAATACAGCTCTTATTAAGTTGTATGACTCACATGCACCTATACGTCCTATAAAGATTAAACATCTACCTGCTCCGTGGCTTACTGAGGACATAAAATCACTGCAAAAAAGAAATGTTCTGCCCGGACTAAGTATAAACATAAGCCTACAGAGGAAAACCGCAGTAAATTTATAAAGATTCGTAATCTCTGCAATAGGGTGTGTAGGGACGCACAACGCCGTTATATCCACAAATCTCTTGATATTGATGATTCCACTAAGATGTGGAAGTTTCTTAAATCTTTGGGAGTTGGCAAACCTAACAATTCCATTCCTAAAGACTTAAACATCGAACTGTTAAATCAGCACTTCTCATCTTCCGCCAGTTTAGATAGGCAAACAAAATTGAACACCTTACGTTGTCTTTCAAACTTGTCAACTCCTATTTATCCTTCATTTGCTTTTAGTCAATTTTCTGATCGTGATGTTAGGAAGAGCATTCTGTCCATCAGTTCCAATGCTGTGGGTTGCGACAGTATCAGTCGAAATATGATAGTTCCCATATTGGACGTTATCATTCCAGTGATCACTCACGTTTTTAATTGTTCTATAACCTCTAGTACATTTCCTGACTCCTGGAAACAAGCACTAGTGATTCCATTACCAAAAAAGGTAAAGCCTGTCGTGTTTTCCGAATATCGTCCCATATCCATACTTCCTTTCCTGTCCAAGGTGTTAGAGCGTCTTATTTATCAGCAGTTCAGCATCTTCCTTAATACAAACTCCTTAATCAATCCTCTCCAATCCGGTTTTCGCCCTGGTTATAGTACTACTTCTGCATTAGTAAAGATCACTGATGATATTCGTTACGGTATGGGAAACGGTCTGCTAACTTACTATCGCTTCTTGACTTTAGCAGTGCCTTCAATAATGTCGATTTCGATATTTTACTCGGGATTTTATGCTCTCTTAACATATCTCCGACGTCTATTGACTGGTTTCGTAGTTACCTGTTTGGACGCCGGCAGCGAATTCGTATTGATGATGTTTACTCATCGTGGTGTGACTTGTCTGCTGGTGTCCCTCAGGGCGGCGTTCTATCCCCTCTTTTATTTGCTATTTTCATCAATTCTATATCCAATAACCTTTCTTCGTCATACCACCTCTATGCAGATGATTTGCAAATCTACACCCAGGCTAATTTAGACGGTCTGCATAAAGCAATTGCAACTACTAACCGAGACTTTGCTAAAATAGTTGACTGGAGTAAAGCTTACGGTCTATCTATAAATCCTCAAAAGACAAAAGTCATATTAGTTGGAAGTTCAAGGCTAATCTCTAAGATAGACTGGTGTAATCTTCCTCAGATTGAATTTGATGGCGAGGTAGTTGATATTAGTGAAACTGTAAAGAATCTTGGGATTGTCATTGACAGAGAACTGTCTTGGAGGCCTCACTTGACCAATATCAGCCGAAGAATATTTGCGTCGGCAGCTTCGCTTAGAAGACTTAAAAATTTCCTCCCTACTGCTACTAAAGTAATGCTTGCTCAATCTCTGTTATTACCCATACTTGATTATGCTGATGCCAGTTATATCGACTTAACACAAGAACAACTAAACAAGCTCGATCGACTTCAAAATGTCTGTATACGGTTTATATTTGGGTTGCGCAAATATGACCATGTTTCCGAATATCGCAAGAAGCTTAAATGGTTACCTATTCGCCTTCGCCGGAATGTTCACTTACTCTCTCTTTTGTACAATATCCTTTTTGATCCTCGTACCCCTCCGTATTTAAAGGAACGTTTTGATTTCCTACATCTTTCTCATTCCCGTTATTTGCGCTCTAGTAATAACCTCTCCTTAATGACACCTGTACACACTTCTTCCTTTGTTGATAACTCTTTCACGGTACAGTCTGTCCGTTTATGGAACTCCCTGCCACTCAACATCAGACAAGCTAAATTATATCGTCTTTTAAAGTAATGGTTACTAAATATTTTTGGTCCTCGCAAGTCTAAAACATGCTGCTGATCTTATATATAGTATGATTTGTCTTATTTTTGTATAGTATATAAAGTATATTATTATTTATTTATTTACTTATTCTTTTGTATGTTTCTTATTATTTATTGTTTTCACCGCCACTGTTGTCTTAATGTTTCCTTAGTTTAGGGGGTTGCCTGGAAGAGATCGCTTTAAGCGATAAGGCCGCCCTTTGTTCAACATGTATATCGTACTTAGTTTTAAGAACGTAGTTTTAATTTTTGGTGAACAATAAAGTGTTATCATTCATTCATTCATTCATTCATTCATATATATAAAATATATATATATATGTAGATTAGGGTGGTTGTTAAAAATTAAATTTCTTGCGACGCCCCCTAAAAAGCTTCCTTTTAATGAAAAACACTGGGATTTTTTTATAATTTTTTCAAGTCAAGACAACACGTGCCTCAAGACGATTCAAGTTAATATTTGGGTAATATCATGTTTTTTCAGGAAACTTCTTAATACTTAGAAGTAATAATTATTTTAAGATTGGAAAAGTTTTAACAATGAAATACCTTCCGTATTATCATTCTCAGTGATGAATTTCAAATTATAGTTTCAGAAAAAGTTTAAAATTCTTCGTGATTCAAGCTTATCTTTCAATTTTTCTTATATTTTTAGTTTTAACTTGAATCGTCTTGAGGTACGTGATGTCTTGACTTGAAAAATTATAAAAAAACCCAGTGTTTTTTCATTAAAAGGAAGCTTTTTAGGGGGCGTCGCAAGAAATTTAATTTCTAACGACCACCCTAATATATATATATATATATACAGATATATATATATATATATATATATATTATAATTATATATTATAATAATTTATAAATATATATAGATTGAGAGAGGAGGAGCCTGCCTACCGCTGCCATATGCGTAAGAGAAAGGGAAGCCAGATAGACTTGCGCCGTAACGCGTTACGTAACGAAATGGTTTACCTTACCATTAGAAGTTGTCAGTTCAATATGTATAAAAATACTATTTGTTATTAGTCTATTCTATTAGTAGCTCTAGTCCCATGAGCCTTCGCTCACATAAGCTTTGATCCGAATCTTACAAGGATTCCATGATTTATAACGCATTTATATAGAACGTTATCACCGTAAAAAAGAAATCAAATAGTAATGGAAACAAAATAACTTTTATATAGTACACATAAGCTTCAACGAACAGAAGCCAGTGTGAAGCTTCCCTCGTACTAAAGTACTTGTAATATAAGACGGTAAAGAGTCATTGAACTTCCTATACCCTTGTAGGTAAATACAAAATCCTTTGCCCGTTCGAAGACCCTCAACTGCTGGCATTATATGAGAAAGAGACAAAGTAATAATCCCTATTGATTTTGTATCATCAGGTACAAACAAAAGGCAAAAAATCGTTTGTGTGTGCGGTTCATACGCACTAGAAGTGTAACAAAGTATGACAAGGGGTGAGAGGGATTCTAAATTTCGTGAGGTAACATTTCATATTTTATACCGTTATAATATATTTAAGCTTTGAAACATGAAAAACTCCAAAATATTTCCAACTATACCTGTATGAGTATAGTGTTTAATTGATTAAATATAATGTATTCGATCTCATTGTCTCGCAGGCTAAGTCCTATAAGTCGTATGTATTTATCTCTTTTAGTGTCGTTTTTTGGTTTCATTGATTTTCCAATCACAATGATTTTAAATAAGTTTCACTTCAAAATGTATTGATAAACTCTACCTCTTTTATTAATGAATGGCTTTAAAGGGCTCGTACTCGCACATGGAAGTATATAATGGATATAATACAATACGGGTAATTCAGACTATGTTTTAACGGTTTTACGCGCGTAATTTTATTTGTTTTTTTTATTACGAAAGAAAATCGCTACTACACTATAAACTACGAACTAAAGGGTTATATACGAGTATAATCCGAATATTCTATTAACGTATATAGTCGTATAGGGTTCCCCTCAGTCAAGGGGATATGAATATCCGTTGAGTAGTTTATGATTATTTTTTTTATTCCAAGAGTTCAGACAGGCAGACGGTCCGCTTGATGGAAAGCGGTTACCATCGCCTATGGACATTTGCAACACCAAAATGCTACAAATACGCTGCGGCTCTCTTAAAGAGACTGGAACTGGTCGCTAATGCCGCAACACAACACAAGGTTGTTACGGCGGCATACTCTAAACCAGTAATATGGGGTATTCTTGATTAAATCAGAAATCATTTATTCATAACAAAGTTACACGTCAATTCCTACATCAGTTAATAATAAAATTATATAGTCATAAATATAATTAAAATTATATCATATTATAGGATATGAACTCCTCATGATTGAATGGTTTAATCATTAAAATATCATATTATTATATAAAGAACCCAAATATAACCGTGTGGATATACTTATATATAGGGTGGATCAATAAACTTGTTTTGAGTACTGAAACTAAACTAAACAAAAATCTTTTAAAATTAGTAGCTTTACTTACATTATTCATATCATGCAAATTATTTATGTTTCAATAAAAAACTTCAAGTGAGCAAATACCATCTGTAAATAACGTCTATGGGACACGAAAGGTGCAAATGACAGCTATTCGAGGGGTAAATCACAGCAGCCATGGCAACGAGAGCCGGACGAAAAAGGGATTTGGTGAGGGGTCTCATTTCATATTGGGAGGTACTTAATAACGAAGTACAAATAAATTTAGAAACAAACTTTTCAAGTCTTTTTGCCATTTTAGTCAAATGACTTACAGGTTTTATTTATTGCTGTTGTATGGTAAACTGGCTGACCATCCACCTATTGGGAAATAGTTACTGTCACCTATGGACATTTGCAACATTAAAATTAAATATGCCACCAATGTGGTGCCGGCCTCGAAAGGGGAGACTAGAGGGCCTGAAAGCTATAATACAACTCAAGGTTGTTATGGTAGCACACTTTAATTCAGGGCCAGTAACCACTCAGACCGTCAAATATCCTATCTGAGTGTAGGTTGTTTTGTAGCCTTTTACGAAAAGCCGCTCAGCTGCAGTACCTATTCTTTCTGCATGTCTGCATGAATAGAAGTAGCTGCGCTATACTAGCGAGCCTTCATCGCCCTACAAGTGTGCTACAATAATGCTTAAAGAATCATACTGAGGCAGTCAGGGCGCTGTAGCGCAGCCGGCTCTTATGAAGGATATTGTTTAAGTACCTTTGAATATTTCAGAATTTTCCATCACATCGATGGGTGAAAGGCTATTTGTTTTAAACGACACTTTTATAAATTGTACACCTACTTTTTAGTAGGTGTACGTGCTTATTTGAATATTTTGAGATGATACTTTTTAGTATCATCTCAAAATATTCAAATAAGTACTCAAAATCAATCCATCCGCGCCGCGACGTGTGTAAAATATTAATATTTTTAAACTAGAAGATGTGAGAGAGTGTTATACTGGTGCCTGCTCATTAAGCTATCGAAGGACACGACAATTTGTGCAAGGTGCGTACCCTTTTATCTCACATCCTTCTCATAAATACACCGTGCCAAATGTCATTCAAACAAACTCAGTAAATTTTCACAAAATGCATATAAATTATATAGATAGACGGAACACATGAACAGGCAAACGGAAAACATGACAATACATTGTCATGTTTTCCGTTTGCCTTGTAAGGAAGAGTCTTGTTTTTGCAAAAAATACTACGACACTCTAAAATCGAGGAATATTTTTCACCTCAAAATTTACACTTCTATAACCAATACACGCAATACTAATATTTCAATATTAATCTCTCTGTTAACACAGTTGAAATCACCCGAGAATCTATATATAGCCGGCGAGTTCGAATCTCATTCCCGTCGTTCCGTAGGGAGACGGCGAGTTTGCAACGTGCCGCGAATATCATCACCGTCCCAACGGAAAACACTGCAGTAATGTGCATCGATATGGGAGGGAAAAGTTGTGAAAGCTTCGAATGAATATTGCTGTCTGTTTTACATAATATTATATTTAAATTTGTACGGTTATAAGCATCTGCTGCAGTATTAATGTTCTAGTAAAAATAAAGGTAAATATGCTAACCAGTTTCCAGCAACGCATGTAAATAGGTTAGGTATATACATATATATATATATATATATATATATATATGTATATATATATATATATATATATATATATATATATATATATATATATATATATATATATATATATATATTCGATGCCAAGGGTGGCCAAGGAATACTTTTTATTCTGGATGATGGAATAGATTTTGGAATATATATAATTATGTAAAAGCTATCCCGGAAACTAGGATAGGTTCTGTGATTTTGTCCATTTCGTCCACTTGGTCCACTTAGATCAACCGGGTTCACTCGGTCCACTTGGTCCATGTCATCTATTTTATCACTTTTATCAAGTTTTGTCATTTATGTAGTTTACAGATAGCCGGGGATGGTATTGTTTACGATATAAGATGAAGTGAATCTTCCGGGGGCATATACATAAAAATTTAATGAAATGTATCCAGTACCGCCTGCTCTTTAAACAAGAGATACCCACTAGAGGTTGACCCGCGGCGCAACCGCGGGGTAAACTCTAGTAATAATATAAATGCATATTTACAATATATACCATTAAATATACATCTAAGAGATCACAACCTATCCTTTTTTTTGGCCAGGAGAAATCTGTTCAAGGAATAAGCCGCGACAGGCACAGAAGCCTGGGGGGATGTTCGCGACCCGGTGAGAGTGTGGGATTCGCCAGATCGGGGGTGGCACTAGCGTGCCCGGTCAAAACCGGTGCCACGCTATTGCCACTCCCCAGTTAGGGATACCCACTAAAACCCCTGGGTGTTCCGTCCTGCGCCTTATGCCAGGGCTACGGGAATAGGCTACCCGATTCCGCAATCCTGGCAGGCGTGGGCCCCGCTCACTAGGCCTCTTCTAATGCCGGGGGAGCTACTCCCCCGGCGACTTCTCGGTCTTTTCCGGGCGTGGGGCGGTCTGTAACGCGCCCCACGGGAAGAGAAATGAGCGCGCGCGGAACACTCGCGCTCTCATCTCGACGGCATGTACGGATGAGTGAGAACCTCTATACCCCTCGAGGCCCCACCCGCGCCACCGGTGGCCGAAGGTCTAGGTCAGACCTGCGGCGTCGGCGCGTCCTCCTTTGATCACAACCTATCCTAGTTTAACTTGAAGCATATTTTTACATAGCCAATCTTTAATTTAGTACATATACATCAAAATAAAACTATAATGTTCGCAACAAATGGCAGTTTAATTAAACTTTACATATTTTCCACAAGCCATACAAACAAGATCGCAAAACCAATAATCGCGCGCTGTAGAGCATTATAGCATTTCATTACAGACTTAATCAGTTTCAGCATTCAGTTGCGGGAACGTAAATCATTTACTTGCTTATTTGGGACACTGTTAATGATATTAAATAGGATTTACGGTTCTATGCTTTTCGTACTCGCTATATTCGTGCAGGTAACATAATTAGAGTATTTATGTTACTTGCAGAAGTCCACGACTTTAAACCATAATGTTGCTGTAGCGTTGTGATATGAAATATTGCATATACACTTAATCGTATATGTCTAATTAAGCATGTTCACACGTATTATTGGTAAATGACCACTATAGGGTTAAGAGCCATTCACACTCAGAGCAGAATAATGCAGAGTACGTTCATGAAATTTATACCCCATCGAAATGAACACTTAGTCTTTTAGTTCTCAAGTTTTAGTCAACTAAATATATAAATAGGGCTACTAGACCACAGAAGACATTAGAATAATAATAAATACAAACACTAAAATCGTGTCACCATAAAATAAATGTGTAAAAGCAACACATTATAACCATAATTTTACATGTAACAAGTATCTGCGGATAAAAGTGGTAAAGTACTACAAATTAACAGAATGGACATTATGAAAGTAAAATGACGTTTATAAATATCTTACTAGATTTATACAAATAGACATTGTACATATAACACATAATAAGTACCTATATTATATAGTACACGATATATGGTTCTTAACATTGACCGAAATTAGCAAGTATTACGGTTGTAACAAAATGGAATATAGTACTTTCTGACAAAAGCAAGATTGAGCGGTCTACAAATTAAGTAAGTACAAAGCGTGTCCCTGGTAGACCGGTGATCGGGCGGTTGCCTCATGTAATATTCATAAGTGCGAATGCGGTATACCCAGTATACTGGTGTTATATTTTACGCTGCTGACCCACAATATCGAAATCATAACCACGGTAGTTAATTTAAGCAAGTAGATAGTCATTCTTATGAAATTTGAGGGTGTGTCCAGGCGAATTTCGACCGACTTGTATTTGAATAATTGTAAAATCCAGATAAGGAAAGAATTGATTAATAAAACTACTATATATCTAATATATAAAATTCTCGTGTCACAGTTTTCGTTGCCATACTCCTCCGAAACGGCTTGACCGATTTTGATGAAATTTTTTGTGCTTATCCGGTATCTATGAGAATCGGCCAACATCTATTTTTCATCTCCCTAAATGTTAGGGGTAGTCTACCCCTAAATTTTTTATTTTATTTTTTAGACAACATTTTTAATTTCAATTTTTTTATGATACAACATACAAAAATACATACAACCCTAGACTTTCAACCCTCTACGATCAACCCCTATTTTTTACCGGGCAGGACGACGTCTGCCGGGACAGCTAGTAACATATAATTTTTCGACAAATTAAAAAATATTTTGTACATGTTTTTGTGTTTACTCGTATATAGTAAAACTTCTTTGCGACATAACATCATTTATATTTTATTTTATATCGAATACATATACAATATAACTCCGAAGAGATTGTTTGTTTGTTTGCTTGAACGCGCTAATCTCAGGAATTAGTGGTCTGATTTGAAAAAAATGTCAGTGTTAGATTTTTGGCTATTAATCCTCGTTCAACCTACTTATTTTAAATAACAATTATATTTGATACTGAGGTTCCACTTTATGTGAAGTGTACAAACGACATATATAACATAGCGATTATATAGTTAGATTATAATATTATAATACAACTGCAATATAATCGGCAGATAAACACACAATGTATATTTCCAGGCTAAGCAAGTTACGCCTGCATGAAGGCTAATAGACAACGGACCACACGTCAGATACCCAGGCCACGTTTTAACGAGAAGTTCAATTACAAAATTTACCATGCCAGGATCGAACACGGAGCTCCTGCGTTGCAGTGAACTAACCCGGCAAAGGCTTAGCCTACTCAAGAACAGAAGCCGTCTAATGTATACTAATGCAGTCATGACGGTAAAACGTGCTGCTTTTTATTTTTATACCGTGCTTATGTTTTTCACTACCTCTATAAAGAAGATTCAGTTCGAAAATAGGCGTTATTAGGGACTAACTACATTTACTCAATGCAAATTGGCATTTCGATGGTTCTGATTCTATGAGCCGCCTACAGCACCTTAAAATTATAAAGGCTCTCATATCGTATGATCTCCACTGAAACGCCTCTATTTACCGCGTACAGCGCTGAATGACCGAGAAGCGTACATTACTCTCTGATGTACATACAAGTTGAAACCTATCGACAAACTGTGAGTATGCAATACGCATGTAGCGCTGAACGCTGTCGTGAGCGTGCGCATGATAAAAACACACGTGTTCATTATATGTGTGTTGTATGTGTGTGCCACGAAAGCTGGATAGATGTGAAAAGTCGAATGGGTACGTATCTTCATACATCATACGAAGTTCAGAACGTAATGTAATAAATTGACTAAATTATATAAAATTGTTAACGACATTATCTTAATTTAATTGTTTTATGAATAATATATAACTAAAAGAGACATAATAATTGTATATTACATATGTGTTATAATTCTAAGAGCATCATAATCAGTAATATAATCAATAATATTGTTACGAGTTGCGGGACTCGAATTAAATTGCCGTTAAAATTATTATAGAGTTTATTAGAGCTATACAAACACGTATAGAAAAGGTAAAGGTAATATAACCGAACACAATAAATCCAAACGTAGTGGAAAAGATCGTAATTCAATAAAACGCGTAAAATCCGTCACTATTAGATCTCCGATTACACAAGTCACGCCTTGATTGTAGTTGTCGCTGAACTGCCTCCTCCCTCAATCAGGCCATCGTTTTATACTGCACAAATATAATGTGCCCGTATCGTAGTCAACATAATCCGAAACACCTGGCTAATGAGTCGGCCGCAAGCTATACCAATAAATAAGTAAACAAAAGAAGACAATCTTAAAAGAATTGATATTAGTTCAAATGCCGATAGGTAATAAAATGTGGGTTTTTTTTCAAATATGCAGGTGGATTTTGTTTTTGAGTTGTAACAATATTACCAATTATATAATCATATATGTATATGTAGTCATAACGACAACTACAAAAAAATAGTATGCCTGTCAAGGCGAAACATGTTACTCGAGACTTAGCATAACATCTGCAAAATGTCCATGTTTCAAAAAAATAAATTACTTTGACTTTAAACAACTGGTGTTTTTTATGGACTAAAAGCTGAATTGAGCTGAATAAGTGTAGTTATTCCTTAATCCTGAGTATAAGTTTGTTGT
>CM022543.1:11125040-11157189 GCA_012273795.1 Dendrolimus punctatus
TATGTATATATATATATATATATACAATATATACATATATATATACACATATTATAAATAAAATATATTAGCAATTTTAAAATAATATAACATGTAGTTATTTAATGCATTTATCAAATCAAACAATATAAAACTAAAATTTCTAATACTGTAAATAAAGATCTATGTAAATTTTATTTTGTTGATTATTTTTTCGTTTTAAGTATTATTAATGTTTTTGTATGGCTGTCACATGTAATAAAATACTAATAAGACAAGCTGGAGATGTCACGGAGCTGAATTTGTTGCGTGGTTGTTCCGAGTCGCGTAAAAGACTCGCTCCACTCCCACATCTGCAGCAACACTCATGTTCGTGATATACAAGCCACAGAAGAGTTTCCTACGCTGGTACTTACAGTCATGGCTAGGAATGTAGGTATGTGGGGAACAAATTTTTAGTTATGCTCCACTAGGTTTTTAAAAAGGGTATACTTGAAAAAAGCAGGATTAACGTCTTGCGGAATGATATGAGTATGCTCGACAATATAATACAATGTGTATGTAGAAAATCGTGTGAGCTAGAGAAGAACAAGTAAGAAAAAGACGACTCTGATAGAAATCAGGAGTACAACTTTAAAAACTACCAAATGTTATAGTTTTTTAAATTAATGTTTGTGCATTCATTGTCTTGCTAGGCATTTGTTTGTGTATTGAGTGTGTAAAAACATGTGAAACCGTTATCAAAAAATGGTATTGCTTTCAATAAGGTAAATAATAATTATGAAATAACATATTGTTGAAGTTCATGTAATTTTTTTATGACATGTAGTTAAATTTCTTGAGAAGGACTTGTTTATTTTTTCGTTTTGCAATTGTACTATTATACCTATTATATAATTCCTTAAAACTATGATGAAATTCTAATGTCTCAGAAGGCTAGATACGTTACCTCGCTGGATTGCCACACCGATCCGTTGTCCAAGGTAGGCACCAGCTGGAGGTCTCTGATCACCTGAACATTGGATGAGCCGTTTTGATAGCTCTTCGTAGAAGGGCATGGCCTCAGGACCGAACACTTCAATTATAATACAAATAGCGCGAAAACCGCCTTGTAATTTTCTTCTGTCCCCTGTCATATTTAATTAAACATTAATTACGTCACGTAATTACCAAGTTGATTGTCCAGGGCAATAAGCTCTGAATCTTTGAATATACAATTTAATCTCATTTTTATTTTGTGATAATAAAGTAAAAACTAGATTAAGTTGTTTATTCAAAGATGTGCCAAAAACAAACATGTGTACATAGTATATGTTTCGTTGTGTAAAGTCTGGTGAATCAAATTGCCGTTACGATGCGGTTCTTGTATTGTTATTCATGTTTCGTGAATGCAGCGAATAAATTCGCATCGACGTTTATTCCCCGCCTCACCACGACTTGTGTTTTCAGCCAATTTAAGTTTGTTTAGCTGACTCGTGTCTGACTTGCTACGCCGAAATGCTACGGACTACCACATACGACCTAACTAGTAAGTTACAGTATCACGAGTTAGGTAATTGGTAATTAAAGTTGGGTATAATAACAAACTTTGTAAACGGAATTATAAATTAGTTTCGATTGAAGTTAATAATTTAAAAAGAATAAATAGGTAATAAAAATAGTATCACCCACAAATGTATTACTGGTTTCGAGTCTCCCCATTTTATGGGAACGAAGAGTATATCTGCTACTTTTTTCTAAGTCACATTGACGGGATTCACACCTCGATTATTAACATATTTATCACAATATTTCCTTCACCGTTAGCACATGGTAATTATAAAAATTTTACGCAGATCAGAAACTAAGTGGCATTTGGTTATCGGCAAAGATAAGAACTTATGTCGAACACGATTTTGAGATGCGAGTGCGATGGATACTACAACAGGTCATTTTAGAAGAAGGGTTAAAAATGTTTGTTGTTGATAGAAGAACTCGTTTGCGATTTGTAAAATTATTATTTCTATTTTAATCTAGTAACTTTATTAACTTCTCATACTATCGTAACAAAAATAATGACTAGAAAATATTTTCATTTGTAGCACAGGTACAGGCGCGTAATGGTGCCTTTTGTCGCGAAATTAGTAATCAGTTGGCGCAGTGACGGGCGAAAGGCTGACGAGCGTTGCCTGCTTGGAAAAAACAACCCTGAAGTTTTTTAATTGCTTGAAGAAATAAAATATTTATCTGAGTAATTTTGAAAACGTTCCGAAGTCGACTAATTAATATAACTAGTGGTCGCCCGTGGTCGAAATTCGACCATAAAATTTAATGTGAACGACTTATACTTCTATAATCACTGATTTCGCCTAGGCTACACTGTTAATTTGACTTGAACAATAAACATCAATCAAAAATGAGTATAAAAAGAGTATATATGCATGTGTGTGTCAAATACATGGTAGTGTGTGTAATATTTTTTTTTATTGATTTTACGTTTTTTTTATACTTAAAAAAATATAAGTTTCGCTTCTTCTCTATTAAATGTCCTCTGTCCGCGCAATTTTCGTAAAAAGGGGTACATATTTTTTGCTTCACGTATTAATAGATTATACAGATTCCGTCAAGTGGGTCTACGCCTAATAAATACAATAAATAAAAAAAGTACCGCAGCGTGTCCTTAGCTTTTTTGTCAATGTATAACTGCATAAATACACCTTGCTAAATTTTTTATATATACATCTAGGATAGGCCCGCGACTTGAGATGAAATCAATTAAACACCGTCCACACTTAAATTAAAATTTCCGAGACCCAATGTATCGTAACATTTAAAAAATATGTAAGCTATCGTTCTAGTTATCTGTGCCGGAATAAGCAAATTTCTATCTACCCGAACCGCTTCCGGGAAAACTCCAGCGGGATTCCCGGGTTTAAAAATATCACAAATTTTATCACATAATTGCTATTGATCAGTGAAAAGATCACATTGGAATTAGTTATTTTTAATCTAACCATTTTAAATAATTCCACAAAAATTCACAAAGATTCCCAGGATAAAAACTAGCGCGGATTTTATGTCTAAAAATTGGTTGTCGGTCAGCGAAAACCGCATTGAAATCGGCCCAGCAGTTTTTACGGGAATCTCGAACAAACAGAGAAGACATATACAAAAAATGCATGGTGGTCGTCATGGTTTCTATAGTACTAGCTTCTGCCCGCGACTTCGTCCGCGTGGAATTTTTTTTTTTTCATAAGAAAGGATACTTTGTTACTAGAAAACTTTTCATAAAAAATAATGTTACTTCTAATACCTCCAAGAATATCTGTACAAAGTTTCATGATGGTCGGTTGAGTAGTTTTCGCGTGAAAGCGTAACAAACAAACTTACATTCACATTTATAATATTAGTAGGGATATACCAATATTATAGATATTTTCGTAAAAGAATGGTTGCGACATCGAAGAAAAATGGACGGACGGAGATAATGTTTTAATAAGGGATTTTAATTTCTACCAAAACCGCTACAATACCCTAAAAATGAAATATTTAAAGAAATTTCAATTGATTTAACATAAGACCGTTTTTATAAGTAATAAACAATTGTTTCTTGAAAAGACCTCTGTTCATTTAACTGCTTCGTTTAGATTCCTTTAACCGAGTCGAGTGCCTTGTTATGAGAGACGTGAAACTTCCAGTTTCCTTTTCGCCAGAAAGAAATGAAGACGGTCAAAGTTTTCCACTTTACCACCGTCAGAATGAACTTCGTTTAAGGACTGAATTCTATTTGAAACTTGTTAACTCCCGTCTCCGGCGCAGTTATTTAAGCAAGTCTTTCATTATTGGTTGTCACGTGAGTTGAATTACAAGTTTACCAGTTTTCAGGTTTGGAAAAATTTGCACAACGACGTCGGTTGGCCTCGAGGCGGCCGCGATTGCCAACCCTTCCAACGCCGCAGTTCTGAATACAAATCGAGGCAAATTTTAACAACTTTTTTAGGTAAGCCTAACCGATCACAATTTTGGGGGAAGTTGATTTCATTGAACTATTATTACTTTAAATATGCCTTTAGACATAAGAGTATCACCGTCACTAAACATTTTCAAAACAAGACGCAGAAAAAATATATAGGTAACCTTATTATAACATAATATTAACATTGATATTGTATCACAACCCCTATAAATATAATGTTACGACCGACAAAGACAAATTCACATCTACATTATATTACCTTTCGGCATTTCGACTCCTTTTGTTTACTTTAAAATTTGTGTTAAAATACAACCCATTGTGTATTGTAATCTTTTACGGCCTATTGTTGTATTGTGATCACTACCAGGTGTCCGAGATTTAAAATACAAACTGAATGTAAGAAATTCGGTCCACGCGGCCGGGCAGACATATTGCATTTGCAATAAAGTATAAAGCAATGCCCCAATTGAGAGTCAGGCAGTCCAGCAATAACCACGCGCGAAGCAAGACTTGTGTACATTCGGTAATTTAATTTGTGGCGGACTTTACGCGTATTATTGAATTGTTCATTACGTTTAGATTTTCTGTTTTCGGTTATATTTGTACCTGTGTTATACGTGTTTGTATAGTTCTAATAAACTTTATAGTAATTATAACGGAATTTTAATTCGAGACCTGCAACTCGTAACAATAATATAAAATAGTACAATTATATCTACATAGATTTCAACTAAGTTTACTTATATGTGTATAAGTAGTGGTATTCGAGGTCCATTACTGGCATGGTGTCGAAGCTACCTAGAGGACCGTTATTTCAAAGTCAAAATAAATAACACATATAGTGACAAAATACTTATGTCCCAGGGCACAGCCCAGGGATCTGTAAGTGGACCTTTGCATTTTTTAATTTATGTTAATGAACTGCCTAAATTAATGAAAAATTGTTCTACTTACCAATTTGCTGATGACACATGTCTACTAATAGCCGAAAACTCCGTTGAAGAAGCAGAAAAGAAGCTACAGGAAGACTTTGACACAATCCAAAAATGGTCACACGACGTAGGGCTCGTTTTAAATACAAAAAAAAAAACAAAATTACTTCACATACACTCCGCACACAATAAGACAAGCTACGAAATCAAACTCAAAGGACACGACCATACTTGCCTACACAACACACAACGCCACACATGCAACTGTAAAGTCATAGAAATAGTAAAATTTTATAAATATCTAGGATTAACTTTCGATAATAAATTCACTTGGGGTACACATATAGATAAGATTTGCACCAAACTAAGAGCTATCTTAGCTAAAATGCGTATACTCAAAAATAAAATTCCATTCAAAATGAGACTTCTACTATACAACGCAATGGTAGACTCCATAGTGTCATAGGGGCTAAGCAGTTACGGAAGGACATTCAAAACATACATAAATAATATCTACGCTCTTCAACTCCGAATACTAAAAGTCATCGTGCCACATAATATTAAAGTTCGATACTGGAACCAAGACTGTTTATTATTCCGACACTGTGGGGTCCTGCCAATACAAACAAAAACAGAATACATGATACTAACAGAAAACTACTTCAAAAATCAAGAATTACAAATAAGAAAACAACACAAAACACACACTAGATCAATTTCAAAACACACACTAACCGTCCCACCCCACAAAAACCACTACGGAAGAAACACTACACAATATATCATACCAAAATTAATCAATCAATTGGCCACTTCCCTAAGGAAATCTTTAAATGAAAAAAATATAAAAAGTAAATTAAAAAACTATTATTTACAAAGACAACATGGCAGCGAAGCGGATATATAAACGTTTTAATTTTGCTTTTATTGTATAAGTTAAAATAAGTTATATTTTTTTTTCTTTCTTCTCTTTTTTTGTAATCTTATATATTTAATTATTATTATTTTTTTATTTTTTTTACTTGAATTGCGAGTGTGTTGCACCACACGCAAACCACATAGGTTTAAGTGGTGCCTTATATGTATTTACCATGTAATTTTTTAGTATAGATAAATAAATAAATAAAAAAAAATTAAAAATATGTACAACGTGACTATACTCGATGTATTTCTAAACATATATATTTCTCGGTAAGTGAAATTGTTCTTTAACCTAAATCCTAAATAATATAATAGGTTTAATGGATGTTTAAATGTTATGTTTTTATTATAAAATATTAAGGATTTTACGTTTCGCCCACTTAAATATTACCTCCTTTTTCCATAAAACCGTCATTTCCATTTTATGGTATAAAAGTTTCCAATGTTCATCTCCGTTTCACACAACAAAAATAAATAAATGTAAGGCCTCACGGCCTTATTTACATGTACAGGTTTTCATGTGCATATATAATATATATATAATAATATATAATATTTTTTTATTGCTAGAGAAATTCAATTATATCTCTCTCTATTAATCTAGAGAAATAAATTACAATAGATGCTGTCTACTCTTCTAATGGAAGGTAGCTAACGTCGCCTATGTATGTTTACTACACGAAAAGTGTGAAGTACCTGCTGTTCTGCTAGCGTCAACGGAATTTTATAATACCTTATTTGAAAAATGACATGTCATATCTCAATCGTTTTGTGGATGTCTAAAATGGATGTCTAAATCGATAAACAAATTTTTTTACTGATAGCAGGCACAACATAAGTACATACTAGTGTCGCTTACTACCATGTACACTACTTATATATTTAAACAACATCTCCTCTGGAGTGCCATGGTTGTGACATCTTTTTCTATGTATTCTAAGATAGCTGTAGGTAACCCTTTATTCTAAAGGAAATACAAAAAGCGAATACCTTCAGTAATAATTGAGTGCAAAGTTTTCGTTTTGAAAAAGGCAAAGGCAGGACCCGAGAATGTTCTTGAATAGGCAGACCGAAGGCAGGCAGCGGTTACAAAAAGGACCTACGTCTGTCACTCTCGGCGGGGAACTCTCGAGGACAATGAAAAACACTTTCACCCTACCGCGCGTGAATGCAAAGTAGGGTAAAGTTCCTTACACTGGTACATGTATTCACACTACGCATAAATTTTTATTACCCATGTAAAGATTTTATCGAAGGCCGCACTTGTTTATCAAATAAAGAAAAACTGCTGTAAGAGGTAACAAGAAAAATAGGAAACATTTATTTGAACGCATCACGGGATAGAGGACGAATCGAAACTTATTGTGGACTTACCGAGCGTAATATTGATTTCCCTTTTCAGTACTATCATGAGTCGTAAATTTCATTCCGATTGTTAATGTAATTGTCCAAATCGAAAACCTGCCCGTAACACATTAAGTTAAAATTTTGTTGCGATTCATATTGTCACTTGTCCGTTGCGATTCATTTTTCCACTTGTCCGTTGCCATTAGTTTTTCAACTTGTCCGTTACGATTCGTTTTTCCTCTTGTCCTTTGAAGTTTCACTTCTAATATGTGTTTCCCAATACACATTTCGATTTTTATTACCTTTTCGGCATTTGGACTTCTTTTGTTTACATTGTGTAAAATTTCTGATTAGAAAAACAGCCCATTGTGTATTGTAATCTTTTATGGCAGTCATTAGCTAAGTGTGATTCTAGGAAATTCGGTCACCCGGCCGAGCAGACATATTGCATACGTGATTGATTGATGGACGAGGCAGTCGAGCGATAACTACAAGCGGAGCAAGACTTACATTCGGTGATTTATTTAGTGACGGACTTTGCGCGTGTTATTGAATCGTGCCTTACGTTTGGACTGGTTGTGTTCAGTTACATTTGTACCTTTGATATGTGTGTTTGTATAGTTCTAATAAATTCTATAATAATTCCAACGGCGTTTTAATTCAAGCCCTGCAACTCGTAACAATATATTAAAATAAAGTTTTTTAAGATACCTCGCACTCTTGATAAAATTTATGATTTTCGCAGAAACTAAATTTAAAAATAAGTCGAGTAAAACTGCGTGGATAGCCCTGTTTTACTTTAATAAAATTACTCAAAATCTGAAAGTCACTAATGTGTTCGTGACTGTTTTCCCCCTTCGTGAGGACAATTGGAATGTAATACATATAATCCTGCATAGTTTCTAAACATTCGAATGACATGGGGTGAGGTATGAAAGCACTGCTCATTTGAATCGCACGAGAGACAGTCGAGAGCCGCTTGTCTCGACAATGTATTTCCGATAGCTGGGTTATTATATGGCTATATATTATGGGTATTATATGTATCTGGTGTTAGAGATACGAGAGTAGGGTTCGCGTACCGCAGTGATCAGTAGAAATCAAAGAGCCAAGGATGTATCTATTTTATTAGTTTAATGTATTTATGAAAATGATTTTGTACTATGAAATCTACAAGTATACTCTTTTTAGAGCTCAGGGCCAAATTACAAAATGTATTTAATGTTCGGTTGTTTATGTACGTACGTATGGATGTATCATCGCTATCTTCCTCCAAAACTAAAGGGTCCGCGGGTCATAGACGATATTTGGGAGGAATTGTGGATGTTTTGTAAAAGTCAATATTGATCCTACAAATTACTTTAAAGGCAAATTCGTTTGATAACGAACTGTTGGGTGGTTTTTAGTATGTATAATCTAATTTGCGGAATCCGCAGGCAAGAAAAAACCCCGGATATTCCGTACACACGAAGCCACTGGAAATAATAGTATAATTTTGTTGCCTTTAGTTGTTGTGTAAATGTTTGTCGAATAACAGTAAAATTATAGAATAGACTATTATATAGACGCACCTAAAATCCTGTTGACTAAGAACGTCCACTTTGACTTCAGAAGTAGATATCACACATACACTAAAACAGTAACCCCCTTAAACAATCATTCAACAATAACAATCACTTTTCAGGGCAGCCGCCATTTACTTTGTTTCAACAACTCACTGCACCTGCCAAAAATCTTATTATTTCTTACACGTCTGTCTTTTTAACACCGCAAACCATTCCGACGACAAAATGGCAACGTCTTCCATGTACCAAGGTAAAATTGGGGGATAGAGATAAATATACAATTGTACATACTATTATACAAAAAGAGAAGGAATATGTATTTATCAAGAGTGTGCATTGTGGTTTCAATAAAAAACGGCGGTACTACTACTAATAAACAACTTTCATTACCTTTTTCACGGATCCGTGGTCTAATGACGAAAAGAGTGATTGTTAGTCTGTGGAAATCTTTTCGGAAAATGGACTGACACGTACTTAATTGATTTTATATTACTCATATAAGAAGTATCTTAATCGTACAATTTGGTTATATAAAACAAATTAAAACGTATAAAAGCATAAAAGGTTCCTGTATTCGAAATTTGAACATTTCACAAACTAGAAATCTCACTAACTAATAGCTAAGTAATTTTCACCGTGAATTATCTCGTTGCATTAATCTCATCATGAAACCGATCAGGCTTTGAACAATTTCCAGAGATTTTGTGTAGATAAGATCCCGTTACAAATTCAACTGCGCCCACAAAGGTCTAGGATTTATGTTAAGCCCGACAGAATAATATTCAAAGACTTCTACGCCCATTTACAAAATGAGGCTTTTATAAATAATATGAAAGATTCGCCAATCTGTAATTTAAAACAAAATTAATAACAGTTTTTTTTTATAAATCGGCAGACAAACACACACATTGTATATCCCCAAATTAGGCAAGTTACGCTTGTGTTATGGGTAATTAACAACGGACCACTCTGGGCCGATCCCAGACACCCAGACCATGGTAAATAACGGAGAAAATACGTTTCCGAAATTAACCATACCAGGAATCGAACCCGGACCGAAATTGTAGCACCATCACACATTTTCATTACACAATCACAAAATTATTCAGGTACAAATGTCGCTTACAATAAACTTGCGGTAAAGGATATATGGTTCGTCTTCCCAAAGATTCGTATGGATGGCTACCACCCCTGGTTTAGAGTATGCCACCATATCTACAACATAACCCTGAGTTGTGTTCTGGAATTAGTGACCCGGTTCCAGTCTACATTTAGAGAGCGGCAGCGCATTTTTAGCACCTTTGGTGTTACAAATGTCCATAGGCGATGGTAACTGCTTTCCATCAGGTGGCCGACCACCTTCAGAACTTAAGCAATAACAACAAAAAAATAGTCTAGTATACTTTTGCTTGACGTGGAAAGTATGTATGAAAGTAATGATAACCTGTAATTTTCTGCTTAGAAGTCATTCCTTTTCCAATACATTCTTGTAATAACAAATAATATCGATTATACCCGCAAAACAATAAAGCATGACAGGACCCGTCCCTGAACTATGTCAAACAACGGCGAAAGGAAGTCTTTTTGTGAATCTAACCGGCGTATCAGAGGAGCGTGGATATTAAATGCATAATATAGGTATATATGTAGATGGTTAGGGTTTAGCCTAGTGAAGTGGTTTTGCCAGTGTTATTTTTCACTTTTGCTGAATGATTTGACCACTAGACATTTATAATAAATTTTCTTAAAAGTCAAATGGTTTTTTTGTTCCTCTCTTCTACAATCTAAATTTTAAAGGAAGTATTTCGCTTTTACTTATTTTTATCAGCAGAATAGTGTTATTATACTGGTTAGGATTAAGTACATATTTTTTATTATTACAAATGTATGTACAACATCATTCATATTTTTGTATTATGTATCATTCGACTACGCTACCATAGTATTACTCTTGTGATTTTGATAAGTAGAAACTCTCTCTCTCTCTCTCAAGTAATATTTATTATAGTCATGTCAGTCAGTTTGTGTACTTAACTAATCATTTAATAATAATTAATAGAATATTCGCATATTTATACAAATAGTACTATGTAGTCTTTCCTATGTATTGTATATATGACATCTGTGGAAGATTTTCGAGATCTTTTGTGTTAGTAATTAAACAATCGGATCTCTCGCAATTTTGTTGTTCATTTATTGCTCTCTACTGATTTTAATTAAATTCCTTTAGCAATTGGAGATGACCAGTTTGGACTTAGAAAGTAGTATTTACATTATTATCAGTGGACATTGTGAAAATATGGCTAATCAAATTGTTATCTATAGAAAATCGTAAAAATCTAAGTTGAATTATTTTGTGGTATGACAACCCTGGGCTGTCAACGAGGACGGTGGAGTGTTTGTTTTGGCCCATCGACGTCCGCCGATGGGATAATGGCACCACTCCGGTGACACCGAGAGCACGCGAGATTACGTTTCTATTCGCCGTAATGAATTCCCCAAAGTACAAACGAATACCTGAATTGTTTGTTTTATTTCCTTCAGACAATCCTGTGCACTAAAATGAAATCCTAGAGGGTAAGGGAAATTATTTAGGTAAACAAAAAATATCAAAACAAAATGTTCCTGTTTTATAAACAAGTTTTGACGTTAACTCGTTTACGTGGGACATGAACAAAATACTCTATCTTCTGAACGCTGTGAGTTTTCGAAATGTATAATGTGAACTGTACATGATTTTGATTTTACATTGTAATATTTTGAATAATTTCGGAGCGTTGTGAACCTATTCGAGATCAATTTTTAGATCCACAAGTTCTAAGAACGACCATTTATTTTTAAACATCGTATAACAATGTTCACTAAATTTTTTGGTAGATTTTAAGTTTAAAATAATGCAGTCAGTCTTCAATTCTTTTGGTATACACAGATGAATGTTTCGAGTAAGAAAAAATAGTACTTTCTTATTTGGATTATAGCCGTATTATACCAGTTGTTTTTACAATTGTACCTACAACTTCGTCCATGATTAAAGATATTATGCTTAAAAATAGATATCGACAATATTTCTGGTTTGTGTTAAATTCTTTAGAGGCTGCTGGTAAAAACGCTTCAGTACAATAAAAGCTTTCAAAGGTAGTGTATTATACACAAAAGTTCCGTCGCGACGTGTAGCTCTCACTTTTCCTCCTTAGGGAGCAGAGCACACTCTTCGTGCGAAATTGAAATCACTGGCTTTCTACGTGAGCTTAAAAACCAGCTAGTGTTCAAGGAAATCACAAAATAATATTTACTCGGCGTTAGATTTTCGATTGGCTGCTCTTCCTTCGCAAATAGCTTCCTTTTGAGGTGAAAATTGGTATTTATTCCCTCGTGTGCTTTGTGTTGATGGAGATATACGTGAAATACATAATATACGAATACGAATCGCCACTATGATATTTATAAGGTACATGAGATATAGTAATGAAGGATGTACATTCCTGTGTTATTTTTCTGTTTATTTTGTTAATAGAGCCCGTATACTCGAACCGCGCTCAATCTTATATTCTAGAAATATGGACGCCACTTCACTTTCCAGAGGCTTTGACTTTATACACTTTTGGAACGTACAAGACAATATATGTGAAGAAAACAAAGGTTATGGTGTTTGAAAGAGAAGAAACCAGAACGAATGCAAGGATAATGGTCGATGATGTTATGCTGGAACAAGTGAATTAGTTTGTATATCTTGGATGTGCTTTTAGCAGGGATGGAAGGTACACCGCCGACATAGAAAGAAGAGTAAATTGGGGAATAGTGTGAATGGAGCGTTAGGTAACTTCTAGGCGCTAAGAACCTCAGCCAGAAGGCCCAGCTTGCCATACACAACGCGGTGCTGCTACCTACGCTCACATATGGAAGCGAGAGTTGGGTATGGAATAGAGAGCACGAAAGTAGAGTAAACGCGGTCGAGATGCGAGCACTGCGCAAAATCTGCGGAGTGACGCTCGCGGACCGCGTTCGTAATACCGAAGAAAGAGAGTTGGTCTGAAAGAGAGTGTCCGGGTGAAGGTAAGGAAAGGAATGCTGCGGTGGTTCGGGCATATAGAAAGAATGACTAAACAGATATACAATGCAAAAGTGGATGGATGCAGAAGTCGCGGAAGGCCACGACACACCTTCTATGATGAAATTGATCGTGTATTAGCAGAAGGTGATGTCAGGAGCCTTAAGAACAGACGAGCGTGCATGACAAGAGCTATGAATGTCAAAGAAGCAAGTGAGGTGTGTAAGAATAAGCCTGTATGGGGCTCTGTTGTTCGTGCCTACCCCGCAAAGGACCTGGCGTGAATTTATGTAAGTATGTATGTATGTATGTAAGACAATATATCGCAATATAAAAATACCAACAATGAAGGGGTTCCGTGTAGTTATCAACCGTTCCGATTATTTGGCTACTATGGGATAATAAAAAACTAATAATCGAAAAAACTGTTTAGCTAAAAAACTACGCAAGAGATATTAATAAAACCAATTATATTGTAGCAACTATCTTATAGTTAAAAGTTAGGGGAGGGGAAAGACAAGATTTCATGATTTTGGGAGCTATCTTGCCACGTCATTCAAAATGTCAATAAGGAACAAGTTAAATATTTGTCAAAACTACTTTTTTTTATTATTTATTGCATGAGTTCAGCAGACAGGCAGACGGACCACCTAATGGTAAGCGTTTACCATCATTTGCAACCCCAAAGGCGTTAAAAATGCGCTGCTGCTTTCTTGAGGGAGAGTCTGGAACCTGGCCACTAATACCGGAACACAACTCAAGGTTGTTATGGCGGTATACTCTAGACCAGTGGTGATGGCCATCCAGTCGGCCAATACCCTATCACCTGGCACTTTCTAGTTTAATGACTTTTATCTCCATATAAACTATAATCTGCTACCAGATTTCTTGTATACAGATCCAGTTCTCTCTAAGGAAAATGTCTGTCATATTTAAAGACAGACGGACGAAATACATGACGAAAAAAGGAATCTGTTTTACCAATGGCTACGGAACCCTAAAAAGCTTATTTATATCTAAGGACATGCGAAAAGAACCAATAAATATGTGTACTAATATTATAAAGCTGAAGAGTTTGTTTGTTTGTTTGAACGCGCTAATCTCAGAAACCGCTGGCCCGATTTGGAAAATTCTTTCAGTGTTGGATAGCACATTAATCGAGGAAGGCTATAGGCTATATATCATTACGCTAAGACCAATAGGGGCGGAGCACCAATGAATAATGTTTATAAATCGGGGTGTTTTGAAAACAATTTTCACGCGGACGACGTCGCGGGCACAGTTAGTATCATATATGCCTACAAACTCACTTTCTCATAATAGAAGTTTTCCATGACATGGATAGATTATTAGATTTAAGTGCCATAAAGTACTTTAAAAATAAGTAATATTAAGACTAATAAAGAATGGATACCTTCGTGTTGTTCTCTAGTAAAGTATCCTGAAATCCCATAAGTTGCGTGTCGCGTGGGAATGTGCCGCGCCGGGCCCATATTAAATCCCGCCTCGTACCTTTCACAGCTCGCACAGTGAGCACCCGGCTTTATTGCTCGCTCTTTAAAATCTTCCCTGACGGTTCTACACTTATATTAAAGAACTTTAAGCGAACTTAAGGCCCAGATTTGTTTGGGAGTAATCATCGATAGCAGTTGAGAGTCGATTTGGTGTGCACAAATAACTTTTGTTCTTGTTACTAACTTCTGAGAATAATGCGTTTTATAATTATTGTTTCTTGATAAAGCAGTAAGTATTGGACGATTTAAATACTTTTCCATTTTATACTCAATGAATGAAATTATTTGAGTAACTTTTAGGATTTGTTGCCATATAGGTAAAATTGAACTATATGAAATCAACATGTTCATCAGTCTGTTTTTCTTTGTATGTTATAACAAACGATTCTTAATTACTTTTTTAAGTAAATAGGTAACGACATATTTGCTTCCAAAGTCATACAAATTAATCTTGGACTAAATTACTAAATTGAAACGCTTCGAATTTATGTCTTGCTCTTACAATTTACTCCCTTCCAGTCAACATAGACTTATTACTCCTATTCATAATACAACGTTCTTCAATAACTCTTTCACGGTTGAGGTTTTCCAACTTTGGAATTCATTGCCTGTTGCTGTCAGACAAGCAAAATCCCTAACAACATTTAACGACTTGGTCAGAAAATTCTATCTGCAATATAATGATATATAATTTTATAAAATTAGTAGATAATATATTGCATATAGTTATATGTTTATTATGTTTATTATGTTTAAATAGTTGCATATTATCACTATATCTTGTATATGTATATAAATTATGTGTATATTTGTATATATAGTATAGTTATATATTTATTATTAAAATGTATGTAAGTAATCGTACAATAATTATCTATACCACCATCGCCACTCCTTATTAGAATATTCTTGCCATGGGTTGTCTGGAAGAGATCGCTTTTTAGCGATAAGACCGCCTTTGTACCCAATTACATTATTACTAATTTGTAAGTTTTCTGTAATGGTGTACAATAAAGTTTTAGCTATCTATTTATCTATCTAAACTGTAGAAAATTTTGAAATAAATCAAATTGGAATGATACTTATCTAATTCAAATGAAAACACTATTTGTCCAAAAGTAGCTGTCTGATTAACACAATATTCTCATACTAATACATTTACTATAATAATTTATGTATTTAGAAATATATTATTGTATATGTATATATATTTATATGTTTGTATATTTATTTCTTAGATAAGTTTTAGTATTAATGTGTCTATTGCCTTTTTTCCGGCACCACCTACATTGCCTGATTCAAATTTCTTTGATTTAGGTTGCCTGGAAGAGATTGCTGTGACCGATGAGGCCTTTGTTTTGCCTAGAAAATATTGTAAATATGGTCTGTTTTTGTAATTGTATATTTTGGTCTGCAATAAAGTGTTATCTCTCTCTTTCACGAAAAATCTTTTTGAACAGGATTCTTTAAGATACAATGTGCGTGAACACATACTCATTTAGCTGTTTATTTGCGGTTCAATAATTTACTTTATTGATTCCATGCTTATGGCTAACTCAATATTGAAAATCAATCAAGAATACGGAATTAGGTGTTCAATATTTGGCCGTAAGTAAACCTTTTTAATATCTTGAAAAACCTATTCCAAAGTAACACGTAAAAGAAACAGCTGGTCTAAAGTGGATCGGGAAAATTCTTCAGAAGTAGTTAGCGAAGGATAAGTTTCATACTTGAACTTGCATCAAAACTCGACAACGGCTAAGTTGCATTTTAAAATGTTCCACCAGTTCTTGTTGAGAGAAAAGAAAAACGCCAGTTCGAAGTATTGGAAAAACGAAGAATAAACGTAGCCAATTCGTATTGGTCGGAAAATACCCCTTCAAGTACGAATTTCGAAGTAGAAAGTCAATAGTGGTTTCTTTGTTTACAAAATTATTATACGCTAGAGCGTTTCATGTGGCTCCATTCTTGTAAATTTCGGAACGATATCCTACGAAAATTATCGGAGTTTTCGATATAATTCAGTTCAGATACTCAGTATCTTATATAAATAATATTCTTATAGATTTCGCGTAGTAAGAAACGACACACCACCAATGGTCTTACGATGCCGAAGTTACGATTCAATTCGCTTTTTTTATTGACACCAAAAGATTATTTTTTGACAAAATTTAATTTTAATTAATTTTGTGTCCATAATTGTAGGAATTAGACCCTTTTAGATACAAAAAGTATCCTGCGAGTATATTTATAAATATATTTTACTTATAGTATATATTATATTTCCTTTTATATATTTTTTATGTGACTTTAATTTTATCTATGGCTTCTCTCGCGTGACTGTGAATGTATATTCTGTGGAAACTATTTCATTTTATATACTATATACAATGTACACATACCAAATTATCTCAATCAAAAATAACAAAATAACTTAGGCACGAACTATGGAACATATTTAGTAAATGCAGAGTAAATTAACTCCTCTGACATAAAGATTGTAATAATAACAATCATTGCTCATTCTGACTCTATCAAATTATATAACCAAGTCTAAGAAGAATTAGCAGTGTTACAGACGTCGATTGATAAAGTGTGTACGGATTTCTAAATACCACTAAGAAACGTAAATTATTACTCTCAGCGCCCCGATTTTCCCGCAATTTATTACGGACTCGCCAACGTAGCCTACGTGGTAGGTCGGCCAGTCTACATAGTTAGTTATCTACTCAGGTGCCAGATTCATTTATGTTTACAAGACTGAAGCTTTTGTTAGACTTGATATATAACAGCTTAAGCCTATGTTTAAGTTTAAAGAGAATTCAAATTCTGAACAAAATTATTGATCTGGCGGAAAAAGCACGTTTTATTGAATTTCGATAGCGAAGGTGAGTTTTGACGTTAATTCAAAACTAACGTCTAACTATAGCGGACTACGGGCAGTATTTATGGCTATTTGATGATGTATGTCAGTATTCTATATCTTACTACCTTTTCTTTTATTTTAATCATTGGAAAGAATTGACGTTACCTTGTATAGAGTTTATATAAACTATATTTATATAACTATATATTTTACCCAGTAGCATGGAAAACGAATCTTTCATGGCTGTAGTAAGAAAAATGGATGGATAGTAAGATATACAAATTTAGCATTGAACTTGTTTTGGCTGTATTTTTATTAAATCGTATGTAAATTAGAATTTAAAATCGGTATTTTAAAATAAAAACATTGAAGTTAGGGGTGGCTGGCATAATATTTATTTTAAATATTTATATTTATATTATAATTTTTATATTTTTCGTGTACATTAAGTATTGTTGCTAGAATCGTAAAAGTAATAAGTGAAAATGATCTCACCTATAACTATAAAATGGAAAACTCTAAACAAAATTCAGAGTAGTAGAGCTGCCAAAATATTTTCTTTAAACTAAGATATATTGAATAAATAACTAATTAAAATGCAAAATGCTGAATGCTACTTTATGATTTCTTAAACAATTTTTTTGTTACGATGGACATTTGTTCACAAATTTATGTTCATTGGTCCGACACGCACTTGGCCGATTTTATCACTTTAAATTTATTTCATATTCTACCCGTTGAGAAAATACATTACCTACCTTTGTTTAAAAAACTTTATTTTGAAAAGATCTATTCGCACGAAACAGAACAGTTTTAAATTCTTACTTGATATTTAACCCAACTTTAGGCGTTAAACCTATTTTAAATTCCAAAGGCAATGAAGGCAAAGGGACTAATCTTAGGATTATGGTAATGTGGAGCTTCTTATCGGGGACAGGTCCATTCATCGAACACGATTTGTCTGAGATTTTCGAATAAACATCATGTACCTAATACTATAAAAAAAGTTTATATTCATAGTCTTTCATGACACTGAACAGATTTTTTGCAGCAGAATCTGTTCAAAGTGCCAAATAAATGGAAATATAATTTACAAATTTCATTACGATGAAATTATACGTCCTAATTCCAATTTACGAACATTTTGACTTTGAAGTCATTAATTTTTCTCATTACCTCAGCGTTTAGCGTCAACAAAGGATTTTCAAAGACTTTTAATTACAAATTAGCTACTTCAGCACTTTTGAAAGAGGCGTACCAAGATTTTAACATAATAATTATGCAAAGCTTTAATTAACTGAAGAGAAATTATTTTACGTTATAAAAATTGACGACGGTTCACATTTTTCTGGGAAAATATAATAACTGTTGGAACATTTTAGAACACATTATTATTCAACATTTTAAATTGTTATGTCAAAACAGCAACAAAAACAAAGTTAAAATATTTTTTTTCTTTATTTTTGATACATTGATTAAAAACTCGTAAGAGTTTGTTGGTGTTGAAACAAAAACACATTTTTAAAGTAAATATTTTAGTAGATAATTCTTAAAATTCATAAAAAAATAATTTAAACAAAATCAGTTGAGAACTTTTCGGCATATAGAATGAATGAATGAATGAATGAATGAATGAATGAAAACACTTTATTGTTCACCAAAAATTAAAACTACGTTCTTAAAACTAAGTACGATATACATGTTGAACAAAAGGCGGCCTTATCGCTTAAAGCGATCTCTTCCAGGCAACCCCCTAAACTAAGGAAACATTAAGACAACAGTGGCGGTGAAAACAATAAATAATAAGAAACATACAAAAAGAATAAGTAAATAAATAAATAATAATATACTTTATATACTATACAAAAATAAGACAAATCATACTATATATAAGACCAGCAGCATGTTTTAGACTTGCGAGGACCAAAAATATTTAGTAACCATTACTTTAAAAGACGATATACATTTAGCTTGTCTGATGTTGAGTGGCAGGGAGTTCCATAAACGGACAGACTGTACCGTGAAAGAGTTATCAACAAAGGAAGAAGTGTGTACAGGTGTCATTAAGGAGAGGTTATTACTAGAGCGCAAATAACGGGAATGAGAAAGATGTAGGAAATCAAAACGTTCCTTTAAATACGGAGGGGTACGAGGATCAAAAAGGATATTGTACAAAAGAGAGAGTAAGTGAACATTCCGGCGAAGGCGAATAGGTAACCATTTAAGCTTCTTGCGATATTCGGAAACATGGTCATATTTGCGCAACCCAAATATAAACCGTATACAGACATTTTGAAGTCGATCGAGCTTGTTTAGTTGTTCTTGTGTTAAGTCGATATAACTGGCATCAGCATAATCAAGTATGGGTAATAACAGAGATTGAGCAAGCATTACTTTAGTAGCAGTAGGGAGGAAATTTTTAAGTCTTCTAAGCGAAGCTGCCGACGCAAATATTCTTCGGCTGATATTGGTCAAGTGAGGCCTCCAAGACAGTTCTCTGTCAATGACAATCCCAAGATTCTTTACAGTTTCACTAATATCAACTACCTCGCCATCAAATTCAATCTGAGGAAGATTACACCAGTCTATCTTAGAGATTAGCCTTGAACTTCCAACTAATATGACTTTTGTCTTTTGAGGATTTATAGATAGACCGTAAGCTTTACTCCAGTCAACTATTTTAGCAAAGTCTCGGTTAGTAGTTGCAATTGCTTTATGCAGACCGTCTAAATTAGCCTGGGTGTAGATTTGCAAATCATCTGCATAGAGGTGGTATGACGAAGAAAGGTTATTGGATATAGAATTGATGAAAATAGCAAATAAAAGAGGGGATAGAACGCCGCCCTGAGGGACACCAGCAGACAAGTCACACCACGATGAGTAAACATCATCAATACGAATTCGCTGCCGGCGTCCAAACAGGTAACTACGAAACCAGTCAATAGACGTCGGAGATATGTTAAGAGAGCATAAAATCCCGAGTAAAATATCGAAATCGACATTATTGAAGGCACTGCTAAAGTCAAGAAGCGATAGTAAAGTTAGCAGACCGTTTCCCATACCGTAACGAATATCATCAGTGATCTTTACTAATGCAGAAGTAGTACTATAACCAGGGCGAAAACCGGATTGGAGAGGATTGATTAAGGAGTTTGTATTAAGGAAGATGCTGAACTGCTGATAAATAAGACGCTCTAACACCTTGGACAGGAAAGGAAGTATGGATATGGGACGATATTCGGAAAACACGACAGGCTTTACCTTTTTTGGTAATGGAATCACTAGTGCTTGTTTCCAGGAGTCAGGAAATGTACTAGAGGTTATAGAACAATTAAAAACGTGAGTGATCACTGGAATGATAACGTCCAATATGGGAACTATCATATTTCGACTGATACTGTCGCAACCCACAGCATTGGAACTGATGGACAGAATGCTCTTCCTAACATCACGATCAGAAAATTGACTAAAAGCAAATGAAGGATAAATAGGAGTTGACAAGTTTGAAAGACAACGTAAGGTGTTCAATTTTGTTTGCCTATCTAAACTGGCGGAAGATGAGAAGTGCTGATTTAACAGTTCGATGTTTAAGTCTTTAGGAATGGAATTGTTAGGTTTGCCAACTCCCAAAGATTTAAGAAACTTCCACATCTTAGTGGAATCATCAATATCAAGAGATTTGTGGATATAACGGCGTTGTGCGTCCCTACACACCCTATTGCAGAGATTACGAATCTTTATAAATTTACTGCGGTTTTCCTCTGTAGGCTTATGTTTATACTTAGTCCGGGCAGAACATTTCTTTTTTGCAGTGATTTTATGTCCTCAGTAAGCCACGGAGCAGGTAGATGTTTAATCTTTATAGGACGTATAGGTGCATGTGAGTCATACAACTTAATAAGAGCTGTATTAAACACATTCACCTTTTCATCAACAGAAACCGTGTTGTAGACCTCAGACCAATTAATTTCCTTGGCATCTCTAATGAGATTTTCCACTACTATCTTACTAAAGTTACGTTGCATGATAACTTTGGTTTTAGACTTCGGCGGACGTAATTTATAAGAGATGTAGATCAAATCATGATAAGAAAAGGCATCCGCCGAGCATTGGCCGAAAGTGGAAACAAAAGAAGGAGAAGACACTAAAATTAAGTCAAGAAGAGATGGGGTACAATTAGGGAAATGGTGAGTCGCAGAGAGCGGGAGAATTGTAACATTGCAAGAATTAATAATATTTTCAAGAAGAAGAGAACGAGAGTCACGTTTAAGTAGACACGTATTAAAATCGCCCATAATGATAATGTGTTCATAAGATAAGGAGAAATTCTCTAACAATAGTTCGAAAGAAGGGAAAAAATTTACTCGGAGGGAAGGGCTATAGTATGCACCAAGAAGTATGCGGTTTGGTCCTAAAACAGCTTCTATAAATAGATATTCCCCTGAATCTGGCGGACATGGTTGCGGTGACATTTTTATTATTGTGTAGGGAATCTGGTCACGAATGTAGATGCCAACACCTCCGCCAGTAGTGCCAACTCGGTCATTGCGGACTAGTTGGAAACCTGGAAGAGTGTAAGACGAAGAGGATAGACAGGGTTTTAGCCAGGTCTCAGAAATACAGATAGCATGCACATTATCTTGATTAAGTGACGCCAGCATATCAGTGAAATGAGCCGGAATGCTCTGCGCATTAATGTGTAAGACATTGAAGTTTTGTGTTTCAGTTGAAAGACGGTTATTTAGTACTGCTTGAAGAGGAGGTTCATCATCAGAGCTAAAGCTGTCTGAGCATGAAAAGTAATCCAGTGATTCACTGCTTGAGCTATTCATAAATACCTACAAATCGATATATGCTTATAAATGTATATCAATAAGTATATAAAACAAATGTAAAAATATAAACAAGATAAACAAAAACTGATAATTATTTTTTTAACAGCCAGCTGCTTTCACATGCCTGTGTTTCTAAATAAAAATAAATAAATAATTTCGGTTTACAAAACCAACAATGCAATAAGTGTAAGCGAATATGTTCTCTGTCATGCTAATATAATATTACGAACTGAATATGTACATAGACGAACTATAATACTATTATTATATTACATTATAGCTATTATGTCGTAATCATATATAAAATAAATGTAATATGTAATGAAAATAATGTAATATAAATTAAACAAAAAAAAAAATACAATATAACAGATTGAAATTGCCATAGGGACAAACTCACACGCACTTAAATGTCAGCATGATGTGTCAAAATGATTTCATAACCATAACCATAAACATAGTAGAAGAAAAGAAAAAAAAAAGATACAATTAAAAACAAATTATTAAAAATTACAAAGAAGGTTAATAAAGTTAATAATCAAATGCGAATACAATATAAATGTGAAAATAAGAAGAAGGTAGAAATAAACCACAAGAACATAGAATATAAACACAAAAACAGGATAACTCTTATTTCTTTGCAGTAGCACGTCTCGCGGGGCCTTAGGTTGCTCCTTGACACTAGGAGCAAGATATCGCAGAAGTCTGACGTCGAATTAATTTAATATCATCCAAACAGCTAATAGAGTAACGTTATCGTCAGCACCAAGCGTAAAGATGGCACCATCACGTGTCCAACATTTGGAGACACCAAACTCCTGCCTCACGCGCATGAAAAGGTCATGGCGGTATTTTGTGAGGAATTCGGATACGGTCAGCCCTGAACCTTTCAATTTAGTTTTCGCCATCCAGATCTTACTGGCGTATAGAAACGTCAATCAGCTTAAATAAGATTGGACGTGGCCTGGACTGCGTGGCCGTATATTTGCCCATTCTGTGGCAGCGGCTAATGTGATCCATTTTAAAGTCAGTTAGTTTAAACTTTGTTTGGACAATACTTTTAATAACCTCGGCCGTATCCTCCTGCTGTTCCTCTGGAACTCCATGTAACAGCAGTATTTTGCGTCTGGATCGCATTTCCAAATTATCCACTGACTGGGACAGCTTCAACATTTGGTCTTGAAGAGATTGTAAACTCTTCAGAAAGAAAGACTTGAAAGTTAAAAAGTCTGCAGCCAATGTAGACAGTGTGGCGACATTAGTGCCAACATCAACAAACAAGCACGCAAGCGCGGAACCAATATTTATCTGTGGCAAGCCAAAACATCGCGCCGTTGTATGACAGCGCGCCCACAATTTTTTCGCGGCAATCCATTTGCCGCGAAACAGTCGAGGACCGAAGTTATTTCGGGACATCTCGACACAGTCCGACTTACGTCTTCAACGCGACCGCACGACATACGTGCTCGTGTACAAACGTTAGTTTTCGCGCTCGCTGCTTGCCTTCATATCAAAAATCCTTCTGAACTATAATATTGTAACATTGAGAGAGTGTGTGTGTGATTAAAAGTGTACGTCGCAAACAATATCTTTCATTGACCCGTACACCGCTCAACGACCATCAACCACCACCATCATCACACCATCATCATCAGCCACCTCCTCAACAGATTATTACATGGAGTGGCATTCTTCAGCTCACCTTCAAAAGCTTCCATGCGCTCCGTAAACATCGTGCACAGTTCTGCGAAGGCCTTTTGGTTGGCATCCATAATGTTGGTACAGTGGTTTATTTATATGATAAAATAATTAAAACACAGTGAAATTGGAAAGGAGACAAAACACTCAGGCAAGTGATTGCACTAGCTACTTTCAATATTCATATGATTTAAGTGAAAAACAATCTGATTTAATAATTAAAACAAATAAAAATTGAAGAGCAATTTTGTTATGTGTTATCTTTTTCACGCCTACCCACGGTATCACCTATTAAAATTGAATATACTGAAAAATTTATTGAATTGAAAGGTTATATGGGCATATAATGATGAGGACGAAAGTCACGTAAAAAAAGAATGTTAAACTACAAGATGGATGGGTATATTGAAAGGTAGCCCAAAAAGAAATGGATGGATTGTGTGAAGGAGGATAGAATGATTTGTGTGTGACAGAAGATGTATGTTAGAATAGAGGAGTGTGGAAGGAAAAGACCTATTGTGTCGACCCCAAATAATTGGGATGTGGTGGAAAGAAAAGTGAATCACCAAAATCCCAGGTTGTCTGGAAAAGATCGCTTTAAAGCGATAAGGCTGCTTATTGTTCCTGCCTTTGCTCTACTGTAAATTGTTGATTTAACGTGTTAAACAATAAGCGTTTTCTATCTATCTATCTCCCCATAACGCAAGCGCAACTGCCTAGCTTGAGGATATGGAAGGTGTGTTTATTCATTATCAATTTATTTCCAGGTACATGCTGGCCCTGCTTTATTAGGTAAGCTCTGTTCCCTTCTGTTCTTTTTCCTCGCTTGGTGGTTTTACCGGCCGCCGGGGAGCAAGAGCAACAACGCAGTGGTGCCATCTATTGATCTGATATGCACGGAGAAGGCCAACGGTACCCATTTACCCAATGGAAATATCGACAAAGGGGCCAATGGTTACTGTAATGCTGCATTAGAATGTAGTGATCATTTGTAAAGTCCAAAACTCTCATAAAAAACGGTCGCACTCAGAATCATTAAAGTTCAATTACCCTTAAAATCTTCTTGCAGTCTTTGCAATTCGTGATTCAATTGACCTTAAAATCTTACAGTCTTTGCAATCTGTGATTCAATTAACCTTAAAATCTTGTAGACTTTGCAATCCGTGTTTCAATTAACCTTATAATCTTCTTACAGTCTTTGAAATTATGATTAATTACCATAAAATCTTCTTACAGTCTTTGCAATTCATGATTCAATTAACCTTAAAATCTTTTTGCAGTATTGGCAATTCGTGAATAATTAACCTTAAAAAAAATTTGCAGTCCTTGCAATTCATTATTCAATTAACCTTAAAATCTTCTTACAGTCTTTGCAATATGTGAATGGAGATTCTAGATTTGTAATAATTGTAAATTGTTTTAGAATTATAAAATATTAATTTCGGAATTTTTATTGCCGTTGCAAACTGCTAGCGTTGCCTAGAATGTTACACTAACTAAAGCAACATTGTTCTGAGTGTCGACCGATGTCAATAATTCTTATGCATATTAATATATTAAAATAGGAATAAATTGTAAAGTATCTGTGATGTCCCAGTGTAGGATAGGTATTTCTAAATGTCTCCCATAGAACCCATATCACGATATTTTCATGTTATTATTAAGTAATGGGCAAATAGATAAATATTAGTTAAACATTTATAAGCAGCGATGTCGAAATAAAAGTTCGAAGATGATGAATTTTTAAAAAAATCAAAAATTCTCAGAACAAAATTGGTCTGAAATAAACTTGCTTAGTTAAATGTAATCAATAAAATGCACTCACTGTATAAGCATTATCTTGTTGTTGGATTCACTAAAAGTCAAGGCTGTTTATTACCTCTATAATATAATATTATAATAACTTGTAATTCTTGATGGCTTCATTGGTCCAGTAGTTCACTAAACGCAAAGTTCCTGAGTTGAATTTGAGACAGAGTAAATTTTGTAATTTACTGGTCTGTATTATGGATTAACCATTTTATATTTCCCATGACATGGAAAATTCTTCTTCCTTGCGATCATAAAAACGTAACTTTTTTATCTTGTGAATGTACAATGTTTGTCCGCTCACTTATTTACCTGTCAGTAATAACTTTTCAATTTAAAGTTATTTTTCATATCAATTCTAACTAAAATTGCTATCATTTTCAATATAACCGGATGAGGTCACTATATCCTATTTTTTTTATAAACAATTTTATTTTACATGAAAACCCAAACTAAGCTGTGTAATTACTTCGTATTAAGCGGTTGGATTGGCCAACTGCTTCATAATTGTCCAAGTCGTAATAGATGGATTCTGTTGTAATAAAGAAGCACAATTATTATTTTAAAAGTAAAATAGGATTTATCTGTTGGACTTTACTACTTTACGTATTTATTGTATGGTGAAATTAGTAAATGTAAATAGTTATTTGTTGAATTTCTACATTAATATACTTATACTTACGTTAAAAAGTGAACAAAAAATCAGCATAATATATTTTTCTATGATTTCTTAGTTTTTAGCTGTTTCTATTGATCTTTCTACAAAGTAAAGGCTTATCTTTTTAAGGTTAGTGTGGCAATGGTGAGGGGTTTATATTCATAAATAAACTGGCATACTGCTGCAAGTATTCGACATTTCATGAGTTGTTGCCTGTTTATCACTATATTCCTAAGAAGTTTCAAGGTACGATGTGTGACAATAAGATATCTAGCAAGAATTTGTAATAAGGCGTACAGTTTTACACAATTGATAATTCCTCCCGATGTAAATGTGCAGTAGGCCAACTTTTATGGCGCGCGACAGTGTACAAATCGTGTAAGCGGAACAGAAGTAAGAATATATGTAGTCCTCCTTGACGGTATCCTGTCAACGGCGAACCTTGTCATGTGTCGGCTGTGGCGAGCGTATATACCAGCCACTTCACATATAAAATGTCGTAGTGTCCCATGTATAGTTTGCGACTGTAGGAGATTGTCAGTGGCTCTCGCGTATACAGCCGATTGTAGGTAAGCTAGTATTTTTATAGTTGCTATAAGCATGCTGCGTTTCGAAGCAGCAACAGCTTTATCAATAAAATTACACCACTCCATCTTTACAGTGCACGACCTTCGCAACTGTCAGTTGAGATGTCACATGCAGCCATTTCCTGCAAATAGTTCAATATAGATTTCACATGTCGGAAACCGATCTGCACATTTCTGCGCAAACAGAAACTGCCTATCAAATTATAAGTTGTGTAATGACAAGTTTCTATATATTACTAATCTCTCACTTGCCCTACGATCGGTATGACAATTTTTTACCGAGAGTAAGGCAAATGAACGGTCGGTAATATATAAAAACCGTCTCTAAAACTGTACGATGCCTTATGCAGTTATGAAACTTTTCGCCACTGATATTTGTTATTGTATATTTTGGTTGAAGACTGACTGTTTTATATTTATTATCTAGTTGATAATGTGTGGAAATATAGAAATAAGTTCATTTTGTTATATTGTGTGTTGGGTTGTGTATTCATGCGGTCGGTTCCTATATCTTACTGACCGTGCATTTGCCTTACTATCGGTTAATAAGCTCCATAACAAGTCCTGTAAAAATTTAACCGATCATAGAGTAAGTGAATGTATATTAAGACATAGGAAACGGCCATTAGTGATACATTGCAATTTTAATACTTTTTAATTTAATATAAGAATAATTAGTAACTTTAATATACACGCCAGACGATAGTTTTTAAGGAATTAATGTAGCAAACTATGGACGGCACAACAATGACCTAGAAGTTTTGTTGAAAACTCACTCGAGCCTGCCTATGTTGGTAGAGTGAGTTTCATGGCAAAAGTCCCGCGGCAAAAATGGAACTATTATACAGATCAAACCAGCCATGTTGTTATGTTGCTTTTAAGTTTTTTTAATGTATATAAATGTCACTTTATTTCATTTACTATCAAACCAGAATCTTTCTACAATGATTCAAGTTTCTAACATTCCGTTGCGCGACCGTAGCGCCGCCTCTGCGGGACTGATTTTGGGTGGGTTCCTTTACTACCTCACAACGCCCAAAATGCTCCGTCTGCCGTTCTACTGGGCGATCGCGGTCGTCACTGATGACGTCATGATTTTCGCTCACAGCGACCCATGTCAAGAAGTGGGTCGAATAGCCGTTCCACTGAGTTTACGATTGTGACGCCCGCAAGCAAGTGGAACGGGAAAAATCGCGGTCGTTGTGAGTATCTAATGGAACGTAGCTTTCGTGTGATAACTCTACAAGTCTTTCTTCACTTGCGTGTTGATATACTTCACAAAATGACCATTTTAATTTCAACCAATATTAAGTCTGGTGTTCACCGACATTTAACCGGTGGTTAAAACAAAATAATCGATCAACATGTATAGATAAACAGCGATTATTTTATTTTAACAGTCGGTTAAATGTTGGTGCACACCAGCCTAAACATGTTAATCTAATAATTAATATAAATGGTCAAATCTTGGAATTCAATTAAATAGAAAAGTAAATTATTAAGACTTAGAAATTTTAAATATAAAATGTCAGTTGATTCTACTAGTGTATTGCTATAGCAAAACTCAAGAAGAAGAAGAGTTTAGCGCCCTCTACAAAGGAGACGAGGACTATTGGGTCAATGAAATGTAATCAGATGAGACATATTGTCTTTATATTTTTCTATGTATTACAAAATTGAAAATATCAGCCCTATATTCTATCTTAAAAATAAGATCACGAAATAAAATAACAATAACCACAAATCGATGTATGTGAATGAATTACAACGAGTCATAAGTAATATCCCACTACAATTATAAAAAATATCAACATAATATAAAGAAATCTTAAAATCTTAACTTTTTACAAACCGGGCCCAAGAATGTAACGGGTGCGCCAGAGAAACTTACTTATTTGAAAAAATTCCCGCGCGGTGAGTTGGGCGGGTAGAGGGGAAAGAGGGGGCGCATCTGAAGGGGGAAGTTCCCAAGTTTGTTTCTCCCTCCAGTCAGTTGCCATCATGCTCTGGTCTAGAGAGCAGCGGGCCTTCGCAGTTGAGACCTTCTTTTCTAACGGTCGCTCACAGGAACATGATCGAGGAATTTTTTCTTCCAAGACTCGAAGAAATGAACGTTAGGAACGTGTGGTTTCAGCAAGATTGAGCCACAGCACACACAGCACGAGACTCAATGAATTTGTTGCGACAACATTTCCCCGACCGCCTCATCTCTCTCAGAGGCGATCTCCAATGGCCGGCACGCTCTCCAGATTTGACTCCATGCGATTTCTTTTTATGGGGTTATTTGAAATCCCTGGTTTATGTCGATCGACCACGGACCATAGCACACCTCAAGAACAACATTCGCGACGCCATTGCCAACATACCGATTGATATGCTGCGAAGAGTGGATACGAATTTCAAAAATCGACTTCATCAGTGTATGCGCAATGAGGGTCGCCATTTATCCGATGTCATTTTTAAGACTGCATAAAAAAAAATTGGGATATTGTATTCTCAAATAAAAAAAAATTTAAAACAATAACTGAAGTACTTTTTTTTTATTGACCTTTCAAATAAGTTAAGTTTCTCTGGCGCACCCTGTATTATGAAAGCGTCTCCGTCTCTTTTAAGACTTAAAGCCGTTATTAAAGTAACATTTTACAGGGCGATTGTCTCCTAGTGTGTGTTGATTGTCCTTGCATAATATTGGTTTTAATCAGACGTTTGTAAACATTAAAAATAAAGGCTCTAGTGTGAAAATTTTTAATCGGTTTTGATAGAAAAATATACAATTTTTCAAACCTTAATCAGTATTCAAACCACACTATTAATGTTTTTTTTAAATTATTAGGTGTTTTGTACAGCGCGTTCCATCAGTAGCTCATGACGCTCAAAATCCTCCGTTAGCCGTTCTACAAGGCGACCGCGGTCGTTGTGGTCCTGGCGAAAATGTTACTAAAGCCGTCGTCTTTTTTTTATCACACAACGCTCACAACGACCCATTTCAAGAGGTGGGTCGAATAACCGTTCCACTTGGATTGAAGATTATAATTATAACGCCGTCAAGCAATTAGAAATGGAAAAATCGCGGTTGTGAACATGGTCGTTGTGTCTCTAGTGGAACGTAGCCATTACTATCATCAGGTTTATGGTTTTAAAATTAGAAGGAACTATAATAAGCAAGTACAATATGTATGCCCAATTTTAAGATAGAACACCTTTTTACAATGTATTATACTCTTTTAGTATATGTTATATGTGTATAGCAAATAAGGCGAACAATTTTGAAACTGTACAATTTTACACCGATTGATTCTATTAAAATATGACGACAATTAACTGAATTTTATTGAGTAGGTCCCAGTTAATTAACATACGTGCTATCACGCTTGTTTCTCATGGGGGTAGGCAGTCGGTAGAGACAATGAATCTCCACTTGCCACCATTTTGATAATAAATAACTTCACCTATATCTACTTTCCTTAACCTCCCATTTATTTTAGATGCTTTTACCCGACCTTTTTTTTACACTTCTGCTATGCCATGGTATTTACGTCGCGGTCTTCTGGCACTAAATCTACCATTCCTATGTCATACACTTGTTTTGTAATTCTACTTTCATCCATTCTCTCTACGTGCCCAAACCACTTTAATATTTCTGTTATTACCTACATCTTCTATCCAATCCAATTATAACATAATAATTTTCACCTAAGTGATAAAAAAAATATTACATGTAGATCAACATAACAGCCTGCTTCACATTAACTAAATGCAAATAAACTGGGAAGTCCTTATCATTTGAATATAAATTTGTCATTTAAGTAACAAGTGTAAATTTAGTACATGTCAGGTCTATATAACGATAAGAACTTTTCGTTACTATTTACGTTACTAATGCTAATATCAATCAGGTCAGCTAATAAGGGGACATCCACAAATTACATGACTTTGGAGCCCTCCGCCGTCCCTGTCCCAGCTGGTCACATCTGTGAAAGTCCTCCCTTCCCAGCGTGACTTGACAACATCAAGAAATTATTAAATAAAAACAAAAGTACTTTACATAATCAGTTCTACTTTCATTAAAAATTATTTTTGTTTGTTAGATATAATAAAGATTTATTCCCACGTATGTCCGATGATGTTCCACGTAACAGACGCGATAAAGATAGGCTTTGCACGCATCCGTGCAAAACAGCTCTATTGCAGAAAAGCATAGCATGCATGGCACCAAAAATATACAATAAGATTCCACAAGATATAAAATCGTTAAACACAAATTCTTTCAAATTTTATCTAAAAAAGTTGCTTGTTAATAAATGCTATTACACTATAAATGAATACATAAATGATAAAATGTAATACAACCTTACAATGATAATCATATTTAATTACCAATTACAAAATTATTATATTGACTGTTATAATTATCTGACTATGGGACTACGGACGCTATTTATTTAATTTTGAACGTAATTATGATAGATATTATTATTATAAATAATGTAAATTGTAGGAGCTAAATCTGCACGCCAATTTGGCAAAAAACATGTGTAGCTAAATACCACTATTGTAACACCTTTTGAACCATGTTTTTTTGCAGTAAATAAATTTGAATTTGAATAATTTAAACACCATATAGGGATAAAGTTGGAAATATTTTGAAGTGTGACGTTATGACATTTAGGATCTCTCCCACCCTTGTCACACTTCGTCGACCCCAAGGGAGAGAAATGCGTATGCGTCCCGCGGGTACCGACGTCAGTCTCTGCTTTTGATTATGAAGGCAAATTCAATTCTACACTTATAAATGAAAACGGCAATATGAATATCATTATTAAACTCTGCAATAAGCATAATAAACCTACACTAAAGATATTTACACATTTTATCAAATCCATTGCAACCCAACATACTTACATTCTATTGGTGTCTATAATAATCTCTACATTCCGTTATTAAAAAGGAAACACCCATTCATTGTAAATAAGACTTTAATTCCTTAATTAACATTAAATACATAACTTAACAAAAATGCATGTAACATAATGTTATTAAAAGTATTACCAAATTAGTAATTATAGAAACAAGAAACCACAAAAGATTTAAAAGAACTTTACACCTTGATTGTCGTCAAATTCCATTAGCTCACATTTGCCTTTCAATTCTAGTGTTTTTAGAGCCTTTATCAATACATTCATGTCTAGCCCATGGAATTCTGAAAATACAAAGTATAATAAATAATATCAGCCCATAAATGTCCACTGCTGGGCTCGGGCCTGCCATTATAGGGGGACCGGACAGTATACCCGCCACGCTTGTCCAAGGCGGCTTGCATGGCGTTTCATTAGTAATGCAGGGCCCAAAATGCTCCGTTAGTCGTTCCACAAGGCGACTGCGGTCGTTGTGGTCGTGGCGAAAATGTCACTAATGACGTCATCATGTTCGACCAC